>OZ022588.1:18096437-18408937 GCA_963669155.1 Arbacia lixula | reverse complement strand
AAACAACCAAAACTTGTAATTTTACAAGTCAAAAAGACTGTTAATTTACTGTTATTTTTTACAGTGTGCAGAACTATACGAGAACTTCCTGTTAGTGAACAAGGAAGCCCATTGATATAAGAGAAACATGTTGATCAACAGTAATATTTGTTTTATGTAGATTAATTATGAAATTTGTTGCTTTTTGACAGGAAAATTCTCGTTGCTGAAAATGGAACTATGGGAACAATTCGTAAATAAACAGGATGGCCTGTATGAATACGCGATTCCTGTTTATCAACATTTACACAAGCTGGTAATCGTTAATTCGAGCCGACTTCCGAAAAAAAAAAAGATTTCCCTGCCATTTTACAAGAAAAATGCCGTAATAATGGAAAAACAACCCAAACTTGTAATGTTACAAGTCAAACTAAGACTGTTAATTTACAGTTAGTTTTACAGTGTCCAGAACTATATGAGAACTTTCTGTTAGTGAACAAGGAAGGCCATTGATATACGAGAAACATGTTGATCAACAGTATTACTTGTTTTATGTTGTTTAATTAAGGAATTTGTTGTTTTTTGACAGGAAAATTCTCGTTGCTGAAAATGGAACTATGGGAACAATTCGTAAATAAACAGGATGGCCTGTATGAATACGCGATTCATGTTTATTAACAGTAACATGTACTTGTAACCGTTAATTTAAGCCGACTTCGTAGACAAAAACGATTCCGCTGCAATTTTACCAGAAAAATACCGTAATAATGCAAAAACAACCAAAACTTGTAATTTTACAAGTCGAAAATGTTGTTAATTTACAGTTATTTTTTACAGTGTACCTCTGAAGGAAGGAAAGGTATTTGTTTGATGAATAGCAATATTTGATGTTCTTTTACTTCATTCTACTCCATTCAATTCAATTAAAAGGTCATTATAGTATATCTATCGTATGTCTATTATGTATTATATAACAGGTAGGAAAAGTGCTATTAGAAGCTATCATGTGAAAATGGTGTTCATGTCATTCGATGGATTCGACCCGACTGACGTAGACCTACATGGGACACGTGTTTGTGTGTTTTTGTCACACCAGGCGTGTTAAATAAATCAATTGATCTTACTGATGTATTAGTAGATGTAAGAATATTTGATAAGTGTATTCCAATATGTGTCATGATTTCATATTTAACTCTTGATGTTGTTTATACGTAAAATCAACGTATACCAACATAAAGTCCCCAATATTCAAACATTTGGATAACGTGCAACAAACAAACATCATATTCCTGAATTCTTGGTCACTTATATATTATGAATTTAATGAACAATGAATTGTTACACCAGTAAGGTACAGATTGAATATGTCTTGATATATCATGATACCATTACGAATAGATAGATACAGTTATGATCCCGAATTGGTGTGCGTGTAGCAATATATTGTAGATAACGATAACACGATAGAGATATCCCGAAAATATTAAAACTGTGTGCTGTTTCATAATAGAATAATAAGGAAAATATTTTCATGATATAGATTATGGAAGTTAAAGAACCATTCATCAGGAATTTACAGTTTTGATATATGTGCATTTTCAGTGGGATGCGACGCAACTTCCCTGGTCGACGATGACTTGCTCGTCACCAGTAACACTGTGGACAGCCAGGGTTATTTCGAGAACGGCGAGTTGGCCTTCTTTGCCTGCTTGCCGCCAGGAGAGTTCACGGGCGACGACAGCGCTCTGTGCCAGAATGGAACCTTCATGTACCTGGAGGAGCCCGTATGTTTAGGTAGGGCTACGCGTCTCCGCACAGCGACTTGTCGCATTCACATGTCAGTTGTTTCCCAGTGCCGCTCCCCGTTTGTTGCAAGTGATTTCTCGTTGCGGCAAAGCAAGTCATTGAGCGTGTGTAGCGATTCATCAATGACGTGATTGCCCGTCACGGCTAGCGGCAAACCTTGTAAACATACACAAAACCGCCCTCCAGTGGTAACGCTACTTTGCCCCCTAACACAAAAGTTTGGGTTGAAGACTGAATGCAATAAGGTGACAGCGAAAAGCGGGTTTGATTGTCTGCTTGCCAGAATGCTTGTACTGTGGCTTCAAGATTTACCATTCCGGTGACTATGGACTTTAATGGAATAATGCAATGCTTTTTGTACCAGCCGGGTATAATCCCGGTAATGTCAGATCACGAACTGGTTTCGTCCATTGATTACACAAATATGGGTTAACTTTTTAAGAGAGCCTACCAAACAGTCCCGATCACTTATGGTACTAAGAGGATTAAAAACGCGGAGTCAGTGGAAACCGAGCTTCACTGCTTGCTTTTCCAAATGCTTGTATTGTTGTCCTTAAAATCTCGAATGTCCGGAGATTTCTTGAAATTAATCGATGGCTCATAACAGGTTTAGGCGATATGTGCCAGAATGCTATTAATCGTGGTTTTACACGATGTACATCAAACAACAAATCTGTTCAAAATGGTCATGATAGAATGCGTACATGGTAATAATGATGTAGGTTTAAACTGTAGGTACGCATCATTAAAGGCCTCCGCAGACAACATGACTCTGCAGTCCCTACGACAAGAAATGTGACGTCATCTACTTATACAAATCCTCTGACTGGGTCCTGCAATTCAGCCAGTCGCAAAGTCGGACGACTGATCGGATCGTGTCGTATGCGGTGGCCTTAAGGATCACTATCACGATTATTACAACCGTTGATATTCTTCTTATTACCCATGTAGTGTACTGTCCCGATCCCCAACTTCATGCCGGGGAGGGGCTCCTCTATGATATCTCTCAGCCGGCTGCTCTTAACGTGGGCGGGCCTCTGTTCTATAGGCATGCCACCACCCTGACTTTCTCCTGTAGCAGCGAGTACAAAGCCTTAGACTGTTCTGTGCCGGAGAACTGCCAGGGGTCGTGCGACGATGGCTCCTGGACCCCTCCGACGTTCCCAGTCTGTTCACCACCAGAAACACGTAATAATTTAGCCTCACGCCCTTGGGGAAATGCTTGAGAGGTTGCAGAGGCACGTGACCAAACTTGTCCGGAAAAATCGGGGATGCCTTGCAAGTGATAAGCAGCAATCCAGAACCGGTTTCACCCGGTCAACCGAGAATATTTCCATTGATCAGCTGATGGTCTTGTGGCATAGTCCTATCTGCGCCTTAAGTGTCTTTTTTTTTCTCAGTGAAACATTCTGGCTGGTCGTCTCCTATCGTTCTTTTGAGGAAGTGACTATTTCCTTGATCAGCATAAATATGGGAAAGTCCAACCTACAAAACGACTTCTTTTATTGCATGGACACGATGAAAAGAAATTGCTACTTTCTTTCTAAAATAGAGCATCCTCTGATTGTGAATCGCAGTTGTTTGTCTGTGACGTATCCTACATAATGATAGAGACATATTTTTTTTTCTTAGTGTCTCAAGAGTGCAACCCTACTACTAAATGTTGTTAATGCACAACAAACAAACCAGGGCTAGTTATCATAGAGAGAGTAATCTAAATAATTCCTTTTTTCTTCTCATCGTACGCATCTTCGCTTACAACAACATTGTTTCGCTACTTGTTCTTCCTTTACCATGCTTGCTCAAATCATGGTAAAATCATTTTTTTTTTACGTCAGAGCTATGTTTTAGCCGCAATATTACTTTTCAATATTCAAGTGCGGAAAGCTAATAGGTACAAAAAAAATACAAAACAGTATCACTGCACACTATATTGAGTTCTACAGCTCTACAATATCTATATCTGCTAAAAAGACAATATTTCTTGATGGTGTTATACTTTATTTGAGAGTACGGACCTTTTTAGTCAAGCTGTTACCTCGTATAACCGCGATGGAAATGTTAGTCATTAAAACAGTAAACAATTGGTAGGATTCACGACTTGTGGAATAAAAGTGCGGCTTGTCAATGGTTTGGCATATAAATCGTACCTTGATAATAGTTCTTATCCTTCCTATAGTCTGCTACATCTATGTCAATTTATTTTCTGATGCCATGTTTGTAAAGAGGAGAGGTCAGGTATGGACCTGACCTCTCCTCTTTACAAACATAGCTATTACATTTCCAAAGCATATAGCACATTCGAATAATATAAATGATATGATGTAATTTTTTCCGATATAGGTTAATCAGAATTTAAATCGTGTGATACATTTGTTTTACTTTTCATTCCTTTAAATATCAACAATTAGCTGTGAGGCCTGATTCAGATGGTAAGTGCATTAATATAATCATATTAACAGAACTGTTTTGTTATGTTATTAATAACAAATAATGAAAGTCAGCAATCGTGTATTCGTTTTAAAATAAATCCTACAAAACAGTGAACGTTTATACATGTATTTTATGATTATGAAATAAAACCCATTTTGAATTGAATTGAATTGAATTGAAAAACTTGGTTAGCATTTACTGTCAGCTTTGACTAACTTTGTTAATAGTTCATCTGTTTTCAAACAAATAAAATGAGACATAACAAATGGATATATTGTAAAGAATTGAATGAGTTAAAAACGAAAAACCGCTGTAACAAATGTCGTTTTCAATTAGGTGTTACTATGGGGAACTCCTTCCCGAAGATTGTACACGCCATTTTGGACGTGACAAAGCAACCAACCGACACCCTCGTCAAAATGAACTACCTCTGTAGTCTTGCACAAATCGTCCTTGTCTTCATGCATCCCTTAATTGATTGTGTCATTTATAGAAATGTTCTTGTTTATGTATTACCATACCGATTACCTTTACAATCTTTAATATTTTACAACGTTTTAAACGTACCAATCAACCAAACAACCAATCAACGAACGAAGTTCGCATTATGGGAGGGGGCGACTGGAGGGAGGGGCGCGTCGAGGTCTACCAGAACAACGAGTGGGGCACTGTCTGTAACAACGGCTGGGGCCAGGAGGATGCTGACGTCGTGTGTCAGAGCTTGGGTTTCCCCGGGGCATCCAGCGTGCCGGCCGGCACCCCGTTTGGCGAGGGCACCGGGCCTATTTGGATGACGGACGTCCAATGTGTCGGGACTGAAGCTAGTCTCACCGACTGCCCGCATGACACGGATACTGCGAGCTGCGATCACACTGCGGATGCCAATGTCATATGTGCCCCAGAAGGTACGGGGTACGGGGTACGGGGTAGTACGGGTACGGGTACGGGGTAGTAGATTTGTGCCACCAAGGCCCGTCTTATAGAGAGTTGTGATTGATCTGAATCGTTTGCAAGTCAATCCCTATATCTCTAATACACTGAGTTACGATTGACAATAGTTGCAAGTGAAGTTGCGATCAATCGCAATTCTTAAGACAGGGCCCAAGTTTGACTGCGATTATCTGAGTGTGGAGAAGTTGCATTGCAAACGAGTCCATAGGTTATTCCTATCTCTTATTTCTTCTGTTTTATGTTGTGTATTATTTGTGCGGATAAAGGATGATACTATTCTCCTACGAACTATTGCACACACCACTCCTCTGTCACAGAACACCACGTGATCTGTGACAGCATGTCGATGACACTCATCATGGACAAATCTCTGTTGGGCCCCGGTGATGGTGCCTCTGATGTCCATTTCATCGATGAATCATGCATCGGTAGCGACCACGATGACAACCGCATCTCCGTTAACAGCAGATACGACCAATGTGGCACCACTCAGGAGGTAGGATGAATACACACACACGTGCACAGACATACACACAAACATACACATACATACACGGACAAACAAACACGCACACACACATTCACACACGCTTATTAACACACATGCACAATAAACACACACATACACACTATGCGACGAAACAACGGTTTTTGCGCGTAGCTTTTCACAACTTTCCGCAAGATCAGTATGAGCCGCAGAGCAGTGATAAAGAGAGAGAGAGAGAGAGGAATGAAATCTGAATCTCTCTCTCTCTCTCTCTCTCTCTCTCTCTCTTTGTCACTTCCCTCCTTTTCTTTCTCTGTCTCCATCTTATTCTCTCCTTCTCATTTCACTTCCCTCGCCTATCCCTCTCTCTATCGCCCATCTCTCTATCTGTATTATGCTCTCTCTACATCTATACCTATTCCTCATCCGTCCATTGTCTGCCTGTCTCTGTCCCTTATCTTTATTTCTCTTCCTCTGACTGTCTTTGTCGTGTCCTGACCTCCTTGATATCTACGCCACTCTGTCTTCCTTCCTTCTTTTCTCCTTATTTCATCGCCCCGTCCCTTCTCACCCTTACAGGAGAATGCCAATACCATCGTGTACCGAAACACGGTCACGTACTACGAACCTCACCCAGAAGATGGGAGTGGTGCGGTCATCACACGAGAACACTACCTCCACATCGACGTCGAGTGCCACTTCGATCGCGAGCAGAACCTCACCGAGTATTTCCAGGCCCAGACTGGAGTCATCGCGTTCACAGAGGTAACATTTGTTTTGCAATGTGGCTCAATTGGTGGAAGGCTGTAGATACAATTCCCACACATGGCCTCGCAAGAACCAAAGTTGTGCGTCTTCTTCCCTCCCCCTCCTTTTTGGCGAGAAAACAATTGGATAGGACGGAAACTACACACCATGCACGCTAACGACCCCACTTCCCTTCTCCATTAAGAGCAGAGTGAAGAGTCGGTGGAGTGGAAAGAAAGCCTATACCTGTAAATGGGTTAGTGATGCCTCATGGCTGAATTCATAAGGCTGTTTAATCGACAAACGGTATTGCATAGGCAGTATAAAAAGTGCCATACGATATCAATGATTTGGTTGACAGTGAATCTAGTACTAAAACTTGTAAACACACTTCAACCTTTCCAACTCATGATAACGGGGCACGTCCATGGACATAGTCCCGTAATAACTTCAGTCATTACCTACAATATAAATCTACTCTTTCTGTATGACACACAGTGATGATCTATGTGAGCTGTTCATTATATTGATGCAAAAATGCCCTCTTGGTGCACAAAGCCTTAGACATGCCCAGAACGAAGAAGTCGATGGTTTTGGTTAGAGCCCCAAGCCCACTAGAAGATACATAAGCGGCAACTGTTGTAACGACCAGGCTGCGACTGGAAGTCACACTCAATGTGAAGTCGTACCACAAGTCTGGTGATTGAGGTAGCGAGTTAGCTTGGATCATCAGTTTTGTAATGTTAATAATCGTGAATGCGACCGAAGTAGTCTTATCTTGTTGCACCCTCGTCTTAAAGGGAGTATACTGTAATGGGAAGATAAAAATGCCTTCAAAAGGTGATCGTGAGCAATCTTCTTGCCAATGGTCTTAAATCCATGTATTGTCCATTTTAGAAACTTGCTGAAAGTTATTTGCCCTCATATGATCCACATTGGGAGTAATTAGTGGTTAAATCACAAATCCTCAAATTGTTCGGGCCGAACATTTCAAGAATTTGTGATTAAATCACTAATAACCCCAAATGTGGATAATTTTTGAGCAAATAACTTTCAGCAAATTTCTCAATTGGATAATACATGAATTTAAGACTATTGGCAAGAAGATTGCTCACGATTACCTTTTGTAGGATTTTTTTGTCTTCCCAGTACAGTATACTCACTATAATACAATTATTTCGTGTGACGGTCGTCCAATTCTCTTGCGATTGTTGAGTATTTCTTCATGATTGTAGCTGATCGTGTTCTTTCCCTGATTACAGAGGTAGTTGAACAAGAACTAGCGAGACTCGCATAATATTGGGAAAGATGTTTGATATCAAAATGATGTAATATAGCATGTTTATGTTATTTATCATGAAATAGCTATTTTCAAAATTCAACTACATTTCTCCCATGCTGTTAAGTGATTGAAAGGTAACAGACAGAGTTTTTTTTTCATAATTGGAGTACTACTCACAATTAAGTAACACTCGTATCCTCTGTGCAGCAACCACTCTTCTTCAACACCCCCTCCTCCCTTTCCCTATAGATTGGTTTCGGTACGTTTGCTCTCGATCTGGAGCGCTACGTCGACGACTCCTTCACCGATCTCGCCGACGATACGGGGATCGTGGAGCTCGGAAAGGCGATCTTCTTCGGCGTGGAGCTGACTGCTGCTACAGACCTCACCCTCTTCATCGAACACTGCTGGGCAACACCCGATTCCACCCCGATGAGTACACCTCAATACAACATGATTGATGACGGGTATGGCTAGCGGCGAGGGCGTTTAACTTACAATTGTACGCTTTTGGATATAAAATAATATACTACGCTTTGTAATGAGTTCTTCATGACTAATAAATTTAGCACCTTTCCTTGGAATAAATTACATTCAACACATTTTGTATTAAAGAGCAGCATTGTTTGTGTCAAGTCTATTACCGAGGTTAGTGCATCTGACTTATCTGTTGGTCTGCACTTACCGCGATATGAACGGGTGTGGTACATTTAACACCCTGGTCCGTATTCTACTAACAAAGTTGAAAACAGCGTCGGGTTAAAGGAGGGCTTAATGAAGGTTTAGTAAGGTTTAATGTGAGTCTAAGTCTCAAAAGTTAGATTTGCGTTTCTGTCCTTCATTTCTTTCTTGTGTATTCACGGTTACTTTCTCGCTTTTTTGTTTCATGTTGATTTTAATTCTCTTCTACTTCTGTATTATAGGTGTGCTTTGGACACTACTATCCACCAGTATGACATGAGTACAACGCTGAAAGGTTTCCGCGTCGATGCCTTCACTTTCCTGAACGAGCACGATATGGTAAAAATATCTCGTCTTCTCTCTCCCTCTCTCGCCCCCTCCCCCTCTCTCGGTCTCTCTGTCTCTCTTTCTCTCTCTGTCCCTCTGTCTCTCTCTCTCTCTCTCTCTCTCTCTCTCTATCTCTCTCTCTCTCTCTCTTTTTCTTTGCCTTTCTCCCTTTCTTTCCATTTAATTTGTATATCTCGTCACCCTTTCTCCACTCTCTCCCATTATCTAACTTTCTCCTACTCTCCTCATCTCTTTCTTCGTCCATTTCTCACCCCCCCCACTCTCTCTCTCTCTCTCTCTCTCTCTCTCTCTCTCTCTCTCTCTCTTTCTCTCTTTCTGTCCATTTCACACTTCCTCGCTCTCTCTCTCTCTCTTCATCCAACTTTCACTCTTTCTCTCTCTCTCTCTCTTTCTTTTCATGTCTACTCCTCTCTCTATTTCTCTCCTTGTCACCTCTCTCTCTTTCCTTCCTCATTGCACTACTTTTCTTCTCTCCGTCCGTGCAAGAAGTTTTTAAGCAAAGAGTACTAAATGACGGCATGTGGCTTATCTTACTTTCCAAGTTTACATCCTAATTCACATTCTAATTTAGCCTAGGTACTAGGCTGTGAGGTGCATGGACACAACCCAGTCTGTTAACAACTGTGTCTGGTAACACAGGCTATGCCCCAATCCAATCCTCGCCCCTCCTCTCTGAGAGGGGAGGAAGCCAGAGGACCTATGACGTCATTAGGGCGTAGTCTGTGTTACCAGACTGGGTTGTGTTCATGCACCTCACAACCTGGTACCTAGGCTAATTCCAATTACACCATGTGTTTTCCCCTACACGGGTATTCGATAAGATATTGCACCAGACCACGCTTGGTCAATACCAGCTGATGCTCAACAAAGAAGTCTGAAATTAAAATTATTGTGTGTTGTGTCTAGACGTCAAGTGAGGAAGACATTCATGAGAGCTACGTGAGCTGTCATGACGACATAATTTTCACTCTCTCCCTTGACACATATCTCACCAGCTGTTCGATTGAAACACAAACACGAAACATCACATTGAACATTCAAGTATTTAGCACAGATGTGAATTCAAATTGACAAAACACTTAAATAGCTGTTCATGACATCATAATGCGCCTTATATTGGTTAGAAGTAGCACGAACAAGTGACATGTTTACATTTTGTAAACAGCTGGGCATATTCGATTGAACGCGCTTACAGTAATATGACAGAAAATCAATATAGACCATAATTTAATTTTCCTACCTAAATAAAGTAAACGAAATGCTTGACACCATTAGATCCTTGATGTGTAATTTCGAGCAACATACATGAAGGGAGTGACAGGTCTGAAGAGGTTTTTTTTTTTTTTTTTGTGCCTGCTTTGTACCATTCCTCTATTTCGACAGAAAATCAAGTTGAGAAGCATTTAGAACCATGGGGAAAACATTTGTCATGACTTAATCGTTAGTGAAGGTTCAGTGGCCCAATGTTTGTTCACATGACTATACAAAAAGCAGGACAGTGAGAATGAAAGAGGGATGGGGAAGGGTGATGAAATTAATACTTATGAGTTCTAGTAAAGAGTCATGATTCATGATTACGTGCATGTACTTGCTACGCATGATGTTGTAAACTTGTATACATGTAACTGGTATATTACCATTCCCTCATAAATGAGTACGCTGTCGTGTGCCCTTACAGGTTTACGTGCACTGTTCGGTGCTCGTCTGTGACAACACCAACCCCGCCTCGCGCTGCTTCCAGGGCTGTGTGACCAGACATCGCCGAGACCTGACTTCTCTGGGCGCCCATAGCACCCCGCACACCGTCTCCAACGGCCCGCTCACCTCGGCAGCCGGACGAGCCGATCGCGACCATCACCAACTCGCTGCGGTGCATCAAAGCGGTAGGATATCATGGAGATGAAAAATTATTGAAAAATTATCGAGCAACTGCAAACATATCTGTTTCCTTACATAATGGCCACATCATTTACATATTGTATATTAATGAACATTCATTTTTTTTAATAAACAAAGTTACTTTTTTTGTATTTAGTTTCTTTAATTTCTGTCAATTTGTGTATGATAAAAATGTTGTCGTCAGTTGACATTGGACAAGACTACGGAGTCCAAATTCTTTAGAATTTTGTTGTTGAAATTAAGGATTTCAAAATGAAAAAAATATATAACAAAAATTTAAAAAACGGTTCGGCCGGGGTTGATTTTTTTTTCAAAAAGAAAATAACAGTATTGAAATAGTAATATTAGATGTTGATTTTATTTGACACTTTAAAAAAATGATAAATACTTAGAACTTGAAGTAAAGTGAGACTTACACATCATCAAGCTAGAGGATGTCATTTTTGGCAATAGTTTCATGCAGTTGGCTATTAATCATCATTGTTGTGATATTCCTTGGAATACATAATGAGATTTTCACATTTGGCAAATTTAGACCTACAAATTGTCGGTGTATCAGATAAATAATTCAGTACATAACAATGCCCATTGTGCATTTCACATGTAAACCCACAAATCATTTCTTTCAGAAGCATTATTGATTAGCAATAGCACTGTGGAAGTAATTGCTAGCACGAAGAGTAACTATCGTTCGAAAGTGTAGTACTCATAGAAGTACATGTGCAAGAAGTAATATTAGTTATATACTATCACTACTTCTAGTTATTATTATTATTCAATAGTAGTAGTAGTAGTAGTATCATTATTATTATCATCATCATTATTAGTATTATCATTCTTATCATTAGTAGTAGGGGGAGGAGACAAAGCAGTATTAGGTGTTCAATGATACTTTGGCACTTCTTAAAAAAATGATTAAAATAATTAAAAGAATCAATACTTTGTCATGTAATAATCCTGTGAATATTTAATGAGATTGTCAGTAATTACGGCAAATTTGGATCTAAAAATGTGTGTGTTTCAGATAACTGATTCAGAACACATCAATGTCCATTGTACATCACACATGTCAACCCGCAGCTTCTTTTCTGCCAGAAGCATCATGCATTATTAATGACGCTATTATGGCAGTTGCTACTGGATTGACAGGTTTGACACATAATGGAAATTGTTGCGCTCTGAATTCATATGCCGGTCGAACTTTGACCAAAACTGAAAATCTCAGTAAATATTCAAATGATTATTACAAGTAGGATAATTGATGAAATATCACGAAACCTGCTTTGAAAAAAAAATGACATACTTTGACTTTGTGATGTATAAATTCAGCTTCATTCGAGTTGAATCTTATTTCAAAATTTATTAAAAGTGTGAACAGCGTTTTTGAACTCGTAGAAGCATCAGCGGCAACAACAACATGAATCGCGTTACAATTTTATAGTCAAATCATGAAGTAATGCACCTCACGTATATTAGCCTACTTATTTGTTCATAATAGGTGCGGATTCAACCCACTTTCCCGCTCTGGCCGCACTGACCGGGATGTGCGTCTTGATGGTTCTCACTGTTCTCGTGGCTATGATGTTGCGCATGCGTCGTACTCGTCCGGAAGGCATCGAGTATCACCGAGTCTCGGCCGAAGTGCCAAACTTGGAATGAACCGCATTACGCGCAATCATGTCACAACAAGAAAACAAATGTCATTGGTGAAAGTTATTTCCTTGATGGTTGATATGATTACCTTAAATCACGTTCATTCATAGCAATGTATCAAAACAATGTAATCAAGAAACGACTGGACTTAGGACAAGACTTAGCAAGTTTTATCGATAACTGTATGAACGTTTATGAAGAATATTGTGTAGCCTAAATTAATATTACATTTTAAGTACACCATTACATATGACGGAAGTATGTGCTGAATGAAAACAAATATACTTACAACAAGCTAGATTAGAACTGATTGTGTATCTTTCAATACCTTCTTGAATGCCTTCCATATGTTTTCTTCATAATTCAGTTCAAAGAAACGTTTGAAATAAACTCACTACAGGATTTTTACATAAATTTCTCGATTGTATGACTATGTTAGGTTTTAACATATTTAATGCCCAGTCCACGTTCTCAAATAAAAGCTGACACCTTAGCTTACTATCTGCAAAATTGATAATTTGTGTTGAGTAACTATCATTTGCCTAAAGTTGTGTGTATTTGTGTTTGTGTGTGTGTGTGTGTGTGTGTGTTGGATAAACAAAGAAGATAAAACAAAAAGAATAATAGAATAACCCTTACCCACTTATGTTCCCTCCCCCCCCCAAAAAAAAAAAAAGAATGTGGCAAAGTGATGACTTAATATCAGTTTTATCTAAACAGAAGTAGATGATTTGATAAATAATGTAACAAAAAGATAAACAAGCTATGATTATGAGGTGATTTCCCAACAAATATTGATAAGATTAAAGGACACAAACTAGTTATCTAAGACATCATAATTATGAAGGTTCTTAAACGAACAGATATTTCGAGGAATCTGAGGCACACGTTGTTGCATGACAAAATATGAGATCTGGGGGGCATTTCATCAAAGGACTTGTCGGATATTTTATCCGACAAGTTTGCTCTCGGCCAATAAGATGCATTTTCAGTAGCTTATAACAGTTTGTCGGATAAAACGTCCGACAATTCCTTTGATGAAATGCCCCCCTGATGTCTGCAACCTTACAACTGAAATATGTCAATACAGTGTAGTATTATGAAAAATAAAATTGCACTGAGCCTGGTGTACAAAATATATAATGGTTGTAATCATCTAACCTGCTGACATTTTACGAAAACCAGATTATTAGGTAAATCGCTACTTCTTAAAGTGGGCGGGTAACTTATTATTTTTCTTGGCTAACAAATATTCCAAGTCTTGATGTTTTTTAACAAATGTCTTGAATAAAACAAAACTTGGAAGATTATTCTTAAATGTACATGTATGAATATAATACATCAAAAGTAAAAAAAAAAAAAAAAAAAAAAAGGGGGTAAGGGTATGAAATGAACTTCTCAGTTAAAAGTCCAAATATTTTCTCAAAATTGGAACCTTTCATTTGAACATTATTTGGGGAAATTGACTTGGTAATAGTGAGGAATACTGGTTGGTGTAACCACATACGTGTACAATGATGATACTTAGTACCTAGCAGCTTTAATTGGTACAAAAATGTTCAATATGCCGATGTCGTAATGTATTCACAAATGTCCACTGATCTGACTAATAACGCGTTATTACATTTACCTGTATAATGATTCAGTTTAAATGGGTGAAAGCCACTCTGAAAGTATAAGTGTCAGCGCAAACCTCGCACAAGTTTTATGCTCACCTTGAGTAACGTATTGTTTAATAGACGTGTGTTGCACCACAAATTGTCGTCCCTGCACAAATTGTCGTCGACGACAATTTGTGCAAAATTTGACAAAACCTGACACCACAAATTGACGCCGGCGTCAATTTGTGCTGCAGGTGATGTTCCCATTTTTCACCCTCACGGACGACAATCTGTGCAGGCAAACTGATAGCTAGTTGCACAAATTGTCACCCCTTGCACAAATTGTCACCAGTCCCTGTCTTCAAAATATTGCCATGTGTGGTTGTGCCTGTGACGTGTATGTAGGGTGTGTGTGTGTGTGTGTGTGTGTGTGTGTGTGTGTGTGTGTGTAATTGTGTGTGTGCGTGTGTGTGTGAGTGTGTGTGTGTGTGTGTGGGTGTGTGTATGTGTGTGTATGTGTGTGTGTATGTGTGTGGGTGTGTGTGTGGGTGGGTGCATGTGTGTGTGTATGTGTGTGTGTATGTGTGTGTGTGTGTGTGTTGCGGGCGTGCTGGCGTATGGGCTAGGTTGTTTGCGTGTGCGTGTGTTAGCGATGAGTGTTGAGCTGGTATGTATGTGTGCGTGATGGGGATGTTGAGGTGGTTGTGTGCAATATATGTGTGCGTAACTGTGTAAGTACGGAATATTATGTGTGGGTGCATGGTGATGGTGGTGGTTGTGTGATTGTGTGTGTGTGGGGGGGGGGGGGGGGGCGCGTGTATGTGTACATTAGTGAGCTTTCGTTATGAGGACGGACGGGCTCCAGTGCGGTAATCCGACACCAAGATCGATCTGCGCATGCGCCACCGCCCGCTCTGGAATCCGCGCGGGGAATCGAGAACGTGAATTCTGAGATTTCTCGTCCTCGACGAGTAGATGACAGCAGCCAATCAGCGCCCGTACAGATGATGTAATGCAAATCGCACGTGCGACCGGCTGTTTTGTAGACAAGCTCGGTAGGGGGTGTGCCAGATGACGCCACACGCACCGTCGTTCGCGTTCTCTGTCTTTTAGCGAAACTGCATGTGAATTGCCGAGGACGGACGGCGAGAACAGATTGCTCACTGATCTTGTTTCCGTCCGCGGGGCTATAACGAAAGCTCCCTATATTGTGTAGATGTGAAGTCGTGTATTTGTGTTGAGGAATTAGCCAATGGGTTTTGCATTGCCCTCTGTTTCATTGTTCTATAAATATAATAAAAATTACACAGTGACGATGGTCATCGGGGTTACTATATTGGTGTGATTACAAAAAAGAAATGTCATGATGGTGAATGGAATTATAAACAAATATCAAAATACGATCACCCTTATGATCGTGCCAATAAGGCAAAATGAAAATAATTGACAATGCTCTAGAGTAAAGACAGCGAGTCAGTTAAAGTCAAATTTCATTATCTCCTTCTAGGAATAATACGAAAGCAGCGGAAACAGTTTATGAATTGTTTGTTCTGGTATTGCCCCACTTTTATGTGTTAGAACTCAAAACTTGACTGTGTTAACTGTCTTTATTCTCTTAGAGCAGTATTTGTGTTAACTGCACGTACACCACACACACACGCACACACACACACTCACACTCACACACACGCACATACACATACACCCGCACACACACACTCACACACACACACGCACACACACACACACATTCACACACACACGCACACAAACTCACACTCACACACACGCACATACACACACACCCGCACGCACACACTCACACACACACCCACTCACGCACACACTCACACATGCACGCACGCAAATACACACACTCACGCACACCCGTACACACACACACACAAACTTTAAAGTGACCTTTTATTTTGGTTTGTGTGCATTCATACACTTGAGTTATGTATTGGTTTTCATGTATTATGTTTGTCAGGAATTATTATATTACCAAAAATGTAAGCCCCTAATGGCCTTGAAGGCTTCAACGTCATATTGAATGTGTTTCGAGGGGGGACGACAATTTGTGGTGTCAGCCCCCTGCACAAATTGTCGTCGACGTCAATTTGTGCAGGGACGACAATTTGTGGTGTCAGGGTTCTGCACAAATTGTCGTCGACGTCAATTTGTGCAGGGACGACAATTTGTGGTGCAACAGACGTGTATGAATACTTTCAGTCGCCCTCTAACGAATGGAAATCGATAAAGTGCTCATCGGGACGATACACATTGTATTGAAGGGAGGGTGAGGGTGGTGAAGAAGTAAGATACAAAGAATAAGAAGGAAAAGAATATGCTATGTCCAACTTATCATATTATGTTACAGCATCAAGTCAATACTGACTATACTGCTTAAGGGTCATATAGTGCACACATCACTGAGGTTATATGTGATGATGCGTAAGAACTGAACAGGGAGTCACTGTTTCCTCACCATCAGTTATCGTTTTCGGCGCAGATGAATTGTTCTTATAAAACACAACGAACCGTACATGCTCGCATCCACTGGAACGACCATCAGACCAATGTGATCAGCTCCTTCTGGATATCTCTAGGATCTCTGGAAATTCTATTTTCTGTGCTTCAGCAGTGCTAGAGATTTCTTTAAGTTGATTTATTATGTCGTAACTGGTTCACAAGATTGCCAATAATAGATTGAATTCATAATCATATATCAATAATCGTATAACAATGCAGATGAATAGACAGTTTATCAAGTGAAATGCCATATCTTATTACAAGATTTAGTGAAAAAATATCAGGGCCATGTCGTATATAGGTTTCCGAACATTTTAACTTACCATCAATTGTAACTACCATGTCAACAGCTAATGAGCTTTCAATATTGCACCTGTTGTTATGGCACGTGTAGTTACGATTAATGGTAAGTAACAATAATTGAAAACTTATTAGGCAACATGGCCCAGATAATATTTTTTCTACTATGTTACTCAAGTAGGAATCTCGTAGAAGCTTGTGGTAAATTTTGTAAAGCAAGATTCCTAACACAACCACATAAAGCAAAAACACAAAGATAGTATCGTGGAGAAAGAGAAGAGAAGGAAAGACAAATTGTGGAGGGGCGTAGATAGCGTGATAAGAAGCGATGTTTCATTGTAATAGCGAACGGAAGCACTTTGCCGCCTGCTGTTGAGCGACAGGGGTTTACACTCCAACATGTCCAAGACAAAGCAAGAGTGCCGCTCCAATTAGCACAGTCTAATGCTCAGGGGAAAGTGGAAACGGAGACGGGATACGGTGAAGAAAGTAGTGATTTAAAGGTCAAACACAATCACGTACTCACCAATGCTCATCTCTAATGAGCATAATTGGCCATGTTATAGCTGGACATTGTGACATTGGCAAGGTCATACTAAATAACAGGAATACAAAACTAACACGGTTAAGACAAAAGTATTTAAGACTCTTAGATATATTATAGTCCGTAATGTAATCGATTGGCGTGGCTTCCAGGCTGTCGGTCATATCGTTCATAGAGATGGAATATTCAGTTCAGGTACGAACAAGACTATCATATTCTCATAATTTCCCGGTCAGTCCGTATTTGACAAGAATGACGGGGATCTGGAAAGCAAATCCTTCTTCTTCATTCAGACCCCTTGCATGCAGCATTGTGATTGTCATTTTTCCAAAGAAATGTATGACAAACCTGGGAGCAAGGTTATAAACGAGGACGTGCATACATGTCTCAAAGGAAAACATGCAATGCTAACGTGACTCGTATCGTTCAACCAAGGACATATTCAGGGCTTGTTTACCTCCTCCCCCCCCCCCACCCCCACTCCCCACCCAACCCCAACCCCCTCCTCCTAGTTGTTAACAAACACTTCCACATACTAACATGTGATCTGTGCGTCCTCGGTCTTACCACGGAATAGCTTTCCCTTTGTATGCCGGACAAAGTACTGCAATTTAGGAGTCATGAGTGACGTGTGCAAAAATGCATTAGGTGCGCATGAACCCTTCTTTTGCCAGACAAAAAGCTCCTCTATGGGATTTTGTGCATTATTGGTGAACAAAACACAAACGTGGAGCATGGATAGTTAAAGGGGAAGTTCACCCTGAAATTATTTTGGTTTCAATAAAAAGAGACAAGTGAAAGAAACATATGAGTGAAGGTTTGACGAAAATCGGTCAAAGGAAAAGAAAGTTATTTGATGTTAAAGTTTTGTTCTTGTGACGTCACATGCGAGGTGCTCTCACATATGTTGTGTACAACTTTTTTGAAAATGTGCATTTCCTCACAAAGATATGCATCCTTTTACTTGTGCACTTGATACATTATTAGAAATACGTTTTTACACAATACTTGTACGAAAAAAAATAATTCCGTTGTCAAAAACAGAAAAAAAAATTATCGACTTATTTTGTACCCAACATATGGGTGAGCACCTCGCACGTGACGTCACAAAATCAAAACCAATGACTTTCTTTTCCTTTGACCGATTTTCGTCAAACCTCCACTCATATGTTTCTTTAATTTGTCTCTTTTTATTGAAACCAAAATAATTTCAGGGTGAACTTCCCCTTTACAAGTCATGCAGCCAAACAAGTTGTATGAGATAAACACAACAAAAAAAGTAAGCCCCCCCCCCCCCCCCTAAGCAAAATAGCATAAATTTTTATCGAAGAGATTTTGAGCAACATAACAGGATTGTACCTTCACTTATTAACTAACTTCCGTGTGAAACTCACATTGATCCACTCTGTCATGCATGAGTGAGCACACATTAAAGGCAGGGGGGACTTACGTTTTTGTTGTGTTTAGAAAGGCGTCCTCTATACAACGTGACAAGCACATTCAATCTGGGCGTCATCACTCCGTGGGGCAGTAAAGAAGTAGCGCAAATGGTAGGCTAGGTATTAACCCATTATGTGCATTGAAATGCTGCTCTATTGAAATTATGTGTATTAATTGTGAATGAAATCACATGTGGCATACAAAGAATTAAGAGCCACCTAACCTACAAGAGTTGTGGTGCGATCACTTAGCGGCATCCACGTTTTAGGTCGGAGTAGTGCAGACACTACTGGTGACACCGCTCCGGGAAATATCGCTCGAAAGTGTACTCATCATGCTAATGGTCGATATGCCGACAGAGAACTTCTTTCGCCGACGAATATCATGTCGAAGAGGAATAAAACAAATGAAAAACAAACAAACTGATATGATAGTAACCATAACAGTTTTTTTTTTCTCCTTGTCCTTCTTCCTCTCAGTTATCTCACATGGTCATCGGTTGGCCGCAAATGTCTTAATGCTCCTGTGAGACATTTGATGCCAGTCGCCAGCTCATGTGCTCTCTATCACCTCCCAGTCATTCATGGATGTGGATGTTGCAAGCCTTGAGGTTTCGCATGGAGGATTTCTTTATATCTCAAGCGTGGCCTACTATCCTGACCATGAGTCCTCTCTACTCATTTTCACACTCAGCACACACTAATCCCATAGGACGGCAGCTTATCTGTCACATAAAGGGTTAAATACTGTTTTATGTCATTCAACGTGCTTTTTCCCGGTCCCCGCTCCAATTATTCCGTGTTATTACATCTCCCAAAAGGCTGGTAGGTCGAAGCATGTGACGTATGTATCCATTACCTTTTTCACTGTTATTTGATATTGTCAATACGTCTTCTCCTTGACCTTCTCTAGCACTACTAAATTCATCTTCTTATCTGCCTGCTTTATCTTGTTACTCTTCTTTTTGTCCCTATCTACATCTTCAGCGCGCCGCCTCCGACTTAACCATGTCCATCTGTTCACTGTGCTACTTACACTAAGTACAACCGCCCCACATGCTTAACTCCAAATGTATCAATGTCACAAAAAGATTTAAATCTGTATGTGTCATTGACACATTTTCGCACAAGAAACACACACAAAAGGCATAGAGCAGCATTTCGTATGGCGTACAAAGGGTTGAAAAAAATTATTTATTCGTAAACGTTGAATATGACGAAGAATACGACCAAAACGTAGGCAGACGGTTTTATCCGATTAATATTAATACGGTAAGGCACGGTAAGGCACGGTAAGGAGTGGAAAAAGGGAGCTCTACAAATCCTTTGCCAATCGCGCTATTTCCCTCCAAACCAAGGCCTTCTACCGTCCAAGCTTTACTTCACACTGTTATTTTAGTGATGACACCTCATTTGGAGTTTATCCCGTCAACATCGGTGCAGAATACGACATTCTAACTTTATCTTCCACCATGCCTTCAATCGCCATATTAATGCGGTACTGCCTGTCATTCATATTGTACGTGCTGACCCAGTACACAATAAACATGGTCCCTATTCTGCCCGCGGCTTGCGCCGTGGCGGCCTTTCTTCGTTTCGCACTGCCCGAACTACCCGGTCCGGCCTGGAAGGACCTAAACGCCGACCTTGCTGTGAGATTAGCACCACTACACCATGATTTGGCGTCCGGAGCGCTGACCCCCCACGAAGCCGGAGACTGCTTCTCTACGCTACTACACGACTTCTTCCGAGACAGACCTGAGTTCGAAGCATCGTCGAATACTTCGCAATGTTTCAGAAGACCTCAAAAAACCACAAACGAGGTGAGAAAAATCAAAAACAAACTACGGAAAAAAGCGTTTCGTAAGGACGCAACGACGGAAGATCGCCAACAATTCTACGACGCTCTCCATTCATATACTTACCTTCGTCAACAAGATAATAAAAACAACGATAGACGCAGCTGTTTAAAGGAAGAAAGGCACTGCACATCAAATTTCTGGGATTTCGCGAAGAAGCTGAGCAATGGATCGCTATATCAAAACGCCACGAAACCTGATTTCACAGTGGAAACAGCTAACGAATACTTCACTAACCGGTACCAGCACACAGCGACTCTCGACAAATCGCGCCTCAACTGGATTCCACCCCCGCGACACGCCGACGCTGCGGCGCGGAGCCCCTTCAGCCTCGCCCCGATCCGCCCCCTTCACGTAAGGAAGACGCTCCAAAGGAAGAGTTCGAGGAGTGCCCCAGGACCAGACGGAATATATTACGGGATGTTAAAAAAACTGCCATGTACACACCATTTCATGGCTACTCTCTTCACGAAAGTACAGCAGGAAGGAATACCTCCTTCCAACTGGACACGCAGCAAGGTGACACTCATCTACAAGTCCGGTGAGAAAACCGACCCCCAGAACTTTAGAATGATTGCATTAGCTAATGTGATCGGAAAATTATATCATCTCATCCTTGCAGAAAGATTTGAAGAGTTCATGATACAAAATGACTTGATAGACCCTAAACTTCAGAAAGCATTCCTGAAAGGAATTAGTGGATGCACCGAGCACAACACGGTACTGCACGAAATTATTTCACATGCAAAAAATAAATCTCGTACTGTACATATAACTTGGTTTGATTTAGCAGACGCCTTCGGGTCAGTAAATCACGATCTCATTCATTTTACGTTGCAAAGACATGACTTTCCTCCTAATATCCAACTGTACATGAAAAACCTGTACGGAACTCTGTCGGGGAGAGTAGCAACCAAAGATTGGATATCAGATGAATTTATGTTAAAAAATGGAATATTTCAAGGGGACCCCCTATCCCCACTAATTTTCATACTGTGCTTTGACCCAATAGTTCAGTTCCTGAAAGTAAATCTGAAATATGGTTATGATCTGGATGGAAGTCATGTCATTACAACCCCATTCGCAGATGATTTCTGTTTGATTTCACATAATAAGAGGTCACATCAAAGATTGTTGACTGAGATAGACAGCCACATTAGATCACTCGGCCTGTCTCTCAAACCGTCTAAATGTCGATCTCTTTCTCTCTCATCCGGAAAGTTCAGTGACATTGAATTTACAGTAGGCCAAAATAAAATCTCTACCCTGGCAACACAGCCACATAAATTTTTGGGATCTCTCATCACTAAACAACAAACATCGCAAGAAACCTTTGAATATCTTTCCCAAAAATTTGAATCATCTCTGAAAAACATCGAAGCATCTTTGATTCGTAACGAATACAAATTGAAGATCTATTCGCGTTATTTTCTGCCTTCTATTCGTTTCGATTTGACGGTAAATGAAATAACATTCTCTCATTTAAAAGAACTAGATTCACTGACCAACCGCTTTCTCAAAAAATGGTTCGAACTACCTAGACCGGCAACAATGGCGTTTGTACACATGCCAACCGGTTTAAATATACCAACAATTTCGGACCTTCACGCAGAATGTCACACAATGGCCTACATTCAGATGAGAGAGCAAGGCGATGAACTTGTTAAACATTGCTTAGATTCTAAGCTCCAAAGGGAAACTAAATGGAGCAGGAAAAAATCCGCTACTGTGCAAAGTCATACACTTTACACTCAAGTAGAGGATCGTCAAACGCTCCAATAAAAAAAGAAAGAGAGTAAAAATCTATTGTCCAACCAAGTGAACGATTTATGGCATAGCCAGGTTAAAGAGCTAACCGTACAAGGAAGGTTTCTCGAGCTACTGTGTCTAGAACAAAAATGTGTTATGTGGAAAAGCATCATGTATAACATGCCTGCTCGAGTGTTAAAATTCCTTGTTAACTCAGTTACCGACACATTGAATACTAGAGCAAACTTAGTCAGGTGGGGAAAGTCCACAACAGCTAAATGCAAGCATTGTCCCGGGAGAGAGACTCTCAACCATGTATTAAACGCCTGCCCACTGTTTCTAGAACAAGGACGCTACACATGGCGTCACAACAATATCCTGGCCTATCTTGTCAATCTTGCGCTAAAGGGCTCTTCCCCAGATTTGGTGGTAACACACGACATTCCAAACATACAGGGCTACTCACCTGTGACGACAATCCCACGGTCCTGCTCCCAAACAAACCTCAGACCAGACTTATGTCTGTACCGAGAACGAGACAAGAAACTCCTTCTATTCGAATTAACAATACCATTTGAGCTAGGAATTGAACGTGCCCATAAATACAAAGCCGATAAATACGCAAGCTTAATCACAGACATCCAAAACAACGGATACGAAGTCCAGCTGTTAGCGGTGGAGATTGGTTCAAGGGGATTCATCTCACAGGACAATGCTCAACGCCTTAAGTCATTCCTTTCTTTTTTCACCCCAAAGCCCGCGAAGTTCAAAGAATTACGAGATGACCTAAGCCAAAAGGCGGTAGTCTCATCCTTCGTTCTCTACTCTGCGAAGAACGAAGCGGCATGGGAAGACTACTCCCTTTTAGAAAAGTAACCACTTTTCTGCCCCGCAATTCGTTCTCCAGAGTATTGAGAATATTATGCTACAGGCATGACAGGGGTGGAAAGGTTCAATGGAAAACAAATATCCACGTCATTAATAACAATGCTTTTTAGTCTTTGTTCTGCTGTTACACTTGGGCATTTATACTCTCCGTAACAGCAGGACGAAGACCATATATTTGTCTCCCTACAAAGCACCAATTATTCGAATAAGATATGGAAATATACATAACTTCAAAGAAACGTCCAATATTGATCGAGTGCAAATGTTTGTAAATGACATTCTACGATTTACCATATTTCAATGCATGTCTTTTCTAGAATGATATTTGTACATCAGATTTATCACTATTTAAAGGAATGTTTATTATATCATATACACGTATTGCGTTTTCATTTACCCCATCTCAATGGAGTAGAACACTAGCCGTATACATTGCCGGCTTTTTCCTCTCTTCTTTGATACAAATAACATCCCACCTTTTCTTTTTAACGTAAGGCAAATAACTATTTGTTTTCTGTATTGTAATCCTTGTATATTGAATCGATGATGTTTTCCTCTGTATATGTATATTTATCGCCCTGCATTCAGCATTAATTGGCTATGACCTGGGCTTTGTATGTTTATTTTCCTTTATTGTCTCTAAATGTCTAATAAAGTGATCTTGAAAAAAAAAAAAAAAAAAAAATTATAAACATCCGAACTCCTTCTCTCGGACAATATTGCAAGTTGGCATTTTATACCGGATTCGGAACGATTCACAGTGGTGATGTAGTTGCCTTCCTCTGCATTCTTTTCTGTTTAGTCATCTTCACTTATCTGCTCGTTATCATTCACGTTGTTATGAACACACATACTCATACATACTCATGTATGGATGCACCCAAATTATGCACACACACACTATCATTACACAAACTGACTGCGCCACTTTTAAACATTATTTTATTTAGTGGTTGATTGTGATTGCTTTGATATTCTTAATTGTACATGTTTTTGTGTGAGAATAATATCCATAATACGTAAACATGTATGCCTATTTAAAAGTGCAAGTGGACAGGTAGTGTTACTATTATTATTACTACTACTACTACTACTACTACTACTACTACTACTGCTACTACTGCTACTACTTATTTTACGGTCTACTACTACTACTACTACTACTACTACTACTACTACTACTACTACTACTCTACTATTCTACTACTCTACTACTACTACTACTACTACTACTACTACTACTACTACTACTACTTCCTCTACTAATACTTATTTTACGGTCTACTAGTACTATTAGTGCTACTGTCTAGTGCATGTTACATAGCCAGGCTTTATCAACCATAATGTGTATATCCAGCAATGTCAAATGAGACGTCGCTCAAACTCGAAGGACATATTACAAAATGGAGTTAAACGTAAGGGTACCTTGATGCCAGATGTGCATGGATATGTGCGACTCTTTTACCACCCCCCCCCCCCCACCCCTTTCCCCATCACACGCTCATCCACACGTAAGCAAGACGTGGAAGTACAGTCTACCTTGATGTCGGTGTATTGACGTACCTTTAAGTATCTTGTGCAGTCTATGTAATAGAAGACCATCAATATGGTAACTGTATATCCAGGAAGGCCGACATGTGATATCGTTCTCAAGGTCCCGTTGGAAGCGAGGCAAAAGGCAGTGAAACGTCTATACAAGGTGTATACAATTTACCTTTTAAAGACAGGGGAGCCAACTTGCAAAAATCATGATATTCGGCAGGAATCATCGGTATATCATAATGATAACGTGTATGACATCTAGTTTTCACAAACCTTTTTCGTCTCCGGATTCTAGGTTTTGGACGACATGTCCCAAATCTACTAAAAAATCTAGTGATCGCTACAAGTCAGCTTAGCTAGAGTCAGTTTCCAGTTTTGTTATTGGGAGTGAGGTTCTTATGCAGAGTTTTCTTCTGTTTTTTTTTTGGTGTGTTTTTAAGATTTTAAAGCTTTTAAATGTTATATGTTCGATCTGCAAAATGACTACCCCGACTTGAAAAGCGTTTAATCCTTAAAATGAGATTAGTGGTGCACTAGCTGATCATAAAGACTGCATTTCACCAGAATAATGATGAACGTTGGGCACAATTGACTTATTACCTCCGTGAGAAAGGATTAGCGTTATTAGAGGAGGTGTAAAATGGTTCTATTCGAGTATAGTAGAGAGTAGAAAATATAAATTTGAATATGTACGTTTGTTTGTAGCTAATCTCTCAACAAGACTTGTTCGATGGTCAGATTGTTATGTTGTCATGTTATGTTGTCGCAGAACACAATAATGTCGTTGTGCACCACACATGTCAATGTACAAAGTCTTTTCTACCAGAAGCTTTGGGAATTATTAACGACACTGTCATGACTGTAATGGAAACTGCTCGTAGACTCAAAGGTGCGCTGCAGAATGGGTCTTCTTGTGTCCTGAACTAATTATCTACTTCACCCAAACGTTAAATTTTTAGAATTGGCAAGACCCTTATCATGATATGTATCAATTTTCTGCCACGCACCTATGTGGTATTCGGGTCATTGTACGAGGCCATACAGATGCTACACGGCAGTCTTCGCTAGCCAATACGTTGACATTAATGATATCCTACCCGTAAAAAGTTGGTCTGTCACGTAGTCATAGTAATGGTTTGACATGAGCAGCAATTAACCCTTTTAACACCTTTTTTTTTATCACGATTAGGCCCCATTAGTATGTTTACAATGCATATATAGACGCATTACATTTGGAGCAGGAGTTAGAGAGAGCATGAAACCCGACCCTAGTCAGTTGGGTTCTAAACTCATGAGAAGGCAAGAAAACGTGCAGTTGCAGATCCCGAAAGTGAATTTGATAATCGGTTGGTTGCTAGACCTCCAATTTCGAAATCTAATATCGCTGTATTACTTGTCCAATGATGATTATCATGATGTAATTCGATCACGTCTTGGAAGTATCTCTATCTCACTTGATCGTATTCATTGCAGTGTCATGTAAGCTATACGTAACATTTCATTGCATTCAGCAATGTATGCTTTAAAACTATAATTTAACCATTCACGTGACATAGGTCCTTTTTTCATGCCTAAGACACACACAACTTTCAGTTGGGGAGGTTTTCGGGCACACAGATAGTTAATCAACCCCCAAATCAAAACGTCTGCATGTTTGTCTTGCTTGTGTGCGTTAAATCATTCCAGTGAATTTGTGACTTCAAAGAGAGTCATACATACATATTACAATGTGATTTGTGCATTATGGATGCTTTTTACAACTGTTCTCACATCAATGTAGACCCTGCTCACAAGGGCGTTGTCAGTGCTACATTAAATCAGGGATACTGTTATGGAAACGATATGAATCAACCCCTTTCTTAGAACCCATGTTCGACTCCGCCGAAAAGTTATGTGATTTCCAGTTGTCTTTTTAACAATTACGAGCACGATTATGTGACAGCAGCTTCTCAGGGAGAACAAAATAAATATCGAATCCTATTTCGCTTGTCAAGCTCGGTTAATGGCATCAATACTTTTGTAAGCATAGCCAACACGATTTGTGAGGTAGTGTATCTCAGCCCCACGCAATCCACGCAATGTCACTGATAATACACAGCTTGATATATCATATATATATATATATATATATATATATTCCCGTTTAGCTTTCACACCTCAATCCTTTATTAAAAGACCTTTGTCACTTTTAAATTGAAATTAAGAATAAATTGCGACTCAAATCAACCTGTAATTCATACATCATCAAGTCAAAAGATGCCGTTTTTTGTAAGCAGGTTTAGTGACATTTTATCATGTATCATTCTTTTATTTATTTATTTATTTATTTATTTATTTATTTATTTATTTATTAAGTCTTTTTTAAACAGGGTAGCCCCATCAGTGAGCTTGGCACTGTTCTCCCTGGGGGCCCTGTGTACAAATAACACAATAATATAGAGTAACATGAATAGATAAACAAATAGACACATAGATTACACAAACAAATGCTGTAAACCAAAAAGCAGCGTAGGTCATCTTGTAAGGAACATAACAAAAAGAAGAAGGTGAACCGATGCTTCCACATGCATGACACAAGCGAAACCTTGTACATTTTCTGACTAAAAATTATGTGATTGATACTCATATTTATGCCTCGCTAATATGTAGGGTGATATACAAAAAGTATTCTTGTAATAATCCTTGGAATATATAATGAGATTTTCACTTTTGGACAAATTTGGATATCAAATATGTGTGTAGCAGATGATTAAGTCAGAACACGATAATACCCATTGTGCACTGCACATGTCAAGGCCACTAGGTTTTTACTGCCAGAAGCTTCATGAATTATTACTGACACTGTAATGACAGTGGCCAGTGGCTTGACAGGTGTGATACACAATGGGCATTGTTTTGATCTGAGTTCATTATCGGTCTAAACTTGTCCAAAATGAAAATCTCATCAAATATTCTACGGGCAACTACAAAAATATATCTAAAGATATGTCACGAGATGTGCTGCTTAAAAAAGGGATATCCTTTGACTTTGTAATGGTAAATGTCAGGGCTGCCTCATTTTTTTTTCAGGCGTAAAAAAAAGAAATCCAACAAGAAGAAATCTGATATTCATCCATAATGCTCCAAGTCTTGTCCACATGGCCACGTTTCTCAACAGAGATGGAAGCTTAGTTGACGTGATGCATTCATTGTCATACCATCGCACAGTAAACGAGTGAAATTGGATACGCATGCGCCGATACGCTAGCGTGAGTTGACACGTAATACAAAAGACATTGCAGACGACTCGCGTCGCTCACACACCTAAAAAACATGCCTAAAATACACGTACTTTGCATTTTGCTTCAGCTGTGAGCGAGGGTTACTTCGTTCAAACGGATGTCTACATTTTTGTTTAGAGTCGGCGATCTCCTTTTGAGTTAAAACTCCGTGACGGTAAGTTCCGCTGTCATATTCGTCGACTGCAGCTCTTTCAACAGGAATCGTGAGATCGTCAGCAGCATAACTGAGATATTGGGTTGTTTTGATGACACGTTTGGCAATACATTCGAGCCATTACAGTATTAACGAAGCACACTGACTGTATTACCGATTTAGATGATTAATAGGAGTTGGCAAGAAGGTGCTTCACGCTGCCAAGATGTCCTTTGTCTACGTTGTCCTTAAGATGCAACCGTCCCTCCCAGGCGGGATCAATTGACAGATTTGTAGAGAACTGTTGACGGTGTTTTCGTTTAATGTTTTGATTTCTTTAGAGAAGGAACCCAGTAATTCATTCACCATTTTTCTTCTTCGCGTGGCGTCTTCGACGTCAGCCTCAATGGCGCCATCAATGTCACAAGAAAGCTTCACCGAGGTGGGGTACACAGCATTGGACGGTATCACGACGAATATTACCATGATGACCGCGGCGATTAGGAGTGATAAAGAGCAGGACTTGACTGTTTACGTCATCGTACTGTTCGTCGTGTTCCTCCCGCTATCGCTCTTTATCATCGTAGGGAACGCCTTGGTCATCATCGCTGTGCACACCAGCTTTCATCTCCGGCAGCGTGCCATTTACCGCGTGGTGGCGAGCATGGCAGTCACTGACCTCATCGTTGGCATTTCCGTCATTCCGATCTACTACATGGCTATCTTCGTCGACGACATCAAGCGCGAATTTTATGGCTGCATGTGGATGCTGGCGGTCATTCTGACACCTTGCTCGTCGTCGATGCTGCACGTTCTGATCGTCGCTGCCGACCGCTACATCGCCGTGTTCTTTTCGCTGCGCTACGCAGATATCGTCACCAGCCGCCGCATCTCTTTAATCCTCGGAGCAATCTGGGTGATCGTCGTAGTCGTCAACTCGCTCCCGTTCATCGGCTGGAACCGGCGCAACAGGCAAGTTCCCCTCAATTATTGCTACACGGATCAGGTCTTTTCCCCATCCTTCCTGACCTTTCAGTTTACCCTGACCTTCATCATCCCAATCTGCGTCATGTGTTTCATCTACTACCGCATTATAGTCGCTGCGCGAGGCCAGGCGCGGCGCGTCGGGGCACATGACTTTCGCGTCGACGAATACTACTTAGAGAGAAACGGCTTGCCTAGCATCAGCAGGAACTGTGCGAGTGCGCCAACGGATGGAAGTGAGCCAATTTCTCTCCCGGTCGTTCACCGGCGACGGGGGCCATCGGTCGCCGAGTTAAAGGCCACTAAGACATCAGCAATTGTCCTCGGAGCATTCCTCGTTTGCTGGTTTCCCTCCTACGGTATCCACCTAGCGTTCACCTTTGTTAACAATGGCAGGTCGGAGCCGTTGCACAACGAGGTAGTGGGAATGATTCACATGCTCTCTAACCTCCTTCCCTTCATTAGTTCCTCGGCAAATCCAGTTATCTACGCATTTCGCTACGAGGACTTTCGCAAATCTTTCAAGCGAACATTGCATTGTCGATTGTGGCGCTCCGGATAATACAACGTAGTTTGTAAGCATTTCTGTGCAATATTTATGTTTTCACTATGTGTGTTAACCCCTAACTAAGGCTAGATTCACATCTATAATGATAACATTACCGGGCCTCAAAAACCCTATATTGGCTTACTACACATCTTCATGCCATTGGTCATGAGAGAGTTAACCGGGCGATGAGTTGCGCCAGAGCGCTCTTGAGGAACGGCTCGCATAGCACACGTAGCACGCGGTAGGAGGCTTGAGGAGTAAGATCACTAAACCGTTTATCAGTACATTAACACTCTGAGGCACTACAGATCAGTTGGACCGTATAATTTATGGAAATTCATCATTATGATGTACGTATACGTATGACACACACAGCTGGGACATGAACAATATTTCAGCCCTCAATTGCGCAATTATGCGTTGTGTTGCTTCGTATCTGATGGAAACGTTTCGAATTTGTATAATTCCATACTTGCCTCAGTTTTGAACAGACGATTTGCTTTTGTTTTTATCATTGCCATGGTAAATCACTGTTCTACTTTTATGTATTTGTGCACACAATTGGACGTCTCATTGCTTGCAGTGAAATAGGTGGCATGATTTTAATGTGTATTCAAGAGAAAGACGGAGGTAACTTGTAATCAATTCGGGCGAAATCGGAAAAGAAATATAATGGTGACCGTTTTTATAAGTTTCCACGTTCAGAAGAACCTTCACACATGAAAATTTAAAATGGTAAGCCTAATCAAGGATGTTTAAGCACATGGAGTGCCAGCAGCCGTTTAATCAATGCAGATTCATTGTACTCTCCTTTTAGTCACAAAAGAACGCTTTACAAAAATTTCCTCTTTGATCTCCCATGTTCGAATCCGCCGATTCTCTGGATGATTTTTGCCTGGCTTTGACGTATAAACAAAATCTGATGCACAGAAGAATTTGGGGAAATATCCTCACCCCATATGCTTGTGCAGTTGTGACATGTAATACCTAAGATGCATCTATAAAGATTCAATCGAGAAATATTGTTACAATATGGTAAAGACGCTCTAAACGTTCAAGTTGCAGCACAAAAGTCTCAACTTCATAATGTTCCGCATCATATTCCACTTAAAAATTCCATGAATACTTTCAGATATTATCCTTTCGGACAAGTAACATGAAAAACGTGCCCAGCTGCGCCCAAGCTAGTATTTTCATCTCAAAAGTATCACATTTTGTCGAAGCCGCCTCGTACTAGCAGCTGCTCGTGTGTAATGTTTCATGCAATTTTTAATGGAATATGACGCGTAGTGAGAATATTATTCTTATTTCTTCTACGCATCCGATTTTGCTTATGCTTCAAACATGGGAGATCAAAGAGAAATTTTTAAAGATTTCTTTTGTAAATAGAAGGAGAGTATGCAGAATGAATCTGCATTAATTAAACGGCAGCTGGATATCCATGTACTTAAACATCATTGGCCTGTCATCATGTACTCAACCTGCAACATGCGACATGCTCGTTGAATAGGCCGGTTTACTAATGTAGTCAAATGTATTAATACGGCCATTCTCATTACAAAAAATCGCGAAGTTAAAAATCGCAAAATTTTACAATCGTGTTCATATTACACCAAAAAATCGCGAAGTTACGCGAAGTTACGCGAAGTTAGGAAAATCGAGCACGCTCGATCGACCATTCCCGGCATGCAATTCGTTTCGCGCGAAGTTTGTTGTAAACATACACAAAATTGATTCGCTCGGTCAAGCTAGCTTCAAGCTTCGAATGCACGTACGCGTATACAAAACAGCAATCTGACGTAGTATTTTCCCGAAGGAGCAGGGCAATCCCGTGGTGTAAACATCTTTAACAGTTCAACATCTTCCGTGACTAGGCTACTCTAACATCTCGATTAGTTGTTAGACTCATCCCAAATAAGGTTAGTCCAAAGTTCATCTGTGACTACGATTAGATCTAACGTTAGGTTACCGGCACGTTTATTAATTTTCCGTGGCTAGTACTAGCAGCAGCTACCCAGTGCTAGTGCTACATGTAGTGCATAACAACGTTAAGCGCGTCAAAATGAAAACGCAGCGCGACTCTTCACTACAGACCAACTTTTTAAGACCATATTTATCAGTTTCTCTTAGTTGTAGAGTATGTAGCGCAGTGCGGTCATCACCGAATTGATCTAGTTTAGTGAGTGCAGCTGCCGTCCATACAGTTTTGCTTTGACGTTCATAGATAAATAAACAATACACGGTAGAAACATGCAGTACTAGTACGACACTCCGCATCCGATATGACAGTAGCCTAGCCTGTAATGTACGTAGTACTGGAGCGCACATATCAGCTGGCTACTCGATCGCGCTTCTGCATAGCAGACGCCGGAAGTCACGTGGATAACTTCTCGATTTTTTGCTGTGTGCGTTCTCATTGCAAAAAATCGAGAAGTTACGGTGCGAAGTTAGAAAAATCGCACTCTGACTTGCGAAGTTTCGTGCGAAGTTTATGACGGCTGTTGGCACGGTTGCTAGGCAACTTTCACCCTAACTTCACGATTTTTCTAACTTCGCGATTTCTTAAGTGCAATGAGAATGCGCCTGTTTCTTCTCTCGTGGCCTAGTAAGGAGTTATTCCATTCACCTGTACCTAAACAATGGTATTTCAGTACTTGGAATCCGCTTCACATACATTAGTAGTTGCTATGTCGGGCAAACCTCAGGCAAATTTAGGTTATTCGGTTATCAGGGGCAACCTTTGTTAAACTGGTATGCATAAAATTTGAATATGTTAGTAAACCTATCTTCACGCATATCTCGAAAATATCCTTTTAGAACTGCATTCACAATAGTGGTTTAACTTGTGCCGCCTACTTCATGTAGACTCAAATTTGGGGCGTAAAATGAATCATCTGATGTTGTAACAAAATCATTGATTCACATCATAGAATCACAATAAAGGGTGATCTCAAGTACTAGTATCATGTAGATAAACGCAATATACCGTATTAATTCTGAGGACAAAATCGAGTATAACGCATACGATAAACATACAGTATATGAATAGCGAAGAGAGTATGAGTGGTGGTAGGCCTTGTGCTGGCGCACTCGACTCGGGGACTCTAGTGTCCCTGTATAGAAGAGTTGCGACAACTCAGAATTTGACGCCATGTTGTTTCCATTGTTTGTGCCGCGCTCTCGAGCGCACCGCAGCTGTGTGTGTATAAACTGTGCGCGCGCTATAGGATTTATAGTAACACCGTCTCCGAAGCTTTTGACACAATCTCATCTTGGTCCAAGATGAAAATCTGATGATTTTGTTTATTATTCGATACTCAATGTTTGTTCTGCATAGAGCTAGAGGAGCGGAGAGAAGGAATACAGGAGAAATGATGCAAACCACACTTAAATCAACGTTTATTGTGGCCATCGGAAACGACATGCTGATCTGATTCTAGCATATAATTCTGTTTCTCCACATCTTTCATTAATCAATTCCAATCTTAGTTGCTTCCATCCATTTCTCACTCTTTCTCTCTCTGTCAATTTCCGAACTAACCTTTCTCTCCTGTATAACTTTTCAGACTCTCAGTCTCGTGTCTTTCTTTCTGGACTACCATGCACATCCCAATTCAATTCTCTTTCACTTCACCACCCAGTCACCAACCCCTTTCTGTCTGTCTCTCACTCTCTCCCTTGTCCACCCCCTTTTTTCTCTCTCCCCCTCCCTTCCCCAACCCCTTTCTCGCTCAGTATCCATCCCTTTCCAACCCCCTTTCTCTCCCTTCTCCACTTTTTTTTCTCCCCCCCCCCTCTCTCTCTCCCTCCCCCACCTCCTTTCTCTCTCTCCCCCCCCCCCCCTCACTCTCAATTTTGGAACTATCTTGCTCTCATGGTCTTTCTCGACTCCCGTTTGTAGTTAAGCACAGTTGGATAGATATTGGTGTCACTTGTATAAAATTTGTTAGATGAGCATGGTAAATTTTATTTTCATTTCATTTATTTAAAAAAATAAAGATCAATCATTTTCTTGACTGGTACTCAGTAATACTCAGAATGACACTTTCTCTATCCTTCTCTGAAAAGCAGAAAAGCGTTCTTCGTTGTAAACAGTACAGAAAACACACAACCGAAGTTCTAACAAGGGATCTGCGTTCGAAAGTTGGAAACAACATGGCGTCCAGAGACTACGTGACCATTTGTCATGTCGCAACTCTTCTATACAGGGACACTAGGGGACTCCGGCCTTCCGCGGTTTTTCGACTGCAGAAACTGCCATACCGCACGAGGCAGATAGGATAAGCTAGAATGCAGCGGTTTTGTTGGGATCCTAGCTTGGGTAGGGGCGTCGTTGGGGCTCGCCTGTCGAATGCATTGGAGTCTAAAAAAAAAAAAAAAAAAAAAAAACAAGTAAGCAAGGGGGATTCGGAAGGTGCTTGAGTGTAGGTGGCCCTTATGCAGAAAGCATCGTTGAGTCCGGGTATTTCCAGAAGTGAGGCTAGGCAGTACATGTATCAATATTACATATGTTGGATTGCAAGCTTACCTAAGTTTAAGTAATTTATCAATGGTGTCAAGAGTACTATTGTAATATGATGATACTGTGAAGTACTGAAATATTAATGACCTACAAGTTTATCTCCATTAACTCCATGGCATACAATTTTCAAATTAAATCAGATGTCGTTGGTGGTGTCTATCTACATTTATAATCGTACTGCTGCTTAATGGTAAGTGTGTGTTTCACTTGTGCCAAATATGCATGAATGTCACACAGAGAATTGTATAGACTCATATACATATATCTCATTTGTACAGAATGTCTGTAAAATTTGTTCTGTTCATAATAAAGATTTAAAAGCTTTAAGTTTATTTTATCCTTTCATATGATTTCGTAAAATTTATGTGATCTCATGCAGATAAAAAAAATATTGAGTGGAGGAATAAACACGCACTTCTGCCAGTGTGTACAGGGTGGAGTGGAGAAGGTGTGTGTCTGTGCTGTTTATGCTGTATGTGCGGCAGTGTGAATCAAGCTCTCCCCCCCCCCCCCCCCCCCCCCACTTTGATTTACATGATAAATGCAATACATATTTACTCCACCAGACCATAGTATTGCAGTATAGACACTAAAAATAGTCAAAATTAACAGCTGTACGGTATGGTATGGCTTTAGTGGGAGTGGGTGAAAGGGGTGAAAGGGAGGGAGTGGGTGCGTGGGTGGGTGCGTGGGGAGGGTGTCAATGCCCACGCTAGTTGGTCATGGATTCACATGTGTGATCTAATTCCTCTCACAGTCATTGGTACAGGCTGTCATTACTTGCACCTTCGCGTCGTCTGATGAATGGCCATCCTGATTGAAGTGAGCAGTAAACAGCCAGTTTAGAGCTACTCACTTCAATCAGGGTGGTCATTCATCAGACGACGTGAAGGTGCAAGTAATGACAGCATGTACCAGTGAAGGTGAGCGGAATATCCTGGAGGAATGACTCATTTTCCAGATGGGGACACTTCAACATACTGGAATGAACGCCTCAATCAGAAGCTTCCTAGCAACCCGTGCGCCCTCGCCCGTCAGTATCCTTCGCGCGGCCAGTAACATGCCCACTACAGCCCGGCGCATATCGGATGGGCTAGAAGCTTCCCAATATCTATTCCTCACTGATAGGATATTTGTTTCCTTCTCTCCCATCTCTCTTCTTCTTCTTCTTCTTCTTCTTCTTCTTCTTCTTCTTCTTCTTCTTCTTCTTCTTCTTCTTTCCTACTTTCCCTTTTCTTTCCTCTTCTTGTCCTTCTTCTTCTTTTCATTCTCCGACTCTTACTTGTGAACGTTTCTACCACTTTTTTTGCATACTTGTATATCTCTGATTTATTCTCCTCTCTTTTTGGATTTATTGTTTGAGATCTTCCTCTCTGTGAAAGTATCATTCTTTTTCTAATTCTTTTGACAATGTACTCTATATTGTTTATAGCTACATTTATTTCTTTATTCAGGGTTCCAAATTAGTCAACCGGCTAATATTAATTTTGAATTTTTATTATTTTGTTCTGGAGGAATTTCACTTTCTGTTGATCTGTGGATTTTACTCTAATATCATACTTTACTTTTCGCTAATCATGTTTTCTTACTACGCAACAATATATGAGCGCCCTTAGTTATATTTTAAAATAGGCTCGTCGAAGTAGTAGCACTCAAATCATATGTTTATATGACCCGATAATAAACATAGTCAGAATTCAAGATAATCGTCAATATAAGCCCGTAAAGATCATTTTCGAAGTCCTTTATTCTGGTGAAAGTTCGTACAGTGGATTTGCACAACTTTATAATTTAGGAAGGTTCGCACTGTACGCATGTCAAAACAACATTTTCTAAAAAAAAAAAAAAAAAAAAAAAAAACATTTGAAAATTGAAAAAATTATGAATAAGGACTTTCCTCCCAATTACTGAACTAAAAACTGATTTTGAGCAGAATTATGTTGATTGCTAGATTTCGAGTAGTAGAGACCGGAGACCGCAATACGCAACAGCGCACATTACGGCTTTTTGCACCGCACCATGGTGCGTTTGAGTCAAGTACTGCACGGCAGAGCGAGTCAAGTACTGCACTGTAGAGCGAACGTATGGCAAGCCGCTTTAACATTTATTCCTATTTCTTGATATCACGAATTCGATTTCTCGATATCAAGAATTACCATTGCTTAACTATACAAAACCATTTCTTGATATGAAGAAATCGAATTCGTGATATCAGGAAATAGGAATAAATGTTAAAACGGCTTGCCATAATATGGTATATGAATGTAGACTGCCGATTTTCGCCTAGTTGTATGAATTTTGCAGAAAGGCTACTCTCTTGGCTGTCTTTAACCTTCCGATAGCCATGAGCTTATTCACTGTATTTTAAATCAATAGTCTTTCCATGCATTGATACTGAGATGATTTATACGGCACGTACTTTTCGTAGCATGTGTGTTGTTGTTGTAATTGTGACTATGTTTGAAAGATTCATTAGTATACTTGCCTGGTTTCTCTCAAACAGAATCACTATTAAACTTTTTCCATTGCAGAAAAATTATTGTACTGTCTTCTCTGTTTCCCTGAAGTTTGTATCTTGTTGGTGGGAATCTGTTACACAAGCTTGTGCGACAAAACCGCCTGCCAAAATATCAAGGCATTATTATCAATTCAGCTCTAACGACATCGCATAATCTGCTCATTAATATAATCCCTGCCCTATCCTCCTCGCCCCTCATTCATCATTTAACGGCTCAGCGATATAACTGCGAATATTTAGGGGGAAATGACAAGTTTTGATTCACATTTGATCAATCCTGTGTTTGGAGAATTTATCGTTAAAGGGGTTCAATACATTGTTCACCCTACCAGGTAATTGTTAATTAATGGCATTAATGATTCGATTTTTTCTAAAATAAAAATATAAATTGATATATCGGTTTTGTTCTTGAAGGGGATAAAGAAATAGAACGAGAGAGTTCGGATTCATCGGAAATATGCATTAAGCATGTTCATGTCTAATAAGTTTGAATGACACATTATAGTCTAACTTTATTTGAGACTATTTCTTCAGCGTTCATGTCCTTTACACATGTACATACGTGTACTAGGTGTTATTTTTTTACACTTTTGAAACAATGATTTTAAAACTGGTACATCTTGAATCACGCTGAAATTTTCACATCATAAAGTCAAAGGATGTCATTTTTTTAGAAGCCGACTTCGTGGCAATATATCAATAATTCTTGTAATAATTATATTTTTCACTTTTGGCCCAATTTCGACATGCAAATCTGGGTGTATCAGATAATCGATTCAGAACACAACAATGCCCAGTGTACATTTACAGGTGTGATGCACAATGGGCTTTGTTATGTTCTGACTTAATTATCTGATTCACACACATTTTTAGATCCAATTGTGTCCCAAAGTGAAAATCGCATTAAATGTTTTAAGGATTATTTCAAGAAAAATAATTGATTTAATGCTACGAAACCAGCTCCTAAAAAAGATTGACATCTTTTGACTTTATGTTAAATAACTTCCAGCTTGATTTGAGCCGTAACGTATTTGTAATTATTTTTCAAAAGTGTCAAGCGTTTTTGTTAACACCTTGTACATGTATACACGCAGCGGAAAACAGGAGCAGAGAGTCAAATAGGCAAAGAAAAAGAATTGGGATTATTCCATCGGAGATAGGCATTAACATGCCTGCTTAGTTTGAATTCCACGGTAGGCTATACGTCAGAGCCAGAGGCTTAGATTGGAATTAAGACAGCCATAACGTTCTTTCCGGCAAATAGTGACCATAATCTCTGTCATAATCATGTTAGTGGGTGGTTGAAGAGTGTGGAGATGAAGAGTAAACACAAGGAGAGGAAAGTTTCAGCACTCTAATAGCAGATGACCCCCATCCCTTGCATCATAGATGGCTTTATTTCTATTTACTTCTACGCCTAAGTGACGTAAAGCAGAGAATAACATGTCGTTTACATATTTTTGATGGATGTTTTGTATTCGACTACAGCGTGTCTTGATCTCTCTTTCATTCCTCTCTTAAGATTTGAATGACAATAAGAACAGAATAAGGAAAGCCTTATGTACCCAGGTTTTCCTGATGAGTGTGAAAATGCTTTTCATGAGAGCCCATATTTTCCATACATATGTATTTGTTCTTATGTACGTATGTGTGGAAAATATATCACACTACAATGTATTTGTATACTGATGCTCCCCACAGACACAGGTCATGACACTACAAGTAACATCCATGTCACAGGTCAACAACCCACACTTCACCGCACACCACTCATCAAACACACTACACACAAATCACAACAAGCATACCCACAGCACAGACAACCGCCGCCAGGCAAGGTAAAACACTTTAAACCATTTATTCTAAAGCATTTTTCATACCTAATTTTTGCTATGTTTTTGATGCTTGATTTGATTTGATTTGATTGATATTGCCATATATGTTTGCTTATACAGTGTATTTGTTAAAGATTATACTTCAGAACTTGACTGAAGAAGGCCTAACAGCCGAAAGCTCTCAATTAAACTTGGAAGGTCCAGCTACGCCCCAGCTCCTAGACTCTCTTTTCTCATTTATATACTTCTGGAGCAACCGCGCTTATCATGTCAAAGTTGAGAACTCTTGCACTCTTATATATATATATATATATATATATATATATATACCTATGTTGCACAGGTTGCATTAAACGCATCGTGGATATGCAGTGAACGTCCAACAACCACAGTATACACTTGCGTCTGGTTACAATGGTAGAAATATTTTTCTACACCTCAAGATGAACGTACACCTCCGTGCACCTCCTTGCAATGGATGCACATCTTATTAAAAATGTTGCCAATCGCAAGTGCCACTAACAATTTATTGGACATGTCGAATAACCTGCGTCCACTTGCGGGCTCCTGCGTGTCTGAAAAAAAAAAAGTGCGACTCCGACGCAGGGAGGTGCACGACCGGTTGTGGTCACAATTAAAGACAGGGTTTCCCATTTGCAAAAGTCATTAAACACGACCGGAATCAGCAGTATACCATAATGTTTCCAATTATTATTAGGTGGCTTGTCGTAATCGACAGATCACCTTCAAAGTTCGTTAGAATTTTTTATATTCCACATACTAAGAATGTTGCTATATGATTGGTCAAGAGTTGGTCACGTGATGAGGCGTAGTTTTTCCTATCAGGTCATCTGAGAAGAAAAGTTCGTTACACTCTAGGTGATAGTACTTTTTGGTTTCGCTGATCTCTTTACTCCTCGTAGTCCTAACGCGCGATCAATATTTTGAGTACGCGCGAAATAAAAGTGCGTTACACTCAGACTATCACTTGACATCGAACGCGTCCTAATACGCGTCCTAATGCGCGTCCTAAATGCGCGTCCTAAATGCGCGTCCTAATGCGCGTCCTAATGCGCGTCCTAACGCGTGTTCCCCATGGCAGCGGCTCGGGATGATGTAGTGAAGTAAACATTACTTTTTTACGTCAAATTGTCATTTTTGGTATAGATAGTTGGTTTCAGATGTGGAATATAAAGCAAATAATCAACTTTTGGTTTCAGGCAATGAGACGAACTATCACTTCCTCGGCGATCTGAATGTATACGCTATCTTTCCTCAGCTGCGCTTCGGAAAGATAGCTACATCTATATCTCCTCGAAAGTGATAGTTCGTCCCACCACGTTCACCAACGTTGATTATTTGCTTACTATCTATATTTATTTATTTTTATTCCATGCCCCCCACTTTTTTGTGTCATCTATATCTCAACGTGACGTCATGCACGAGCAATAATGAAAATCTATTATTTCATGTAGCTCTAGAATTGATCATCTCTATGTAATGTAATTTGACATGCATAAAATTAATGACATGATAAGTAATTTCAATAAAAAAAAAAACGCGCAATGCAATAACACGCGCGCAAAATTTAAAAATGCTGCAAATCAACTGTAAATTGTTTTGCATAATTATGTTTCAGTCAATTTCAAGCATTTCGAAAGGTTCCGTTCCGTTCGCGCATTTTCACGTGCGTTACGCAAACGCAACGTCAGCATATCGTTTCTTTACTAAATTAATGTTTCTCATGTTATACACATTTTTTTTCATTTCATTTATTTCATTTATTTAACCATTATAAAAACGAAACAACAAAAATACAAAGTATTTACAAACATAAAATAATGGTATGGACCCCTTGAAAGCAAATCTGCTTATGGGCGGGGCCCTTAACAAAACACAATACATACATAGTGATAAACAATAAACATTTAAAGGAAATCAAAAAGAAATTAATTTGCATAATCACACACACACGCACACACACACACACTCATTCATGCGACAAAACGAGAGGGGAAGAGGAGAAGAGAGAAAAGACCAGGGGAAGAAAGAAGAACAACGAGGTAAAGAGGTACATTGTAAGGGAACTATTGAACAATAGATGACATGTTTTTAAATACAGATTGTTTGAGAAGAAATTGAAACCGTGTGGTGGCTGAACTAGATTTTATATTATTATCAAGAGAATTCCATTCTTGCACACCAATAAAGCGGATTGAGTGGGAAACCAAAGTGGAACGAGAGAACGGTTGGCGGAGATTATTTATCTTACGAGTTGGATATGAGTGCAAAGAAGAATTTGATTGGAACATATGAAGGAAAGCAGAGGGCAGAATGCCCTTGTTAAATTTATACATGAACAATAAAGTATTTACTTTTAATAGATCAAGAACAGGAAGGGCTCTTACTTTCACAAATAGAGGAGAACTTGGACTATGATAACTGCTGTTAGTAATACAACGTATTGCCCGCTTCTGTAGAATGTGTAGTTTATTCAATTTTGAATTATATGTAATGCCCCATATTATATTACAATAGCTGAGATGCGGCACTACTATAGAATTTTAAATGTACAATAATATTTTTAAAGGTAAGAAATTCTTCAACATATATAAGACACCAATACTTCTTGAAAGCTTAGAACATACATGAGTAATGTGATATTTCCAGTCAAGTGATTCGTGAATGATAACACCCAGAAAATCAATGGTATTTCTTCTTTCAATGACAGCATTTTCAATTTTAACAGGATCAATGACATCTGGAACGTATCTTCTTCTGGTATGAAATATGACATACTTTGTTTTATCATGATTAAGCAGTAATCTGTTACATTTAAACCACTCATTTAACTTGAATAATTCATCATTCAAAATAGTGATAAGATCATGGATGCGAGGACAAGAATAAGCAGTAACAGTGTCATCAGCAAATAATGAAAACTTCAACAATTTACAAGAGTTAATAATATCATTAATATACAAAATGAATAGAAGAGGTCCAAGCACAGAACCTTGTGGTACGCCCACGCAAACATCCATATAAGCTGATTCGACACCATCAACCACCACGTACTGTTTTCTGTTTGACAAATAATTCTCAAACCACTGAAGTGGTACACCACGAACACCATAATGAAATAGCTTTTGTAAAAGAATGTGGTGATCGATGGTGTCAAATGCCTTGGATAGGTCCATGAAAACCCCACAACAGTAGTTACCTTTATCAAGTTCCTGTAAAATGTAGTCATAGAAATATGAAATACTTAAAGCTGTGGAATGATTTTTTCGAAATCCGAATTGTTCAGGAATTATATATTTATATTTAGTGAGAAAATTGTAAAGTTGTTTGTGCATATTTTTTTCTAACATCTTTGCAAACACAGAGAGCAGTGCAATAGGCCGATAATTTTCAATATTTTCTAAGTTATTTTTCTTATGCAAAGGAATTATTTGAGCTATTTTCAGTTTGTCGGGGACTATTCCAAAGCATAATGACTTGTTAAAGATATCACAAAGGGGATCTACATAATAATGTATACATTGTTTGGCTACTTTAATTGAAATATCATCGGGGCCGTTTGACTTTGACGCCTTCAAAGATGAACAAATTTCAACTATATCACTGGGTAAAAGTGGTTTAACAAAAAATGAGTTTGGGTTACTAACCGTGAGGTATTCCTGAAATGAATGTATTGATACAGGTATTGAATTAGAGAGTCGTTTACCAACATTGATGAAGTATGAATTAAATTCATTAGCATTTGCCTGTCTAGATGATAATTTAAAATTACCTAAAAACATATTTTGTGGGAAACTATTGGTTTTCTTTTTACCCAACAATGAATTAATTTGTCTCCACGTTTTTTTTAAATCTCCTTTTAGAAAAAAAAAATAAATCGTTGTAATACTTTCTCTTTGCAGCTCTTATGATATTTGTTAATTTGTTTTTATAATCGACATATTTTTTCTTGATTTGTTGGTTTTTTCTTGCTGATTTCATAGAGTCTATGTTTACGTTTTACAGACTTTAGTATACCATCCACAATCCATGGCTTACGAAATTTGCATCCCTTTTTACTTTTACAAGTTTTAACAGGAAAACATTCATTATACAAAGAATACAGTTTATCAAAGAATATATCATAACAGTCATTGACAATAGTGCAATCATATACCTGTGACCAATCAATTGACAACAACTTTTGTTTGAATAAATTAATGTTCAAATCATTTATCGAGCGTGTTTTAACCTTGGTCTGGTATTGATTATTACAATAATATGTTGGTATATTCCTACATATATATACAACAGCTTACAACATTCTCCAGAAGACTTGTAAAGTCTTTGTTCTTAAACAAGTCTTTCATCACCTGACAGGTGATGGCTGCTGTTTGCCTCGTTGTTGTAGTTGTAGTTGCAGGATTAGGGGTGGACATCATGAAAAAGAATAGATGATCCCGCAACAATGGTAGAAGAAGAAGAATGGTAGAATTAATCCGGCAAAACAGCAGCTAGTAGAAGTTGGTACATGTAGTTGGTTAGAGCACACAAATTAGTGGGACCTGTGTGAATAACTTTGTCAAAGTTGGCCAGACTTGCCCATAAGTTTTCGTCCAAAGCTACTCCATTTTGTAGAAAATAGATGGCTTCCTACATGATTAACGTTGCTCAGCGTAGTCCATATAATCCAGTGTGTCACTCATGTAGGAGGAATTGATCCTTTTGCGAGAGATAAGTCACTAAATTTCCAGAGTTTTGGGAGAGCTTTCCAAACAACCAACAACAAAAAATACATCAGATCTTGTCATTTTGAGCCATCTCTATATGTAATAACAAGGTCGTGCGGGTGCGTCAAAGTTGAAAGTCTGCACGTACGTCTATGCATTTTTGTGTGCAAATATTGTGAAAAACATGATACATCAATACCATAACAATGATCTTTGTTTATCATGGGTTAAGTTGTCGGTACATATTTTGTTCCCGCCCGATTTAGAAAAGTCTGCTTCGATAGTGCTTAGTAGCATACCACAATTTATTGTCTTTAAAGAAGACCCAAAGAAGATTGAAACCATCTATTTCCGGCGTTTTACTACCTAGCATTTTGAATCCATAATATATACAAATATATACATGTATATACATATATATATATATATATATATATATATATATATATACATGTATATACATATATATATATATATATATATATATATATATATATATTTGTGTGTGTGTGTATGTGTGTGTGTGTGTGTATGTGTGTGTGTGTGGGTGTGTGTGGGTGTGTATGTGTGTGTAGGGGAGGGGCGCAAGTTTGCGTATGCGTAACATCTCTGCTTGATTATGGGTTAAGTTGTTGGTATATTAGTTTCCGCCTAGTGTAAAAATAAGTAACAATAAGTGCTGTGTGGGATACCACATTTTCTTGTTTCTGAAGAAGACGCAGAATGATGAATTGAGAGGTAATATTGACTCCGCTCAGTAAGATAATCCCAGTAGCACTCTAAGGCCTTTACTCTCCTACCGTAGGCTGATAGTGTACCTAAATACGTCATGATTGATTGCATCCAAGGCCTTACAGTAGTCCAGAAAGATGCCAACTGTATCTCAAACTGCGCTTGCAATTTGTGTTTTTAGAATCATCATGGTAGTTGCTGTGTGCTTCTTGTAATATCTTTATCATCCTTATAACGTTAATGTTAGGACGTCTTGCAATTTTGCAATGGATCTTGGGGATTACTGTATGTTTTGGCGCCTTTTAAAGGTGAATACGTTTCGTTCACAATTAAACTTAAAATAGAACTTAAAATTTAAACTAAAGATAAGCCATTTGAAATTTTCACTTTTCTCAAACTCGTGTTGATGGAACGATAGGCGATGCAGCTTTCAATGGAGTATACGATCGAATGAAAGGACCATAAAGAAGGTGGTATTTCAATCTATATCTCGGAGAGTCTTATGTTTAACCGAAGACTCAAACTTGAACAACCAAATATCAAATGTGTATGGATTGAAGTCAAACTACCATGGACTAAACCTACATTAATAGATACATGTTATATACCTCCCGATTCTGATGTAGATTTCTTTAATAAACTGGATGATGCTATTTCATTTGCTTTTCAAACAGGGCTTAAATGATATATATTTTTTAATTATGACATGTTAAATGTGAAAGGATCTCGTTTTGTACATCAGTCATGCAATCATAATGATTTTAGAGTACGCGTACATCATAGAACTATTCAAACACGATCACTTAAAAGATTTGATGTCGAAGCATATACTACTGACTTGAGACAAGTTCAAAACGACACCATTTGTCCTGTGCATGATATATTGAAGTCCTGGCACATGTGGAAGGAAATGCTTTTACCGTTTAAAGCATGCTCTTTTAGTTACTTTGAGGGTAAGGGGACTTAAGACATCCTGGGTTACACCTGAATGTGTAACATTGTGAAGTGAAAAAGACCGTTTATGCGAAAGAGCTGAAAACTCGCTCTGCAAGGAGAATTTGAAATTTCATAGAAATTGTCGAAATTATGTTTAATAATCTCCGATTCAATCTTGTATAGGTGAAATCCTCACTAACTAAAAGAAACCGGCCAATTTTTTGGAAAATGGTGAAATCTCTTGACTTTAACGGTGCCCGCTACACTCTCGTGAGACTTTCAATTGACAATGAAATAGATCTAGTGATCCACTGAAAATAACCACACTTTCAATCAGTTCTTCGCCTCAATTGGACAAGTGGCACATTATTGAACCCTTTGTGTGCCAGGTAGGATGCTCCTCTATTGGACGTGTGTGTATCGATGGTGAATACAACACAAGTGGTACGTTCAGGGTTAATGCGCGTATGTTTAGAGGCAACGGTTATAACTTAACATCTGACAACACAGAACATATCTGACAACACAGAACAAATCCACAAAATAAACTCAAGGAAATTATTTTTTTATGCAATGCCATTTATTCAAATTTACAGAAAGGTTTAAGAATGTTCACAATGAAAGCAATGGTACCGAAATTTAGATAACAATGTACTGTGAAAAAAAATAAATCTTAAACATTCCAGATAATCTCATTATGGTTCTTAAGTATATGTGACACAGCATGTGACATAACCCAACAACCCTTCCAGATATTGTGATTTTGATACGAGATCACATAAAATAAATAATATAATCCAATTTGAACATTTGAATAAACTGGCACAAGAATCTCTCATGGTTTTAGCTTAATTATTTTATCATATTCTTGCATTGTCATCAAATTATAAGCAACAAAAAAAAATAAGCGCATGTTTAAGAAGAGTGAGAGTGCTCTACAAATAGGATACTGAAAAGTATAAATACAATATATTTCAGATAAACCCTAAACTTTGCGATAGATGTGTGCCTTTGTGTATTTTTACTTCTCATGAACGTATGCGTGGTGTGTGTGTGTGTGTGTGTGTGTGTTGTGTGTGTGTATGTGTGTGTGTATGTGTGTGTGTGTGTGTGTGTGTGTGTGTATGTGTGTGTATGTGTGTGTGTATGTGTGTGTGTATGTGTGTGTGTGTGTGGATGTAAATGGGTGACTGGATAACATCATCGACTCGGGGATGAAGCAATTGGAGAATACGAATAAATTGAAGATTAAATATAGTACCAACCGCAAGGAAACAGGATACAAATTACCATATGCAGGAAGTACGTAAATATCCGTAAAGTACTGTAAATATCCTTGGTATGAGTAGAGAAAAAACAAAGAATCAGAGAAGGGTAGAAATAAGAAGTGAATTCGAATATTCGCAGATTGAACATGATAATACCACTGCTAGGAAGTGTAATTGTAAATGGACCCTTACCACATGGTCAAACAAAAGAAAGAAGGTGACCAACAAAGGTTGCATTGAAGAACATGACGTCACAGAGAGATGTGTTGTCTGCGATGGAAATGGAGATTATGGCTCCAAATGGTTTGTTCTTTTACATTTTGGTTACATGAAATTATATTGATTAGGCCTAAATACATTAAACAATAAATTATGATTTTTTAGAAATATACAAATTGATTTAAATATTTATTTGTGATGGGATTTTGGGCAGGTGTTTTTTTCCTTCATTTTTTTTTTTTTTTTATCCCGCCCAGTCTCTGAAAATGCTCTCAGTGGGGGGGGGGGGGGGGGGGGGGGTTATGACGTTTTTCGAAAAAAATTTGTACACGAACGAAAATAGTGGGGGGGGACATTTGATATTGTGTCCCCCCCCCCTCCCTTTCGAAATGGTGATGGTGGGGGGGACACGACCCCCCCGTCCCCCCGGGATTTCCGCCCATGCGTCAGTGCAGTATTATTAATAACTATCAACTATCAACCTGTCAATATTTATTGCCGAAAATGTGTGTCTCGCGCAACACCGTAGGGGAAAGGGGGGGGGGGGGTTATGACGTTTTTCGAAAAAAAATTGTACACGAACGAAAATAGTGGGGGGGACATTTGATATTGTGTCCCCCCCCCCCTCCCTTTCGAAATGGTGGGGGGGACACGACCCCCCCGTCCCCCCGGGATTTCCGCCCATGCGTCAGTGCAGTATTATTAATAACTATCAACTATCAACCTGTCAATATTTATTGCCGAAAATGTGTGTCTCGCGAAACACCGTAGGGTTTACGTTTATTAGTAATGGGTTTTCCTAATCGAATTTGTGTTCGATTTTATGGAGACTTGGAGAAGAAATTTTGTAGCTTGCTTGTTCATGTGACTTATTTTTGGAGTAGACTCTTAATAGAAGAATTCTATTTTGTTTGGGGCTATCCTAGATGTTTAAAGGGTTGCTAAATTAGAAAAATAAGTTCCCACTAATCTATGTAAAATTATCCACTAAAAACGAATTTCACATTCGTTTGCCGCACTAAACATGCTAAAGTCTCATTTTGACGAAAATTTGAAAAAAAAACAAAAAAAAACCGCACACCTCCAGTGACGTATGAGAAGTTAAAATGCCATAAATGCCAACGGCCAACTATACGTTACCAATGGGAACCCCAAAGCTTGTCCGGGGCTTGTCTCAGTAGCAACAACTAATAGATTCAAATTTCATTCCATCCATTGAATCTGAATTACAAGATACAGGTGAATGCATTAACTCGTTACTTCGCAGATAGGGGGAAAGTTGTGAATACATTACGAAAATGGTCTATTGTCATAATTGTTGACTTCCGTACAATCTATGGAATTTTGACTTCTTATACGTCACTTGAGGCGTGCGTTTTTTTCAAATTATCGTCAAAATGAGACTTCCTTGCGGCAAACGAATGTGAAATTCTTTTTAAAGGATAATTTTACATAGATTAGAGGGAACTTATTTTTCTAATTTAGTAACCCTTTAATGGAACTAGGTACGAACAATGGGGACTGCCATAATAAGAGTGACTTTATTTCGACCCTATTTTCTCGGAACGCGCATGATGTTGAAGACCGAGGCAATCACCGAGTGGGTGCACAGCAGGAAATTTAGTGAAATTGACTTTTTGCTCGGCATATAATTTTGAAATTTGCCGAATAATGTGATTTTTGGTAGCTTACAATTTCAAAAGACGATCATTTGCGTAGCTTGACCGAAACTGCACGTGCCGACGGTGATTCCACATCGTCCCAAGCGACGTTGATACGCTTACCATTGCGTTCTAATTCACATTTTTGCCAGTGCGTCGAGAAAGGAGACCACGATGAGAGTTGGCCACTAACCATACTTGAGAATTAAATGGGATTCAAGGGAAACTGTGACAAAATAAGGTTTTGAAAAGTTGGTCTAGTTTTCCTCGCGCCGTGCTTAAAGGTGATACTTATAGGAAATGAAATCAAATAAATATATTTTATTTGATAATTGAATGAGTCATTAAAGCAATTTGTGCAGCTAACATGCCATGAAAGTGTTCATTTTCGTGTTTTATGAAAATCAAATTTGACTCTCTCCTGACCAACGAAATCGCCCAAGGGAAAGTGGTTTTGTATGTACGTCACAGCCGGGATATGCTTCACAATGACTATTGTGTATCACACCTGTTAATCCACTAGCAACTGCCATCACAGTGTCATTAACAATGCATGATGCTTCTGGCGGAAAAGAAGCTGCGGATTGGCATGTGCGATGCACAATAACGCCTCCCTTTTCTTACGTCAGACCAAAAGGCCGTTTCGAATGACAGAAGGGAAAATTTGTCCCCGAGAATAGGGTGATTGTTTTCACCCTAATTTCGCTTTTTTGGAAGTAATATATTCTTTGAATGTCATCCAAGCTCATTGTATGGCTTATAAGCTTCCAGTAGATGAATATCTTCATATTTTTGGATTTTATATGAGTATCACCTTTAACGTTAGTGGTTATGCACTACCGGTACCGCTCAGCTAAATGCTGCTAGCCACGGACAGTGAATGTTAAACATGCCGGTAAAGTACGTTAGATCTAACTTAAGTAAACAAATCGACGTCGAATTAATAAATAGGATAAAGCTAGCAACTACTTGAGACGTTGGATTATACTCGTCGCAGTAGATGATGACTGTTAGAGATTATTACACCTCTTGATTGCCCTAGCTGTTCCGGCGCCTTTCGAAAAAAAATGTGCCAGTGGCCGTTAGAGCTGCTGGTACTTTGCGTTTATCCATTTACATGTGTAACGCACACATCCATAAGTTAATTTTGTTGTACATTATTATATTATTCATTATTTGTATAATCTCAGTCTTAAGGTAGTGCAGACTTCAACACATGAAATTGAATGGAGCAAACTGGGTATGGGCATTATAATATAGAATAACCCAAGGACATCAGCAACCATAACGGCACATCTTTTGAAAACTATGCACAAGTTAATTAAAAGGTAAACGTTTCATTCATCGAAATATTGATTTTATCAGCTGAATTATACTAGCAGGTACCTGTATCTGTGTGTTTGACATGCATCTTTATTGTTTGATTGGTATGAAAGTCAGAAACAACTAAACACGTTAATCAATCACTTTAAATATTCATGACTCTTACATAAAAATAAACGTGTGTATTTATGTACTGTGGATAATTTTGAATCAAGTGTTGTTCTTTGAACTCTCTGTTTCATTCGAACTCAATGTTGACAAGATGCATAACTATATAACACATACTGAAACCTCGTTGCAACTCGATGTTGAAACAAACAGTTATGAGGTAACTCTCATCTGCCTTGAAATTGGCACATGTGGTTTGTGTCAGTTGGTAATGAAGCACGATTGAAAAAATTGCTCTCATTAATTAAACGCCCTGTCACATTAAAAAAAAGTGCGTCACAGCTGGTTGTATTCTCGTCATTTGTAAACTGTACATTTAAGCACATGGATATACATCGCTTTGAACAAGGTTTGATGCCGCCACTTAATATTCATGATTAGCAGCTGCTCTCAACAACATGAACAATATGATGCATGCGCGATTGCGTCACGTTCACCTGGATTTCATAAAAGGTCATACGCATTCCTATACTGCATACATTTCAGCTTTCGCTGCTGAACTTTTAATTTTGTCACTAAGTGCTTGTTATGTAGTTAAAAAGGACGAGCGAATACGAAACTTGATACTTGTTGAGATGGAAATACTAGCTTGGCGCGGCTGGACACGTTTTTCATGTTGCTTCTCTGAAAGGAGAACATCAGAAAGTAACGTTTCATGCATTTTTTTAAGCAGGTATGAAGCGGAACATTACGTCACAAGGGTGATTGTTTGTACTGTTTTAACAGTATATTTTGGCATTTCTTGTGCGTTTTTTTAAAGTGTATTCACTCAACCATGGCACAAAAATGATTTCTTATGTTCATATAACAGGTCATGTTACATCTTTGTCAACATATCCAGAGTTTTATTTTTTCACAAAGTTATAAGTTTCAAACTCAAGAAGGCTGAGTAATTTTTAAAACGATGCTCACTCAACAGAACAATGGGTTAAGTGTCGGGATAGCTGTTAGTGTTTCGAGAGATGGATGATAAACAATATCAAAAACAACAGCAAAAAGTGACAATTTTGCCTTTAACGTGTGCTTACTCATGCATGACTGAGTGGATTAATGTGATTTTCACACGGAAAAACCTTTTCAATAAAAAAAGTTATGATATTTTGTTTAGGGGGACTTACTTTTCTGTTGTGTTTAGAAACATCAGTACGAACACAATTTACACCTGCTTACACAAACACACACACACACACATTTTTTCAGTAACTGTTACTTTCATTTCATTCAAACACAATTATTACATAAATCACAGACTTCACTTGAAGTAGGCCTAAACAAAGTTTTGCATTGGAAATCAAATACAATTATCAATAAATTGAAAACAATATTACTCAAAATGACATGGTCAATGATATACAAATTATTTCAAGTTAACAAAGAAAAAAAAAAGAATGAAACCAGTTTATCAACCCCCCTCCCCCCTCCCCTCCCCCACCCCGCCACCTCATATCCACCCACCCCATGCACCTAACTAAAAATACCAAATTGTTTGTTTTCCAGTAATTTTGATTTTGATTTTGATTTCATTCAAACAAGTATTACATCAATTATGGACTTTACCTTAAGTTTACAAAGTATTGCATTTAAAATAAATATATAATTATCAATAAATTGAAAACAACATTACATACTCAATGATATACAAATTATGCCAAAGTGAAAAAAAGAGAATGAAATTAGTTAATCAGAAAAAATCCTCCCTCCCCCCTCATGTCCACCCCACCCCATGTACCCAACTAAAAATGCCCAAACTCAAGTGCAAAGAACACACGCACACACACACTCACACATAAAGACACACCCAACACACAAAACGTACGTATAACTATCTATCATTCTCTCTTTGAAGTGGCAATTGCTTTCATTCACCGTAAAGAAAATTCATCTTGGTGACTTTACATGGTTAACAACCACGATTAAGATATTGACATTCGTTCGTTTTAATAGTTCCCTACATACATTGAAGGCTCGGGTTGCACTGAGCTTCAAGAAGAAGTACCAACACAGATTGATATAAGCCAGCCATCTCTGACAGTCTCCAATTATTGGGAGGGAAGTTCTGATAAAGTCTATTCTTCAATGTCCCGTGATTTTTTTATTATAAAGTGGCACCCTATTTTCAATGTAAATGTTATTGCATATACTACCTGCGATATGCAGTAATTAGTTCATATTTGCTTTGCGACTGACTGCATTTAATTAATAATCAGTCATGGGCATGCTTCTGCAGAATATTTGGTGACGACAGTGTTCTTTAGTCATACATACATCTTCCTCTCTTTCTCTCTTCCTTCGACTCCTTCTCTATCCCTTTCTTTCACTGTCCTCTCTCCCTTCCTTTGTCTGTATTCATTATTCTCTCCTGATGCACCGCCCTAGTGCCTCCCCCCACCCCCCTCCCTCTCTCTCTCTTCCCCCGCCATTCTCTCTCTATCTCTATGTACCTTCACTTATCTTTCATTTTTCTCGCCAACCTTTCTCCCCCCCTTTCTCTCTCTCTCTTTCTCTCTCTCTCTCTTTCTCTCTCTCTCTCTCTCTCTCTCTCTCTCTCTCTCTCTCTCTCTCTCTCTCTCTCTCTCTCATTCTCTTTCTCTCCCCCCCGCCCCCCCTCTCTCTCTATCAATGTACATATCTTCCATCTTTCCCGCCACCCCTATATGGTTGCCTTGCTCAACTTCCACTGATCTCTCTGTCTCAAAGAAAGCACCCCCCCCCCTACTTTTTGTATGTCTCCACTACCCCCGAACACTCTGTCGTTGAGGAGGAATGTTAACCATTATAGATGAATGGATTACTAATAAAGCCAAAAGATAGAGAACTATAGACAGATAAGTGAATTTATAGATTTATTACAAAGAATAAACATTAAAAATATCAAACAAAAAACCAAGGACAAAACGAGATGCTACCGGTAATTTCAATTAAAATTGCGCTTGTGTTCTCACACCAAGTCACAACAAGTGACCTTTGCAAATGGTTCCACGACAGAGATGAATACATGTAATCACATATGGAAGGATAGACCCTTATCCATCATCACAAAACTACATAATTCCTAGTCTTATAGATTGAATATCGTAGAAAACAGACAAGATAATAAATGAAGAATTTTATTCACACATGCAAGCTACACATTTATATCTCATTGAAGGTTTATTTTATAATAATGACTGCATATTACGTACAAAATATTGCACTCATAAGAAATGGTTTAGTTAATACATTATCAAGCAAGAGAGAGTGAAACCCCTTGTACTAACAAATAAATACATTTAAAATTTTTTTCCAAGTATTCATTATGGATAAAAAAAAATGTATAGAGACATCCATGAATAGGTAGATGGACATGGACAACTCATGGCAAAGATACAAATACATGAGAGTTGAAAGATCCGAATTGATATCACAGATTTGCAAAGTAGAATAATGGAGTTATTGATGGACAGATATATAGACAGATGGATGAATAGATAAATAGAAAGCTAGAATTTTGAGCAGTTTCATCATCTGAAGGAACATCGTTCATAGAAACGTGAGTGGGGGTGATATCTCCCCTACTGAAATAATACACTTGTTTTTCACAATCATAAACTATTATCATAGGGTAGTACAAGACTGCATTATCAAGATTACATGTTTCAAGATTAAGTGCAAATATGAACACACATGAATATCTCCACTCTACATACATGTGCATGTAACTTCATTCAACCATCTCCATCAAGGATTGAAGGTTTTCAATAGAGCTTTCAGCTATGCTACCATATTTTGGTACATGTAGTTGATACATGAGGGCCATTTTTGGTATCTCGAATGTAAAGAATGAAAAGTCTATAGCACAGAAACAGAAATAACAATGTGTTTAGGTATCTTTTAACATGATTTAACTTCCAAGCAGCTCCAGCATGAACTAGAATGTAAAAAGTTTGAAGGCCATTTCACATTCACATAAAAGACGTATGTGTCAATGCTTCCAGGGCAAACACATGGTAATTTATCCCTATGTGTCCTGACTCCTGACAAACTGCAGTTATGTAGGGTATGTGTGGATTACTTGTGAATCAACAGCACATGAAGAATTAAAACAGGTCACATAGGAGCAGTCTTTGAATTGGCACAAGAATGTGTGTGTGTGAATGGGGGTTGATGTGGGATGGCATGTGGGGTCTACATTAACTGTAGGGGACTATAATGATGAATGCAGTGTGCTCCAGACCCTGAATGTCACTTATGTGAGCTCATAAATGATAAGACTTGCCTCATCTGGACATGGTATTTATGCTAACTCTCCCTGCAACACATTCACATGTTTTACCCAGTCATACACACACAAATCCTAAGCAGAATTGTTTCTGGCACAGAAACAATTAAACTGATCTGATCAATAAAACAAAGAGAAGAATTAGGGAGATGGAGAGCACTGAACGAACATCTACTCAGTGTTAAGAAAATATAGTCTGAGAAGTAATTTGGAATTTTCTTCGTCTCACTTTACAAGTGACTCAAATTTTTTTCAAGCTAATACTGTCAGGAAGACTAGTAAATTTTATGCAGAATCAACAATACCCTTGATCAGTGCACAAAAGTGTGCTGTTCTATTCTGAAAGAATGATCTTCAGTTGTCAGCATATCAAAACCTACTACATTAGTGAACAGATGATTGAAGCATTGATTGATGAATTATCCCAAAACTTCTGCTCAAACACATCAATAACACCAGACTTTACAATGTATGTCATCTTCATTCAAGTTGTGTGGGCATTTTGTCACCATGAATGTACATCAGTCCCATTGTGCTGCATTTGATCTGGCACAGCAAGGGATAAAGATTTAGTAAAAGGAATACAAACAATGTTGAAAACAGGAAGTGACCCAGATCAAATGGGTGTGGCAACAAGCCAGCAGAAAGCCATAATGCAGGGGTAATCCCACACTACTCACGGAGGAATAAGCGACAGTACATATCGGTAATGACTTTCAGTTCAACGCTTATTGTGAGTCAGTAATATCTAGCAGCGTGGAAGAGCCTGTGTTATTGTTTGCTTTCAAGCCCATGCAACCTCTATTGTGCAAATTGTAAAGGGAAAATGGCAAGCATTTCATCACTCTTTAATAGCATCTCGCGTATCCTATTGACATCACTAGCTACATGTAGGGCAGGACAACAGATGGCAGCAGATCCAGAATTCCTGATGATGAAGCAACCACAGATCCCTGTCGCATTCAATCTGACAGTGAGTGTGAGAGGGCCATGATATGACTGCACTGCTTAAGACGTGTTCCATTGTTCAGTATAAAGTCTATGCTTCAGGTGCATGTACTTCATGGGCCATTGTACTCAATAAGATTAGGAAAGTTCCCTTTGGTAAGCTAATGATCCTCTTGGCATCACTGGCCAGGGCATGGCAGCACAGCCCTATCATGAGGCCCCCATGGGCCCCTGTGACTGGGGCGGTGCCATGGATGGGAGGGGTGGAAGGAACATGGACTTGAGGCGCGACGCCATCTCCGCAACCTCGTTGTCTGCTGCCTCGTACTGCCTCACCGTCTGGGCAAATTTGATCGCACCTGAAAAACAAAACAATGTATTATGGGCCAAGTGCAACCAATATTCAGGAACAGTAAGACAGCATGGCATGGGAGGGGAGTATCCCCATTTGATAAACCAGTTGAGTTGATCGTCTCCTGTCATGTGCGTTACACAAAACTGGGTTAAAAGCTCTAGATTATTCCTAATCATTATCATCATTAGATTTGTCAACGAAGTTTAAAAGTGCCCTGAACAAAGACTATGGCTACTCTCTTTTGGCATAATATATCAACATGCTACTGGACTACTGCTCAAAATTGTAGTCATTGTAAATGTGAATCAGGGGAGGGGGGATGTTTTCAACACTTAAAAAAATAGAATGTCAGATTGTGTGCAAAAAAATAAGAAGTCCAAGTTTAGATATCCACTTCCCAAGATTAGTCCTTGAGAGTTTCAAGTCATTTATACCTTTTTACATCACGGTGAAGCAAGGAAATATTGTGTATAAAAGTTTTCGAGAATGAAATGTGCTTTTTGTGGGTGTCTTTTCTATTACAGGTGATGCTGCAATCTTAAGACATGTCTGTTTTTATTAAACCTTTGTTTCTTTCACCTCTTGTTTATACTCCTCTTGTTTACACTTATGCTCCTGTTTAAACAGATAATAATGGTGTGAAGGTCATGTGTAGCACTGGATCTAAACTTTTCTATGGTACCAAGTTCACTTAGTTTGAAAGAGGCCCATTTCATAGCTTATGACAGCTAGATTCTCATTAGAGAAAAAAAATTCTGGAAGAAGCAAATAGCGTTAACAAAGAGTTAATGTTCTACAAATAACAAAATAATTAAACAGTAGCAATAAATAATAAATACCATGCATATTGCTTAAATATATATGCTTAAATTACCTATTACACCCTCTACAAATGATAATATAAATCAAATATGGCAATACGCCAGGGTATTATTCTAATTTTTTTAACAAATCCAAAACTGTCTTAGCTTAGTACTAATAGTTCTACTAGTACTACTGCTACAACACATGAATGTGCACTACTTCTACTCATAATACTAGTACTGAAACTACTAATACTACTTCTTCTACTCCTTCCACCACTCCTACTACCTACTTCTTCTACCCATTCAAATGTACTATTATATCCCTCATGAAAATAATCCTGATCTTTAATTGGTTAAGAGCACAGCGTGCGACCAAAGATAGTTCTCTGAGAAAGTACTATACGCCCTCAATCATGCCATCTGACATCACATTTAAGAGAGGGCTGATAAATGTAAGTACTAGCATGGACGTCACAGGGCTCGGAGAGCGGATATATTTTCAGCGTCATCAAGTGTCCATGCATCTGTTATAAGATAAGCACAACATGCAAAATCTATGCACTTTTCTTTCAGAGCTCTGCTTTTTTGTGTTTTAGTGAGTAGCCGAGTGGTGCGCTTGGGCAAGTCTTGCAATGTTACAGCTGAGGTGCAACATGAATTCCTGTTCGTTTATTAAAGCTGCAGGAAAAACAAGTGAGTGGCTTCTTCTTAGTGATATCTAACATTATATTCCTAATACTAAGAATGTTGCTATATGATTGGTCAAGAGTTGATCACGTGATGAAGCGTACTTTTTCCTATCAGATCACCTGAGAAGAAAAGTTTGTTACACTCTAGGTGATAGTACTTTTTGGTTTCGCTGATCTCTTTACTCCTCACAGTCCTAATGCATGATTAATATTTTGAGTACGCGCAAAATTAAAGTGCGTTACACTCGGACTATCAGTTTTATGTCAAAGCAGATGACGCGGCGGAGCGCGGTAATTACAAATTTGTGGTTGTTACCGCGCTGGGCCAGCCGCGGGTATGTATGTACACGCACACGTACGTACGTAGCCTATGTACAGTTCGTGTTTACCATGGACGTAGTCGCGTTTCAATCAAAATGGCCCATGCCAATGGAATTAGATTTGAACTACTCAACGAAACTGAACTGGAACATTTGCTGCAAGAAAGTGAAAGTAAAAATACAAGGAGACAACTGAAGTTTAGCCTTCGAATATTTCAGGAGTTTTGCGCAGCACTAGGGGACGTAGAGTTTGACCAGCTAGCGAACATCAATTTGAAATCATTGGATCAACTGCTTGGAAAATTCTACGCAGGAGCGAAATCGCAAAGTGGTGAGTTGTATACTAAAAAATCTATGCAAGCTTTGTGGTATGGTTTGCAGAAATATTTTTTGAATTTGCGGGACATAGACATTGTTAAGGATACTAATTTTGCAAAGTCAGGTCATGTGTTTAAAACAATTAGTGCTTCTGTTGAGAATAGAAATGTCCAAGTTCAGAACAAGAACAGAAATGCAAATTTTCAGTTTAATAACTGAGTTGTGACCATTTACATCTAACGTTAAAACTAGCGTTAGAGTAAACGTTAGACCAGGCCTAGCAATCTTAACCTATAATGCTAAGCCTGTGCGGAATTGTTTTGCCTGTGAACTTGTGAACTATGATTGACGTCTCTTCACGGCATTTGCATGCATCATCAGCAACATGATTCAGGTAAGTGAACTTAATCGATACCGTAATGTTGTTCGTAGCCCTAGTAACGCGTCCTAACGCGTGTTCCCCATGGTAGCGGCTTGGGGTTACGTTGGGAAGAGAAGTGAACATTACTTTTGTATGTCAAATTGTCATTTTTGGTATAGAAAGTTGGTTTCAGATGTGGAATATAAAGCAAATAATCAACTTTTGGTTTCAGGCAATGAGACAAACTATCACTTCTCCGGCGATCTGAATGTATACGCTATCTTTCCTCAGATCGCCTCGAAAGTGATAGTTCGTCCCATCACTTTCACCAACATTGATTATTTGCTTACTATCACTACTGCTAATGCTGCTACCACTACTACTTCATATACGTGCACTACTACTACTATTATGTCGAGTCCGTGCACTACAGTAGTACTGGTACTCAGCTGTGGTACTCGCTCACCTTCACCCATCGCCAGTGAAGCTCTATATATGTACTTCAGAATGGCCTTCATCTAAATCTGCTACAGTTCTATTACCACTGCTGCTACTTCTACTACTAACATTACTGCTACTACTACCTACTACTCCCACTACATGCACTTCTACTACTACTACTACTGGGTACCTCTACTTCTACCACTACTACTTCTACTTCTACTACTACTACTACTACTACTACTACTACTACTACTACTACTACTACTAATGATACTTCTACTGTACTTCTACTGTACTTCTACTGTAAGTCTTTGAACTACATTACTCGTGTGCTCACCTTCACCATCGGGAGTGAAGCCATACTTCTGAATGGCGTCCATCTGAATCTGGGTGGCAGCTGGAAACACAAGGTGCATCATGTGCATCATGTCGTTGCCCGCTGCCTCCTTCTGTTTGTCCATCAAGGCCTTGTTCTCAGGGCTCACAAAGGCCTCCAGGACATCTCTCAGGGCAGCTAGAAAAGAGTAATTTGACCAGGGTTTTTTATCATTTTTTTTATGATGCTTTGATTCATAATCAAATAGAATCACAACATCTACAATTAGCAGTCATTGTAAAATAGGAAAGACAAAAATGACAAAAACATTTCATAAAATGACATTGTAAATAACAGTTTAGTCAGAGTTAATATTCATGATTCATCATGTATTATGGATTCTCAAATCACATTATACCACACTCCATCAAAGCAGCCTAATCCATTCAAGCAACTATTATTCTGATATCCCTTTCACCAAATCATCACAACAAATGTGCACTCTCTCGCACTCGACTACAAGTACACTCACCAATAACTTGTTCTTAGCACTCAAAAGGCCAAGGGTTTCCAGGACATTTCTCAAGGCCGCTAGAAAGGACAGTTTACTTTAATCTGACTTAATATTCATGATCCTTCACTGAATATCCTGAAGTCAAGAGTTTTAAAAAGCTGACCCAAATAATAAATCAATATTATGCTGAAAGATGAATATTCATCCTTAAATATAAAACGCCACCAAAATGTCTGAGATATAAAATCACAATATTCTTAAGAAAATGAAACCTCACTGTACGTAACCCTTTTCTTGAACTGTCTGCGATAGTATGACATACAGTTAACAACAGAAATATTCATACCCCTACTGAAATTTCAGTTTTTTTATGTCTTTCTGAAAAACGACAATTGGACACAGAATATTTTAGCCATAGTTGGATGCCTTTACTTGACAGATAAAAATTCTGATTGTTTTTTGTATAACCTCATTTGCATAACAAAGAGCACACTGCTTTATTTGTATTTTGACTTACTCAAAATTATTCAGACCCTTTGTCAATAAAACTGTAAAGGCACTGTTTAATACTCTTTCACTTTACACAAATCTGAACTGCATAGCTCTAAATGGTATCAAGGAATATAAGGAACAAATCTTTTTTATGGACGCATGTGTGTAAAAATGTGTGTCTAATGATATGTGAAATGCACAGCTATATTGATGCATGAATCCTTTTGAGAAAATTGACATTTTCAAAACGAGTAGTACACACTATGGGAGAGCATCTCACACATGCCGTCACAAAATAAAAATTCAAACAAATCTTAACTTTCTTATCCTTTGGTGGATTTTTATCAAACCTTCACTAATATGTTTCTTTCATGTTTCTGCTTTTATCAAAACCAATTCTCCCTATCGCATATAGCCGATATCAAGCGATATCACCTCACGATACCGATATCTGATTGATTGCTCTTGGGACGTATACTTCCGGTAAGAACTGGTTGTCGGCAGAAAGTGACCAAGAAATCACTTTTTTTATGAATTAAGCAGTGAAATTTTTTGTAGGGTTGTGGTTGGGGTCAGGGTTAGGTTTAGAATAAGGTTTAGGGTTAGTGTTAAGGTCAGGGTTAGGTTTAGGGTTAATATTCATAAAATTAGTTGGATACCCTGGTCCCTTTATTGTACGGGATTGCCGAATGTTCGTGGACCGGAAGTTCATATCCCAAGAATTAAAGGTAAAAAAATTAGAGCGCCACACACGTTCAGATTCGGAGAGCTATATGCGATAGGGAGAATTGAACTTCAAGTGGACTTTCCCTTTGCAGACACTTTTGAACTTGACTTCAAACTCCATGATAAAGCCAAAACGTGAATACCCTCTATGTACAAACATATGGAAGACTTTGGTGTGAAAGTCTCTAGAAGCAGCTCTCACTTCACAGCTATAACTAAGTTACAGGTTTGCAGTGGTAATGGTTACGACCTGTAATTGTAGATCAATTCTGTTAATTGCCGTTGGGTCTGAATTTTATTTAATTGCAATAATGTTATCATTTTGAGATAACTCCTACCTGGAATCCTAAAAATGAAACGAAATATGACTGGGACTGATTGTCATGGCAGAACGGCATTTGATCCATTACATGTGACTTCTACTATCGATAACCTATGAGAGAGTTTGATTAAGTTAAGAGATTGGCCTGCAATATACCCCTTGGCATTTTGTGTTTTAAGTTCATTGGGACCCAATTCCAAGCAATAAATCTTAGGATAAAATAAACTTCTTGGTTCACAAACCTTGAAAAGGTTCTTCGCAGAGGCATTCGTTTCTTAGCAAAAAGATCTCAACTTAATACTCTAGCTAAACTGCTAACTGAGCTGCAATTTTAGTGAAAGGGCTTTCTGGGGTAATTTCAATTTACAAAGAAATTTTAGGCATACACGCAGACAGTGTGCTCCATCCCATAAATGAACGAAAAACAAGTCAGACAAAAATCTTGGAACCAGACGGAATTTGAACCTGCAGTCTACTGCTTATCGGGCAGCGACCTAACCACGCAAGCTATTTCTAGTTCACGGGTCAAGACACGAAAACATGGAAACAAATACACGAAAGAATCTCATTTCATCTGACTCATTAATATTCATGAGTAGTCCGCCGTAGGGACATTTTGGCTAGATTTTTACAGGATGGAGCACGCTATCCTTATTACTGGGTGTATGCCTAAAATTTCTTTGCAAATTGAGCTGCAATTGTTTGCATACATGCATTTACAGTTACACAAAAATTGATATTCAAAAAGTCTCCTTAAATATATTTAGTTCATTAATTCAAAGAATCATTGGACCATTGTTTTGAGCATTTAGCTCTGTAATATATTTCAATATCTTTATGCAATTTTGAAATGATCTATGAAATTATCAATTTGAATGATTTGCATAGATTGAGACTGCATTCCAAATGAAGTAAAAGATCCTAAAATAAGTTAAAACTCTAAAAGTCTTAGATGTAAACATTAAAGGGATAATCCACCCTGAAATTATTTTTGTTTCAATAAAAGGAGACATATGAAAGAAATATATTTAGTGAAGGTTTGATAATAATCGATCAAAGGAAAAGAACGTTATTCAATTTTAAAGTTTTGATTTTGTGACATCACTTGCGAGGTGCTCTCCCATATGTATGTTTTTACCCACATATTGCTATGAAAAAATGTATTCCATCATCAAAGATCATACAAAAGGCAATTAATGGAAAAAGTAGTACACAATCTACTGAGCACCTCGCATGGGACGTCAAAAATCAAAACTTTAAAATCAAATAACTCTCTTTCCTTTGACCAATTTTTGTCAAGCTTGAAAAGATAATAAGTGATATGTCTTTTTTGTGTGTCTCCTTTTTTTTAAACCAAAATAATTTCAGGGTGAACTATCCTTTTTAATAGTAGGTACAAAGAACCAACAGCAGTCGTAAGTTCAACGTTGCATTATCGCTCTCATTAAGTTGGACTCAAGCAATGATAAGCTCATTAGTAAAGACAATACACTCACAAACTTTGATCTAAAAATCAGGTTTCGTGTAGAATCTATTTAATCTCAAACATTCAGTTCATGCATGGTTCACACAAAAGACAAGTCACATTACCTCGGACTACTTTTCGCAACACAAAATCAAGCATGTGGGCTCATGCTATAATTTACCCCTGACTAGTTGATACACATTTAGGGTCTGTAGCTGTACTCTGTAGGTCATGTAAAAACCCTTAGGGAGGTGTAATTTGATATCTATTATATTTCTACATTGAAATCATATCTAAGGAATTTCACTAGAATAGAAAAACATACCCTTCGTCCTTTCCAGAGACAGATTAGGTTGGTTTACTTGGGCCATGTTCGATGTTCTTTTACTCACTAATCAATCGTGAAAATATTTCTTACAGACAGAGCTATAGCGCCATCTCCGACCCCATTTATGTTTTATGCTCGCAAGTGACGCGTTTCCCAAAACCCGAAACTTGTCATGCTTGTCGGCGAGTGCGTAATTGCCTCGAAAATTTTCAGATCACCACGAATTTCCGTAACAGTATTGATTAGTACCAGCATTACGTGACATTGCTTCCCACAAATTGCAAGAAAAAGTTGTGTAATGATCTCATGAACATGTCCTTTATAACATATCCAAAATCTGAACTGATCCAAGTGCTGGGAAATATTGATCGACGCCTTTATGTAATAAAGTGAGTTGTGTTAGTTTAATGCAGCATTATCTCCAGAAATACACATTCAAATATATATTGGTTTTACTGACACTCTAGTGAACAGGATTATATCATATTTTGATAACTAGAATATTATTCTATAACTAATTTGGTCAAAGTTACGCGTTCTTTCCCGACCATTGTCCGTTTTACGATTTCTGTTCGGAAGGGGTAGGACGTAAATGACAACTATTTTGATGTTACCCCGACTATAACAAAATCATAAAACGGTCGGATTAAAAACTAAACAGAATTTGATTCCAGTTCGATCATACACAGTCCTTGGTAGGTTCATTTCGTCTTTATCCCGTCCACAGTCCATTGTAACTGTCACGATTAGATTGGACAAAAAAAAAAACACGACAACGTCACGTTACCCGCTGCTTGCAGCTGAAAATGGGTTTTCACATTGTACTGGAATTGTTGCCTGACTACCTTACGTCATATATCGCGCGCCTAAGGATCGAAATACATGCAGCCTACGTTGACCAATTAATGTGCGATATGGTTGCATTTCTCTTACTTTTTTTTTTTTGGGGGGGGGGGGGGGAGGGGGTGCAATATTGTCAATTTATCTCGCAAACTGAAACAGCACTATCCTTTGAAATTCACAGAATTGTACCATTTTAAGACGTACTACTTCGTACTCCACGTGCAGTTAGCACATGAAGTAGTTCTGAAATCTGTACACACAAAATATATATTCCACACAATGCATCGAAAATTTGTCTCGCCTGTTTGGCGGCGGTCGATCGTCTCCCTGGTTTTATATTCTCTATTTGCCAAACAATGGCTCTACTATGGGCTTTGTGAGTGTGTATTACTTGTACAAAAACAAACCAGTGGCGCGTATATTTCTAAGTGTGCATTGTAGGTTTGCTTTTCACTGAAGATGTTTCTCGATCCAATCCTGTCATCATGTAGCCTAATCCTTCGCCGACCGATATGTTTTGATTTTGTGACGTCACATGCGAAATGCTCTCTCGTATTATGTTTTGTATTAATATTTATTCTTCCATGAATTGCACTTTTTCTGTTATTTGATGAAGGATTTTTTTTTAATAGCGAGTGTGTGATGATGTATCAAATACACAAGTGAAAGAATACATATCTTTTTGACACAATTAATGTTCATTTTCCAAAAAAAATTGTATACAACATGAATTATATTAGAGAGCAGCTCGCACGTACGTACGTACGTGACGTCACAAAATCAAAACTTTAAAATCAAATAATTGTCTTTTCCTTTGAACTTTACTAATAAGTTTCTTTCATTTGTTTCCTTTTATCGAAACCAAAATAATTTTAGGGTTAACTAACCCATAATGATGATAATATATTATTGTACATAGATGATCGATACTGTTTGTAACAGAATAGCATTTACATTTTTATGTTGTAATGGATCATCAGCCACCGGCACCAGCCTTATTAGAACATGACTTGTATTTAAAGCTTGTCCGTCCCTTTTGCAAGCTTAAAATTTGAAATCGTCTATCACGATCGTAAATTGAAGAAAGTATGATTTAAGACCATTTCTAAGAATACAGCATGTTGAAGCTTTCTGTATATGTAAAAAATTCAGCCGTTAAATTTCAAACCGACTTTTTTCGTACTACGAAAAAAGTATTAGTCTTTGTTACAGTATCTATGTGGTTATTATGCATGCGTGGAATCCTAACTTTATGAGTAATTACCAAACTTTGGAGATGATTCCTTCTATAGAACATTTTTTTTTCATAATTTTTTTTTATAATTTAATAAACAGATTAATCACTAAAGCAGATATTTCAACACAAACTGCTAAGAGCCTGAGGTAAAGACTTTTTATCAGACATTGTTTACGTGCATTATTTGAATTTTACACTACGTATCAGTTTCAAATTATGAATATACAGATTGCTAATATTTCTCTATTATGTTTTGTCAATGTTTCGATGGTTTTGTGGTGATCTGGAAAAGGGACGGGCTGTCTTTAAATTAAATGTAAACCCCACTACCCCTCCCTCTCTCCCCTAGCGCCAAGAACTAATAGTACTACTTGCATAATGCATGGACTCTATTACGAATGAATAAAGCAACCTTGATCATTGAGCAACTACATAACGGTGTAACTCAATCCACGATGGGCAAACAAAAACCTGATAAAAGGCAAGGCTGAACATATGCCCTCAAGTCGGGCAATTTTTTCAGGCCACTACATATGACACGATTTCACCACAATTCTGCTGGGAAAGTGACGTCACATTCTTGCACAAATCCAATGACCGGGTGCTGCGATCAAACCAGTCGCAATGTCGTACGACAGATTGGATCGTGTCCGTCTTCAGTGGTATTAGAAACACGCGGTAGGCCTACAGTAATCAAGACACACTGTATTAAAACCATCATATATTAGTTAGGGTGTCATGAATAAGCCACTTTCGAAATGTATTCATAGCTTTCCCCTAACTGCCTGGTGACGCGTTATTACATTCACCTGTATTTTGTGATTCAGATTCAATGGATGGAAAGCTCTCTGAATGTATTAGTTGTTGCTACTCGGACAAGCTTTGGGGTTACCATAAATAACGTGTGTGTTTTTTTTTAATTGGTAACATATTGTTTGAATGACGTGAATAAAATTTGCATACAGAACGAAAATGGTCTATTCTTATGTTGGATGCTGAACACGGGAGTTTGCTCTGAGATTCAACCCTCGCCATCAAAATCACAATCTCTCCTATGTTGATATCGTCATATCACCGAAATTCATCCACAGTTCAAGTTACTACGTACTACAGAATAAACCTCAGGTACGTTTTTTTTTCCTTTGCGTCATCAATTTTGAAAATAGCAACTAAATCAAAGTATTACAGCTCTTTAGCCAGCCACCTATATTAAACTTTTCATATTTCTAGCCAGCATTCTAAAACAACTACAGTGTAGATTCTGTTTATGGGGTTTTCGACGACTGTCGCAAAAAAAAAAGCTTTACAAAATGGGTTCTATGGAATTAATTTGCATGACTGGTGAAAAAAATCACCCACAATGGCACATGAAGGGCTCAATTCCAATCAGTTTCTAGATTCTCGTAGAGATAGTAAAGATTTGCCTAACTTAAAAAAAAAATCATCTTACTTCTGAAAGAAGTTTTCATGTTTCACTTCTTCCGCAGGTAATATAAGATAAGATAAGATAAGATAAGATTTTATTAACTCTATCGACCCCCTCTCGGGGTATGAGAGTTCAACATATTTACAATGATATACAATAACATGAATACATACAAATACATAAAGTAAATAGAGTACATAACTTCTTCAGTATTTACAACATTAAGCGCACAGGATTTCTTACAATTCTACCACTACGTGTAACTACATGTTTGTGACGCTGAACAGTAACATCAACAAAATCACTTCTTTTTGGTTCATGACTCAAATGAGTCATGATTATGTTAATAAATTTTACAAGTTTCCTCAACTGGCACGAGTCTCGCATCTTAAAAAGTTTCTCCATTTCTATAGAGCTAGGTCTACGACTACGTAATACTGATTTCTGTAAATATAACTTTCTCTCTTCCAAAAAGAAAGGACAAACAAATATATAATGGAATTCATCCCCTGTATCTGACAAACAGAGTGTGCATATATCATCATGCGACATGTCTGAGTCAAACCTATTATTATTTACAGGTAAACTGTGTGATCTACATCTGAATTTACACAAAGTAGTAGCATCTTTACTATTAAGAAACAGCAGATACTTTTCCAGTTCCAATAGGCCTTTAAACATTCTATAATTAGAACATAATCGGTTACTCCATATTGTAGCTTTCCAGTCCTGTTTAAAGATATCAGCTAGTCTCAATTTCAATGCCTTCAGTACCCATTCAGATTTAAATCCATGACTCTGAGATGACCACACATTAGCAAATCCTGCATTGTTCAATATATCTTCAACATAGCGTAACCAATTTGATGCTGAATTCAAGTCTTCATTTTGGCTCAAACATTTTGAAAGGCGGTAAAGTAAAAATGAGTGCTTAGTTTGTTCCCCTTTGATGATCTTTAACCAAAACCCAACCATTCTGCACTTGACATGGTTTAGTATTACACATCGACCAGTTTCACCATAAACCATGCAGTCAGGAGTGCATTTATTAACATGTAGAATAGTTCTTATAACTTTCTGTGAAATACTTCAATTTGACTTATATTTTCGTATCCCCAGACCTCGCTTCCATACAACAAAATCGGTAGCACCATACGATCAAATAATTCACATTGAGTATCTATAGATAACTGCAATCTCTTTGCTTTAACTAGCATACTAAATAAAGCCTTTTGAGCCTGAATCACTTGTTTTGTGATGGCCTTCTTGAAGTTGCCATTGTAGTTGAATTTCACTCCTAAATAAACAAAATCATAAACAATCTCCAACTCTTCACCATTAAATATGAATGATTGTACCTTCCTCACTTTTCCTCGGGAGAAAATTAAAATTTTTGTTTTACTAGTATTAACTTGAAGATGCCATTTCGAGCAGTACTCCTCAACTCCATGCAATGCAATTTGAAGCTCCTCTGGACTTTCAGCGAAAATGAGGGTGTCATCGGCATATAATAAGCAGAATAATCTAGAAAAAGCCTCTATTTCATCTTCGCTTACATGTGAATCTACCAAGGCAGATAACGAATGGAGACCGCTGTACAATCTGGCAATGTGTTTATCAAAATCGTTTAAAAACAACGCAAATAAAAGCGGAGACAGATTTTCTCCTTGCCGTACCCCTATACATTGCATGAAAAGTAGTCTGAGAGTTTTCCCTTTACGCTTACGCAAGATTTGGCATAGCCATATATGTTTTTGATAACAGTGAAAACTTTTCCATTTACACCTGATTTCAACATTTTCAACCATAAGGAGGATCTATCAATCAAATCAAAAGCTTTTTTGTAGTCAATGAATGCACAATATAAACGCTTTTTTTGCTGTAGATAAATATCAATTATACATTTCAGTGTAAATACATGATCAGTTGTTGAGTAACCTGGACGGAAACCAGCTTGTTCCTCACCAATTGTGGAATTTCTTTCTAGATATCCAGTAATTTTATGGTTAAGAATTGAGGTAAACAACTTCCCCAAACAGCTTAACAAGGTTATACCTCTATAGTTGTCAGCCTTATCACCCTTATTCTTAAATATTGGAATAATGATTCCAACACACCAATCAGTAGGGATAACACCACTATCTAGTACAGCATTAAACAAAGAAACAATAATGTGCATGACAGAGGACGGACAATTTTTCAGAAATTCATTCCTCATTAAATCAATACCAGAGGCCTTACCATTTTTCGATTTCTTAATGATCAACAAGGTTTCTTCCACAGTAATTGGAATATTCAGAATGTCATTGTCATAATCGGGACTGTTTGAAACAGGCTGAAAGTGCAATTCATTCTTTGAGCTCTCTAAGACTGGAACATTATCTGTATTCCCTAGGACTTTAAAATGATCCACAAATACATTTAATGGAATTTTATCGCTAATAGGAGCTTTTCTTTCACCTTTCTTTAATATTGACCAATATTCTGAGGGATTATTTTTCTTCAAAGAACGTAAGTTTTCATTTAATGTTGTTATAAATAATCTCCTCTTATGTCTCAACAACTTTTTGTAAGTCTTCCTTTCAACGTCAAGACTGACATCAGAGTCTGGACCTGCATGCTCCTTACCCTTAAGTCTATTTTTTATTGTAAAATATTTCCTTCGGGCAATTTGGCACTCATGGTCAAACCAAGGTTGGTTTGTTTCACACTTTTTGTGAGCAGTCTGGCAAGGATCAATCCAAGAACTCACACCTGCGTCAGTTGCAGCTTTAAAAAAAACTGTACAGAGTTTTGAACAAAAACCATCAACACTTACAATATTGACATCCTTTTTGAGAGAATTTAGACTCTCGGATAAATCAGTAAGAGATGTACCAACATTAAGCATATATTCTTCAGCCTTATCTTGAGACCACCTAAATGCTAAGTGACCTGGTCTAACGTTGACAGCTGTATAATAGAACCAGTAGCGCTATCATACGCTGTCTCATCCTTGGATGGACATGGCAAGGTACTACCTAATGATAGTATTATAGGGCAATGTACATCTGAGAAACATTTATCGAAGGTATCAACTTCATACCCACAAATGTGATCAAAAAGTGTGTAAGAAACTAATGCATAGTCGACAGTGCTACAACCACCATTTTTGTTAAAACAAGTTAATTTACCTATATTTTTATCCTCTCTAAATCTACCATTTACAACTTTAAAATCAAAACTTTGACAAATATCAATAAGTTGTTTCCCATTATTATTTACCTGACTATCCATATTACATCGTCGTGTAAAATGTCCACTTTCTTGCAATGCAGAACAGACATCAACATTATCATCACTAGTCAAGTCAGTAAAACCTGTTAAAAACTCATCAACTTCTATAAAATCATCCAAGACTCCTGTTCTGGCATTAAAATCACCAACAAGACAAAAAGGCATATCAAATCTGCTACGAATATCTACTACATCCTGAATCAAATTATCAAACACTTGCCTGGAGTAATGAACTGATCCTTCACATGGAATATATACTGCTGCTAAGATAAAGTCAAAGCCAAGTTTACGACATGTAACTTTAACCCAAATGACCGAGTCCGAGTTTGTTCCATGAATTCTCTCTGAAGATTCCGTTTTATTGCAAATGTTGATTTATGAGAAGGATTTGTTTTCGTTTAATTCATTCACGCATAAAAAGATCTCAATGTGTATTGCTTTTTTTCAGAGAGGCCGTGACACGGAACAGCAATTATTTAAAACTTATGTTGTACATACGACAATCAATGAGAAATAACACAAAGTTCATTTTGGATTCGTATGTTGTTCTCGCTTGTTTTTATCAGTCCCTCAATCTCACTTACTGTCTTGATACTGAGATGAAAGTGAAATATTAGCATCCTGTGAGGGAATGTTATTTTTACTTTTTTATGTTCCGAATGATTGAAGGTTAATCTAATGATACATCAGTATGAACGGAAACTAATCCAGAAAAGAAGTATATTGTCTAAATTATTGTTATAGGCACAGACGGGGAACTAATTTAGATTTTGGAACTTATCACTGTTAATCTATCTGATTTTTCTCCAACTAGCTGGCTGGCCAATAGCTCTTGTGCGAGCAGGGCAACAGGGTATACTGTTTAGTGTGGTATGTTGGGATAGTGTATACGTTTTAGTCCAGTATATCAATTGGGACAGGATATACTTATTAGCGCAGGTTATTAATTAGGACATAGGGTGTAATTTTCAACGCAGTATATCAATTGGGACTGGGTTTACTTTTCAGCACAGTATATTTGGAAAAGACGGGGAACTTTAAAACTTTAATATACTCTTAATCAATTGAAGTTATCACAATTTATATAATTTATTTATACAATTTCACCAATCTAAAAGAGGGTAATTTAGCTAGAAAAAAAGAAAGAGTTATTGCTTTTCGTAAATGAACATTTGTTTGTACATATATCACCATTAAATGCCTTTTTTGTTGGTTGGTTGGTTGGTTGTTTGTTTACATGTCAAACAGTAAACGGATACACATGTAACGAGGTACTTTTTGTACCACGTATGAACACAACTGATGCAGAAATAAAGATATGTGAGCAAGATAAACCGAAACTTTAACATCTTTGTAACACACCAACAGACTAACACGAATAGTGATGACTAGGTCTCAGCCGAAATTCAGGCGAGACAATAAAGGACATTGAGCACGATATCTCGGGGATCAAAGGTTTGAAGACAAAGACAGTATGTCTTGTAAAATCGGATAATAAACTTGATGAGCATTTGTATAAAAAGAACCCATAAACTCCTCAAGACAGACGGTTACATCATAGCAAATTACTTTTGCAGACACGTTTCTTTACGCGTCAGGTCACTCTCGAGATTTATTTATTGCACAGTAAAGTAGCAATAATCATGTATTTGAATAGTTGGCAATAAATTAACGTTAGCCTCCTGTTTAACTCCATCTCTGACAGTTAGACTCTATACTTCCCTATTCGAATGGCGTGTATAGTGTGGAAATATCTCAAAGAGTTAATTGGAAATACCATTCTCCTCATAATGATTGTTCCTCTCCTCCTCCTCCTCCTCCTCCTCCTCCTCCTCCTCCTCCTCCTCCTCCTCGTAACTCGTATCCTTATAATAACCTTTACCACCCCACCCTCCCCCTCACCCTGTCTCTCTCTTATTCTCTCCCTCCCTCTCTCTTCCCCTCTCTCGCGCTGTTTCTCTCACTCACTCTGTCTCTCTGTCTCTGTCGCTCTTTCCCTCCCTCTCTCTCCGCCTCTCTCTGTCTCTGTCTCTGTCTGTCTCTGCCTCTGTCTGCTCCTGTCTCCCCCTCTCTCTCATACGTTTTCACCGCATACTTGTTGTATATCTTCCGTTTTGCATGTTTCATGTATTGAAAATAAAAGCACCACACGGTCCCAATGGAAGACGCATCAACACAAAACTTCAGGTGGATTGAACTATCTGGCAAATTGGACACTAAAAAACTCATCGACGTGTATGATGAATGGAGCCCATCGTATAATCAGGTAAATGGGACAACTAAAGTGAAGTTTTAAGGCACTCTCTCTCTCTCTCTCTCTCTCTCTCTCTCTCTCTCTCTCTCCCTCTCTCTCTCTTTCTCTCCCTCTCTATAGAGAGAGTGACAGAGACAGACAAAGACAGAGAGACACAGAGAGAGAGAGAGAGAGAGAGAGAGATATTCAGAGACAGACAGGCAGAGAGAGAGAGAGAGAGATAGACAGAGATAGACAGAGACAGAGAGAGAGAGAGAGAGAGATAGACAGAGACAGAGAGAGAGAGAGAGAGAGAGAGTGACAGAGACAGACAAAGACAGAGAGAGAGAGAGAGAGAGAGAGAGAGAGAGAGAGATAGACAGAGACAGACAGGCAGAGAGAGACAGAGACAGAGACAGAGATATAGAAGGGGAGTGTTGGGGAATGCCAGTGATAAAATAGATATGCTGAGAGAGACATAGAAAAAAGGAGAAAGAGAAAGAGGGCTACAGATAGAGAGAGAGAGAGAGAAGGAGAGAGAGAGAGAGAGAGGGAGAGAGAGAGAGAGAGATATAGTGAGAGTAATGGGAAGAGTAATGAAACAAACTATATGAAGGGACATTTGGGGGGGGGGGAGGAAAAAATAACAATGAGATGGTTAATTATCGCCGTTAGAGCTATCACCATCGTGTTATTCATTCAGATGGTCATTTTGATAACTTCATCATTAACACCACCATCATTACATTTGCTCCCAGATCTGCGTAATATCTTATGATGAATAAACAAATAAACTACTTCTCCACCCCCCCCCCCCCTCTTTCTCTCTCTCTCTCTCTCTCTCTCTCTCTCTCTCTCTCTCTCTCTCTCTCTCTCTTTCCATCTAATCGCCAGGTTTATCGCAATGCTGGTTACAACGGCCCCAAGATGATTGCTAACAAACTCAACCAGCTCGTGGCTGACAAGAACAGTCGTGTATTGGACCTGGGCTGTGGAACGGGGATAGTTGCGGAAGAGGTAACGTTATTTCTTATTTATTGATTTATTTCCAGTTTTATTTAATCAGAGTGGCCTCTTCAGTTGTAAAAATGTTGTCGTTGAGGGCCCTTACGGATTAAAAAAAAAACCTACATGACTATACATAACAACAACAATAATAAATCAATTCAAATCATCTAACCATTTTCAACAAACTCATTGGACAAGACATAACACAGAAAAATCAACAATAACATCAACAACTTATATCATAATATCATCATGTAATGAAGATTGGAGCCCAATGATATACAATGATATATTAACAATGTATGTACCACTGAGGCATTCTTACACGAGTAATACAACTGGACCCGGTAGAGAAGTAGTTTGTTTGGCATCAAAGGAGTTACGAGCCAGTACTTTCTCCTCTTCGTGGCGCATTCACGTTAAATACGCAAGTTTTACATCTTTTCAACGACGAGACATTTTTTTCGTCAGCATCACCGTCACAATAAGCCACTTGGTAACTGCAATTTGCGCATGAGCAGATTATTGCTGGTACAAAAACTGAGGTAAACTTCACTATTCACAGAGTAAAATGGGAATTCATTAGATAGTCGACCACATTTCAATTTATTATCATGGAAATAATTATGGCAACAGTCATTCAGCTCTGAGAAGATAGTGAAAGAACATTTCACCATGCATGCCATGTGCACCTCCTTCTATTGTTGTTCCGGGCACACTGTAAAATGTCTTTATATCCTTCCTCTCTCCCATATATCTCTACCCCCTCTCTCCCCGACTCGTTTGTCGTTCCGTAGCTGATGGGGCGTGGATTCACCAACATCGAAGGCGTTGACGCTTCTGAGAATTCATTGAATGTTGCCCGGGAAACGGGCATCTACAAGGCGCTCATCCTCTCAGACATCAATGCTAATGGAATACCTGTTGAGCCAGGTAGGAATTCGGGGTTAAACCCATTTCCAGACCCGCAGAGAATCAAACTCAGCAAAACAAGGGCTACATTACCATAACCGAGAGAGAGTGAGAGAGAGAGAGAGAGAGAGAGAGAGAGAGAGAGAGAGAGAAAGAGAGAGAAAAGAGAGAGAGAGAGAGTGAGAGAAAGAGGGAGAGAGGGAGGGAGAGAGAGAGAGAGAGAGAGAGAGAGAGAGAGAGAGAGAGAGAGAGAGAACAAAGAACGTAGAAGGGGACGGCAAATAAAGTAAATTATATACCTGGCCCCGTCCCCCTGTAGTCATGCTAGAACTTTAGAACATTACTCATTCAAACTGCAATCTGACGATGGTTCGTTTGCTTCTAAAGACATCAATAAGCATAATTAATGTCATACGAAATTAGTACGCCTCGTGAGGATTATCAACGCTTAAAACGTTTCTATAATCTTCCAGAATCATACCATCATATTGTGTCCAGCGGCTGTTTCAACGCCAACCATCTAAACCAGTCGGTGTTTCCGGAGCTCTGTCGTGTCATTAAGCCAGGTAAAGTGCAATGCCCACACATTTTTCGTGCATGAACATTAAGGTGGGAGGGGGAGGGGGGAGGGGTGCGGGGACACCCACTACACCCACCCCTTTCAAGTAAGGGTTCTTTAAAGACAGGGTGTCCCATTTCAAAAAGTAATGAAACTCGGCATGAATCACCGGTGTACCCTGATGTTATTATGAATGAAATCTCATACGTATAGCTTCACGAGCATTTTTAGGAAAAGTGAAAAATAGTATTCTTGTTGACGTTGAAAACGCACCGACCGTAGTCTACATTGATAAACGCATTGTCCTTGTCATCGTGCAATGCGGACGTTGTTCCCATTGATCTCATGCACTGTGATGGAGCGGATCGATGCGGACCATAGCGCACAGCGGTCCCCGTCATCATCTACACCGGAAGTTCTGAGACAGTATCTTCTTCCATTTCCGTGGTTTTACAAAACTTTTGATGTTTAAACTACACAAGGAATACACTGTCCTTTAATTGTGAATTAAGTGAATATCATGTCACAAACATGACAAGAAAGCACTTTCTTTTCATTGTACTGACCGAGGTATATGCACTAGACTCTAAAGTTTATAACTTACCCCTTTCCCGCACCCCTCAAGAAAAAAAAAACTTTATCCCCGTAGAGTTTGATGTCTGTCTAAAGTGTCCAACTTTCTTCATCAGTGTCCCAAAAGAGTACCGAAGTGGTGTCGTCATATCCATCGTTACGCAGGTTGTTGGTTCTACCGCTCAAGTAAGAGTTTCACTGGTACGACATTGTAGCGGGGTAGTGTCCGGCACTCCCAAAGAGGGTCCCCGCTATGATCACTGTTTCCTCTACTCGTGTAGTTTAGAACCAGTCGTCTTGACAATATGGTCACATTACGTCACATTTCGGTATTCGTGTCCATTTCAGGCGGCTTCATCGTGATCGTCATGAGGGAGGACTTCATCTACTCCCGGCAGGAGTTTCAGGGTTCGAAGCTCGACTCGGCCATCGTTGCTCTGTGCGAGAAGGGCGTCTGGAATTATGTCAGCCGGGAGAGGGTTGAGAAGTACCTAGAAGACTACCACGGAGTCGTTTTTACCTTCCAGAAGATATAACTTTTACTTTCCTTTCTTATAATTGACTCAATAAGTACGTATAGTTTGTTCACTCACGACCATTTGGAAACTGGTATAGCAGTACAGCAATAGTAAGCGCATAACAAATGCCGACTTGAGTATGACCTGAATATCAGATTAGAATTCGGCTTTGTAAATTACGTTACACATGATTATATATAGCCAGCATGTTATTGTAAATCCCTTTTGTAGGCTTAAACTAAACACAACCAAAAAAAAATTAAGTCCCCCCCCCCCCCCTAAGCAAAATAGCATAACTTTTTATCAAAGAAGTTTTGGGTAAAATAATTTGGCAAGATTGTTCCTCAACTTATTGCCGAACTTCTGTGTGAAAATCATGTAATCCAATTAGTCATATGCATGAGTGGGCAAATTTTAAAGGCAAAAATGTCAAAAGTCACAAGGATAATTGTTCATGCCGTTTTGACAATACATTTTGGCATTTCTTGTGCGATTTTTAAAGTGTTTTCACTCAACCATGACACGAAAAGGACTTCCTATGTTTACATAACAGGTCATGTTACATCTTTGTCAAAATATCCAGACTTTTATTTTTTCACCAAAATAAAGGGTTTTTAAAAGTTTCAAACTCAAGCGGGCTGAGTATTTGTTAAACGGTTATTAAACTCAACCAGAACAATGGATTAAATGTCGGGATAGGTGATAATGCATCGAGAGATGGATGATAAACATTGAAAGGAAATTATTATGCACCAGAAATTGAATTCATCAAAAATTTATGACAGAATCCCAAAATTACCCTGTGACTTTTGAAAAGTGACATTTTTGCCTTTAAAATTTGCCAACTCATGCATGACTAATTGCATTAATGTGATTTTCACCCAGAAGTCAGTCAAAAAGTTGTCGAACAATCAACAATCTTGCCAAATTATTTTGCCCAAAACTTCTTCAATAAAAATATATGCTATTTTGCTTAGGGGGGGGGGGGGGCTTACTTTTTTGTTGTCTTCACGTCACTTCCACATTTAAAGTGAACATTCTTCCTATGTACATATTCTATTCTTATTAAACGAAATTGAGACTCACGTCATGATCTGCCTATATGCCTTTTAATACCAGAATCGTGAGAAAAGATTATATCATTAGTGTTCACTTCACCTGAATCGGAACCCAAATAGTTGTAACCCAAGGTCAAGGAGAGAGCAGGAGTGGTTACCTTGCTTCTGTTTTGAATGGCTTGGACGAAAATATCTCATGAAATTCTTTTTCTATGTTAGGTTCCTCACCAACAATTTTCAGTACCTTGCTTTGTTTTGTTTTTATCTTCACATCATCCTTACATTTACTATCAAAGTCCAAACCACCCAAAAAGTATAATCTAACTACATGTATCTCGGCTGTCAAAATCAAAGGGTTTTCTTTCTTTTTTATACAATTTCTTGTCCATATCACCCGTAAATTTTTATGCGCGAGTGGTGCGTTTTGGTACAATCCTTAGAAGGATTTTCATCGAACCTTCACTCATATTTTTCTTTCATGTTTCTGCTTTTATTAAAACCAACTTAATATCAGGGTGGACTATCCCTTTCCATATGGTTCCCACATCCAAATCACAAATGAATGCACAAAACATACCATTTCGGTTTCCAACATCACTCAACGTGCATTTAATCCATAAAAATGTAAAATGAACTGATTGGAATGAAAGCTCAAGGGATATACAGTGTATACAATGTAAAATCCAGACATTATCAAGATAGCGATCCCAATACCTAAGTTTCTACAATGTGTAAAAAGGGTATATTCTGTAACTTGTCACAAAAACAGGGGGAAGGAATGAAGAAGAAAATAGAGTACCGAAGTGTGTATGACGTTGTACGAGCATGAGCATGTTGTCATGACAACTGGTTCTAAACTATGTGAGTAGGGTAAACATCGGTGATCATAATGGGGACTCTTAATGGGAGTCCCTGACAACAAGCCGTCGGAGTGATGTTATTTAGACCAGCATCCTGCATAACAATGGATATGACGGCACCAATTTGGTACTCTACACTACAAGTATTCGTAAAAGAGCCCCTCTTTATAGACAAATTATTTTGGTTCCAGAAATTGGAACATTGTGTGACAGTATAGCACACATGCACGCCACATCAACAATGGAAACATTTTATGAACAATCCGCTATAATGTATTTCCTATGTTCAGCAATGAACTAAAATGTACTTGCCAAATATAACTGAAATAATCTCAAAGATTATAAAGAAACATTGGAGATACGAGATATATCTATTACATAGTTACATGTATTGTACATTATCAAACCTTGAAACAAATCTTGATATAACTTCTCTAATACAGCTCGTTACGATTCACAAATATATTCTGAATAAAACTTGAGTTGATCTACATGTATCACCACTGTACCAAAAAAGCAAACATTGTAAATGATGACGTTATAGCAAGATCTCTTTCACATAACTATACCAGATTGAGTTATAAACTCACTTTGGTTAAAACCCAGGTACAGCTAAGGGGGAGGGGGTTGCCGTTGGGGTGAGGAACCATTTGCCATTGTAAAGAGGACATTTCACCTTTACACTCACTCCCTCACACACACACTTCACCAGCTATACTCTCCTGAAATACTATCATAAACCCAATATTTTGTAAGCATAGACACAATAATGTAACAGCTGTTTCTACACTTCCATCACATCAAGCTCAATAGTATGCTATAAATATAAAGATACCACAAACTGAGGGATAATTTACACACTGTATCGAACATAAATCTGTTATGGAATAATAGCTGTATCATATAAAGACACAGAAATTGATGGTCGATTACCCAATTAATAGGCCTGTGCAAAATGTGACGTCTCCATTTGTAAGTTTAATTGCGATTCCAAAGCATATGGGTGACAAGAATTTTACATGCTTTAGCACGTGATTCTGACATGTGGACATAGGAGGAATAGGCAGCCAAATAATCCTGAATGATGTAGAACAGGTACTATACTCCCTTTTCAAATGAAATAAAATGTTGTAAAATATTGTATGAATCACAAGGAGAATGTATAGGTGCACCTTGAGCAATACGAAATTTAACAATGATCCAGAATTCAAATACATTTTCAAAAACAATTTGAGGCCTCTGTATACCATAGTACTATAGATGTGAATTTTTTTTTATACTTGAATGCAAAATGATTGCAAATAAGTTACAACTTGCAATGTGCTAAAATGTACTCATCATAAAGTCAATGGATGTCATATTTTTAGAAGCAGGAGTCATGATATTTCATGAATTATTATTCTTGTTATAGTCCTTTGAAGATTTAATGAGATTTTCATTAGGAACAACTTTGTGTGTCAGATTCAGAACACAACAATGACCATTGTATATCACAACTGCAAATCCACTGCCATCACAGTGTCATTGATAATTCACGACGCTTCTAGCAGAAATTACCTTGTGGTTTGAAATGTGTCGTCCACAAAGCCATTACTGTGTTCTGACTTGATTATATGCATTTTTAGGTCTGAAAGTTTGAAAATAAAAATCTACTGAAATATTCAAAGGATTATCACAAAAATAATTGATGAAACATCACAAAACCTACTTCTCAATTCTTAGTTCTTTACAATGGTCATCCTTTTACTCTGTGATGTGTGAATTGATGTGAGTTGTAACTTATTTTTCATTTCTTTTTAACAAAAAGTTTTAGCACAATTTCATTTTTAGGCCTCCAAAGGGAAACACCACACTGAAGTGGACACATACACTTTTGACTTTTTTAAAATGAATAAAGATGAAATGAATGAAATATAAAAACCATTGACACAATTTCTACAATACTACCATTTATATCACCTGACTGTTCTACTTACATACAGAACTAATCATGATATCACATTAATACAAATAATATATGAGTTCCATGGTTATCTTTCTTGAAAAAAAAGTACATGTGGGAACCATTACTTCACATCATCGTAACAATATCAAAATATTTTCAAATCTTTGGATAAAACACTATGAAAAGGCAAGCAGCCTCATAGAACTGACACAATATATACACATGATATATACATATATTTCATAAAAATGGGTGGATTGATTCGCATGAAAGACAAGCTCAACTATTTTGATGCTATGAACATAAATTTAGAAACCTGTACCGAAGTACCCAAGAAGACACGATGAATGGAGACAGATGAGGAAAGGAGTAAATGCCATGAGAAGATAAAATATTTGACCTCATTGGCCCAAATTCTCAAAGGAGTTTTAGATCTAGACAACAGTTTAAGCAAATTGTGTGGCTTATAGATAAGTGTGCTTGATTTAAGGCATACCCAATATTCAAATCAAATCGACTTGATAAGATGCAATATCATGTCTTTTTATTCTCATCAAGCTCACTGAACAATTTCCACCATCTTGACTTCTCATCCTTATCAAGCCGACTTGCTGAGATTTAGATCCAGGATCTTGTCTTGTCTTCTCTTAGCATTCTTGCTTTCTCGGGGCACCTTTAAGCTTCATGGTATATTTGACATTTTCTCATTTACAAAGAATACTTCTACAATTACTGCTAGCAAATACAATATTAAATTCTCCCTATTGTAGTAACTATAAAATATGAACACTTCAAGTGGCACTGTGACATTTTTCGAGCACTCTAGGAAGAAATTAGTGAGCTGGGTACTACTACTTCTGGATTGATCAGCTGCTGCTACATCTTCTACATGTCTATAGCAATGCATGCTTTACCACAAAAATGTATCTTGCATTTGCTACGGTAGCTGGAGATTTTCATAATTCAGAAGATGCCTGTAGTGGAAATGATAAATGTTTTGACTATGAAAGAGGAGTTCCTTGAACTTAAGAAAGATATGAGCTCAAGCCGCTTGCTATAAAAGTTCCAAACCTCTGGGCAGCAGCCCTGCGACAACAAAGAGTCGCTGTGCAAACAGTGCAGGATTGAGGATACTTTATCAGCTTTTTTCCCTTCTTCTCCTCTGACCTTCATAGTGCCAACTCTCGGTAGAACCCCATATTAAGATTCAGCGAGGACTAGCACACTTGAATGCTTACAGAAATGATTAAAATCCTACAAAAATGTAATCGTTTTCAAGCCACAAACAAAGTACATTCAGAGAACTCAAAACAGTATCTGCAGAACACCTGAGTGACATGAAAATTAATGTATGGATCATACATGTACTGCAAAGCATCATGGGCCGGCTGGCAAAACCGGAAGTATACAGTTCACTAACTCTGGCAGAAAAAGATTATAAAACCGCCTATGGTGATAATTCAACGTTATTTGCGATAAGGAAAATTGCAGCAGCACAAGCTTTGAGATTACCATTAGTAACATATTGTTTGAACGACATGAATAAAATTTGCATGCATAACGAAAATGGAATATTGCAGGAGCATAGGAATGGTTGTAGAGCAGCTCTTATTCATTCTTATCTTTTCCTTTCTGTACTGGAGGCAAGATTTGGACGCAATATCCAGTTGTTACTCTTTACACAACTATTGAATATTCAAGCTGTTTTCTTAATTTGAAATCACCCTTGCACTTAACAGGTAATATGCCAGGCCGGCACAGATCGGGTAGGTCAGAATTTGAATAGTTCTTTAGTTATCTTCAAAGTGACAGAAGAAGTTCAGTTTGTGGATTTATTTTTCACTTTCTAATAAAATCTATATGAAAAAATATTTGTTTTGATGTTTATTTTGCTGTTAGTCAATGAGTTCTACAATGAGGTCCATCCTTAAGTTATGCAACATACAGTCATAATACAAATTTGTATTGATAAAAATAGCCAAAATAAAAAAAAAAATGTTTGTTATTTTCCCCACTATTCATTTTTCACTATGTACATTCCCATAATATAAAATGATAAAATGATCATGAAATAGATTTACATCATATGAAATATCAATACGCTTTATCTGCAAATGTAATACAAACTACAAGGTATATGAGTACAACCTTCAAAGCACACTTTAAGCTATTGTATGTATACTAAAAAGACAATTTGATATCGCTACATAAAATATTCTTTCAATGCATTTATATAAATATAATCTGACAAATTTTAGGCTCAATAAGGAAACATATGGCCTACTTGAAAGACATCCATCTGTAAGGCAATCTATAGAAAAAGATTTAAAAACAAGGCAAAACAGGATCGATGTATTCTTGAGGCGAATGGAATGCACAGACACCCTTTGTGAGCCAGATAAAACTGCTGCTCTATGGGATTTGTTAATAAATCAACAAGTGAAAAAGTCACATGTAGCACACAAGAGAGTTAAAGGAGCCTTTAGTAATGCAAAGGTATATTGTACATGATGTACACAAAACTTGTCCTCTCATCGAAGTGTTAAAAAAAAAACCCACCCTGAATTTAAAAAACACTCCAAATCACCAGACATGTTCCCTCTAAAAAACATGTACATGTACTTGTCCCTGTCCACAGTAATGGGTACATTTCTGTTACATTTACTGTAACATTTGCATAAATCTCTTAACTTCCAATTATTTTTTTGGTCTCTTAAATACACCAGCTAATAATAATAAAATATAAAAGAAATGTATTGATTTGCACTTTACAAGGTTTTGTACACTTCAGAAATTTGCCCTGTACAAATTTGCCACAGGACGTTGGTAACGGGACAGATGAGTTTGAAATACACTTGTCTGTCCCGGCCACTGTGATAAGGCAAATATGTACAGGCTTAGTTTAGAAATATATAATTATGAACATTCAGAGCAGGATTTTAGCTGAAGTTACTTTGGAGGAAATTCAACATTCAATATTCAATATTTTGGTGGTGCAAGGTGGTCATAATTTCAAATGATTCAGTTGCACCCCCAAAAATATCCCTTTACTGTAGACAGACCCACTTTATAGATATGTATGGTAAAGCTACATGTGTCATCAATTGTAAATTAATTTTTGTTATCTTGATGTTTTCATTTTGCACAGATGCAAGACGTTATGCCCAGTAAGTGTCCTTTCATTTCACACATGTGCTGTAAACTACGGTGTTTAAATAATTTAGAAAACCTCACATTCATATCATATAAAAATGTATGTACTCACATTCTCTCTCGCAGTTCTAGAGATTCTGACTCATAAAAACTCAGAACATTCTGCACCATACTAATAGAGATGGACTGAAGCAGACACCAGGAGCCATATTCATGAATGCTTACTAGCCTGGTTGGTTACTACAATGCATGCATTTTAATGCACTTTAGTAACTAACGAGGCTTAGTAAAGTTTCATGAATATGGCCCCTGCTTTCTCCAAACTGAAACCAGAGTTGGTCACATAAAAGTTGTAAGAGTTGCAAGGCAAACAAATTACCACTACAGTAAAAAAAACCTTTGTGTTAAAAGCAGCTATCAGATCTCAATTTTCACATAATATTGACAAGTTACAAGCTTCAGTTTTAAGTGTCTCTTTGTGGTATAACTCTATCCAGGACTACCAAAGGGTTAAAGCTTTTGAAACATTTGCCTCACACTAGTACAAAGATGTGCAACGTCCCTTTCACGCATGAAAGAAATAAACAGTCAAATGTCACTACAATTATACCAAGTCTCAAAGTAATATTGAGAGCTTCCAATTTTATATCTTGAAGCCTAGTTTTAAGTACTTTTGGATCAAATATTTGACTGAATCTAGCGTCAATATTAATGAGGATGATAATGTTACAGCCTCTGCTTTAAGCACGTAAGAGTCAGAATCTCACATTAATGCTGGCATCAGATTGCAGCCTCCTAGTATATTTCAGGTCAAAGGTCAAATATAACTGTGATTGCGCCAAATCGCACATTAATGTTGACATCATTGTGTAGCCCTCCATGTCACTTTTAGGTCAAATGTCAAATCTCACTTTGGTTCTTCCGATTATCACATTAATGTTAACACCAACTTGCAGCCTCCTTGTCACTTTCAGGTCACATGTTACTTTGGTCCAACGAATATCACATTAGTGTTGAGAGGTTAATGTACTTGCTGGCGGCCTCTGTCTCGGCATTGAACTCTCTGGTGTTGAAAGTGATGTTGTTCCATTCTAAGACATCTCCGTTGGGTCCAATCTTAAGATCTGAGGTTTGGAAGATGACGCCATTCATTTCCCCCTATTGGAAACAAGCGAGAGTAAGGAGAGAAAGGGAATGGAAGATGAGATGGAGAAGAACAAATGAAAGGAAGATGGCTCAGAGGAGAAAAAGGAGATGTGAAGGAGGAGAAGATAAGAAAAAAGAAGATGGGAAGAAAAATCAAATTGAATGGAGAAGAGGGATAAGGAAAGGAAGAAGGAGAATGAGGAAAATAAGATGAAAGGAGAAGGAAGAGGAAAAGAAGACAGGGAAAAAAAAGTAGAGGATGAAAGATGAGAAGAAGAAGAAGGATGAGTACAAGAAGCAGAATGAGGAGGAAAAGAGGGAAACAGAAAAAGTGGGAAACAGAAAAGAGAAGTAGAGGAACAGGATTACAGGGAGACAATAGTGGAAGGAGCAATAAAAAGAAAAAGGAGAACATAAGGAAGAAGAGGTTGGTAAAAAGAAGAAGGGGGGAGAAGGGAAAAAATACATATTGACTACCCATCTGTAATTTTGTCTTCTTTTCAGCACCTATCATTGCTACGTTGGATAATAATCATTTTTGTTGAGATATGTAAATCTCTTTTAACACATTATGACATTGATCCATACTATACAGGAAACAAAATGTCTCTTTTCTCTCCCTGTCTCTCTTTCCTTGATATACTTGTTATGTTCGTTTTCTCTAATAATCTCTCTCTTATTTTCACTTTCTTTTTCTCCTTTCCACAACTGGTGGTATCTTCTTCCTCTCTTCTCTCTCTATCCATATCTCTTTCTCCCTTTCTTTCTCCCTTCCTCTCTTTCTCCCATCTCTTCCTTGATCTCTTTCCCTGTTTGTCTGTCTGCATATTTCTTCTCCCTCTCTCTCTTGCCCACTCTCTGAACTTAAGTGTCTATTATTGCTACTACATTCCATACCTGCAGTGTTTTAATCATCTCTATGGTGACAGCCACTAGGTAGGGAGCTTGCGGTGTCTCAATGCATAAAATACTGTATGTTTCATGAAAGACTGAGTAGACTTCAAATGTCACATAGAGCTCGTCATCTGCTCTCGTCCACCTGATTTTATCACAAAAAGAAGGACACAAACAAATTTGAAATTTATAAACTAAGTTAACAATTCTCCAATTTGACACACACACAGGTCCACCTAGTTTTATGAAAGATAAAGAGAAAGAAAGATATATTTAAACTTGGATTTTTTAAACAATTCAACTCTTCAACAGGACACACATATGCACATATTATATACTGTGGTATATCTGGTTTTATAAACAATAAAGAGAAACTTGAAATGTATAAACAATCACACAACTCTGAAACAAAACATACACACCCTCACATATACTCAAGTAGACCATTTACAAAGATACCAGTTATGAACAAGCATAAAGTATGGCATCTTTATCATCAGAGTGTCCTGTAAATTACTATTGTGCTTAAAGACAGGGTGTCCCATTTGAAAAAGTCATGAAACTCGGCAGGAATGAGCAGTATACCTTAACGCTACCATGTATGAAATCTCACAGTCAAAGCCTCACAAACCTTTTCAGGAAAAGTGAAAAACTATTGATGTTTATGATCGTAACCTAGCAGCCTTAATCTACATTCACAATCGTATTGTCCCTTTCGGTGCACGATCCGCTAAGTACCGCAGGCATGCTCCCAATTAACGCACGCACTGTGGTGCAGACCATAGCGCATAGCGGTTGCCGGTCTCTAGGCTAGAACCAGCTCAAAACCTAATCAAAATCTAGCGATCTCTATAATTTCACTTAAAGTAAGTTTCAAGTTCTATTATTGGAAAGAAAGTTCTGATAGAGTATCTTCTTCCATTTTCTGTGTTTTCTACAAAATGTTATTTTGTTGAGCTGCAAAAGGGATACCCTGTCTTCAAGGGGAGTGTCAACAGACTGTCAACAAAATAATATTGTGTGCAAACCACAGAAAATGGAGGAATGAAGCTTCCCTCACAAAAGTAGAACTGGAAACTGACTTTAAGCAGAGTTATGTCTGGTCGCTTTTTTGAGTGAGTGTGGATGGGTTGTCTGCATATTTGCAGGCTGGCCTTTCTCCACTACTGATCAGCACTACTCCTGTGTAATCTGATGTGCGGACAATAGTCGACATGCTATGAATAAACTTTAGATTAAACCACACCCCTTTGGTTAATGCAGTCCCATGGCAAATTTTGACATCCTAACTGGACAAGGGTTCATGAATCCCCCAAATCTATCCGTTAGCAACGGGTTATCAAAACTGTCTCATACAAATCATTACACACCCATACATGCAGCAACATTAACAACCAATTGAAATCTTCAGTCGTCCTGATTTATGCAAATAAAAGAAAATATATAATGGCAAAATGGTGTGTACTGTACCTCTTAATCTTTCTCCACGAGATAAAGTAGTCTGTTCCGTCAATTTGGAGCCGTAAGCCTCGCTTATTAGGCCTCATTGAAAACTTGGTACCGGATGGAAGCTGCAAACATGAAAATGCGAGCAAAAAGTGTTTTAAGGCTATTGTTTGTGCTTTTAAATGAACTCCAGTAGACAGCCGAGTTCAAAGCAATATTCACGCAATAAACAGGAGTAAGAAGTCTTCATCAAATTTTAAAAGTACCCCGTCCCTTTTGCAGACCTAATTCTGAAAGTTCCCTGACTTTTTTATCATTTGAGAGAGAGTGGCTACATCGACAAAGCATAATATTTGGTTTTGAGGAAATAATCTTTTACAATTGATTAAGCTTTCTTTTTTCGTACCATGAAAATTGTCGTAATTTGAAAAAGTCAACAGTCTGCAATCAATTGGAATCAAATCTCAGTGTGAGTTTTTCATTTATTCTACAGGAGTTAAAGTACCTCTGACCTTAAAATTTCACAGTTGGTATCCCAAAGATATGTGCTAAATTTTATGTGCAAACTTTCATTAAGTTTGCAGACGTTTGTAAAAATGACGGGCCATCTTTAAAAATATCATTGAGTTCCTTCCAAAAAAACTGAAGATAAATCTATAAAACAGACATGCTCACTTGTCTCTGAGAGTTACCTATTGAATTACAAGGAGAATGTAGAAAGTATTCACAGGGATTAAAAAATGCTTGCTGGCTATACATGGCATAGCAGTGGACAGTCTGCATGTGTTTAATATGTAGCATTGCCTATTTCCCATAAAGGAAACGCTTGAATGTGAAATAAGGAGGACATTTTGTTCATAAATGAAATTAGAAAATCAAGAGAGATTCATACATGTACTTCCCAAATCTGAATGGAGTGAGGTTTATTCAGCGATGATAAAATGCCCTTCAACTGTTAACTTGCCGTGGGTAAAACCCCTCTGTGCCAGAGGTTTTCTCTACTCCAGTTTTTTTCTATTACAGATTGGTCGCAAATTTGTGACAGCGGCATGTTACCCCTTAGTCTCAAAAATGTGACAGCAGGAAGGTTAGGAGTTAAGCTGTAAACTCTATGGCACCTATTAACCAGTTCTTTACTGAGCTAGCATATATGCAGGCAAGCCCTTTCCCACTCAGATAATTAGCAACGCGACTACCATACAATGGACAATATACAACAGGCCACAAATAAACTTTAAATACCTTGTATGACACAATTAAGCCTCATCCCTTTGGTTGCTGCAGTTCCATGGCAAACTTTGACATCCTAACTAGACCAAGGCTTACAAAGCCAGAAAATCTAATTGTGAGCAACGGGTTAAAGGAATGTCATGCAACTCATGTCATGTACCGAGCCATGTAACTCATCTTCCAAGGATCTGGTGCCAAACTCCTTGAATCACGTCTTCAAGTCCAATTGCTTGAGAGGCAAGCCACCAGTGATTCTATTTTAGTTTTGCACGGCAGGAGATCAAACCTGCATGACAAGTCATGCGACGACTCAGGTCACGTGACTCACTCCATTCACTCCATTCAGAATCTTGTAAATGTCGTATTGGGTAAAAAGAAATCATCAGTGCCTGATATGCTAAACCACAATGGGGAGGAGTTTCACGCTGATAAAGATATTGCCAGCATTTTCAACAATTATTTTGTTAATACCGGTACTACTCTATCACAATCAATTCCTGCTTCACCTTGTCGTTATACAGACTATCTACGTGGTAATTTTGCTCATAGTTTGTTTTTAAAACCCGTAACTGAAGTAGAAATTTTGGCTATAGTTCGGAAAATGCCCAAAGGTAAAAGTTCCGGTCATGACGGCTTAAATATGTATATTGTTAAATCTGTCATCAACTTCTTAGTCAGGCCGTTGTGTCATATATTTAATCTCTCTATAGAAACAGGAGTTTTTCCATCTAATATGAAAATTGCTCGGGTAATCCCATTATTCAAAAAGGGGGACTCTCACAAGTGTGATAACTATCGCCCTATATCCATTTTGACTGCATTTTCTAAGATTTTAGAGCGTCTCGTATTTAATAGATTACACGAATATTTAAATGTAAATGACATACTATGTGAAAGCCAATATGGCTTTCGTAAATATTGTTCTACTGAATTCGCCATTGTTCATCTCTATGATAAAGTTCTTCACCTAGTTAACGATAATAAGCATGCTGTCGGTATATTTATGGACTTGTCAAAGGCATTCGACACTCTTTCTCATTCCATACTACTATCGAAACTAAGTTTCTACGGTGTTAGGGGTGTTGCGTATCAGTGGTTCAAGAGCTATCTGAGTAATAGGAAGCAGTATACCTCAATTAATAATGCCAGTTCGCCTTCTGAAATTCTACACTATGGAGTACCACAAGGTTCAATCTTAGGACCTCTTTTATTCTTGATTTATATAAATGATATCGTGAATTGCTCATCTTTTTGTGAATTTGTCTTATTCGCCGACGATACGACAATTGTAATTCTCATGAAAAATTTGATGTTTTAACAGATCGATTGAATGCTGTATGTTTATAACTGGTTATCATGTAATAGATTGTCGTTAAATATTTTAAAAACCAAATTCATAGTCTTCAGGAATTCTCGAAATCTGAATGATATTTACAACAGTACTTCACTCTTCATTAATGATACACGTATTCAACAATGTAATGTATTTTCTTATCTGGGTGTTCTGTTAGATGAAAATCTCTCTTGGAATTCTCACATTGACTACATAACTAACAAAATTTCGAGAAATATAGGTGTTATTAATCATTTGAAATTCACTCTTCCATGTCGGATATTATTCATGTTATACAATGCTTTTGTCTTGCCTCATATCATGTACTGTAACACTCTCTGGTCCACGAAACATCCTTCCAAACTGGCCAAATTGCATCGCCTCCAGAAAAGAGCGTTACGTATCTGTTCTAATTCCGATTTTCGAGCACACTCATTACCTATTTTTAAAAAGTTTCATACTTTGCATATATACGACATTAACAAAATGCACATTTCCTCAATAATGCATCGTTTCTTCCGCGGCACACTGCCACCGTACCTAATGCGCATGTTCTCTTTAAATACTTCGATCCATGACCACAATACGAGGGCTGCAAATAAATTTCACCAATGGAAAGTTACTTCTTCAACTATCCAATCATCCTTACGTCACATTGGTCCAGCTTCATGGAATTCTCTACCACCTTTCATTCAAAATATTCAATTCTGCAATTCATTTAAAAATATTCTGAAAAAGCACCTATTGTTAACTTACTGCTAAATTTCCTGACTCTTTTATTTCATTCTCTTTGATTGCATTCTCAACTGTTAATATACCAATATTTAGCCATTTCTTGTTTTATTTATAGGTGCGCCTAACCTATCAAGCCTCTACGGCTTTTACAGGCGTCCCTTTTTCCACAATTGTAACCACTCATATTCTACATTAAATTTGTTCATACATTTCAAATATAACTTGTTTATTTATTATTATGTATGATATGTATTTTTCATGTTTGTATCATATTTTACTATGTATGTAAATATGTTTTGATGTTGATGGAAATAAATACAGTTCAAACAAACAAACTCATGTCATGTGACCAATCATCTGACTCACCTTCAAGGATCCAATGCAGAAGTCTCTCCTGAGTTCACAGTGCTTGATGAAGGCTGTCATGTAATCCTCCATGCAGTGGCACACCGAGAGGTAGGACAGGGAGTCCAGGAACGCAGGCTCGTTGTGGTCTGCAAAAAAAAAAAGATCATTACTATCTGGTACATCAACTAAAGCAGTCAAAATTGGTAGTTGGTGTTTCATCAAGTCCACCCTGAAGTAAAGTTGGTTTTAATAAAAGCAGAAACATGAAAGAAAGATACATACACATATCAGTAAAGTGTTGAAAAAAATCTATCCCAGGATTAGAAAGTTACAATTTTTTTAAACTTTAATTTTTGTGACAACACGTTCGAGTTGCTCTCCTATATGTTGTTACTAATTCTTTGTTTAAATGTCCATTTTCTCAAAGGAAAGGCATCACTTTATCTGAACATTTGATACATCATTAGAAACAAACTTTTACACATAAACCTCACTGAAAAATATCAGTTCCTTCATCAAAACACAGAAAAAGGGAAATTTATGGAATAAAGCAAATAGCACATGGGAGAGCATTGACACATGACGTCACAAAATTACAACTTCATATCTTTTTACCCTTTGACGGATTTTCGTCAAACCTTCACTAATATGTGGCTGTCATTTTCCTTCTATAATCAAAATCAATTAACATCAGGGTTGACAATTCCCTTAAGAGTGAACAGGAAAGTGACTGGTAACTGGTAAACAAGAATAAGACTTTAATGCCAAGCTCATGCTTCAGTTTTTAATGCTGAGACTAGTAAGTACATCAAACCATTCATGTGAGACTCAGCACACCAAGAAAACATTTGACCTTTGATCTGTACATGCTACAACATACATCTAGTTCATCTATCTCTCTACATTGATGTGAGACTTGGCATAACCAAAGGGACATCTGACTTTCGATCTTAAAGTGCTTCAAAATAGTCCATCAACCTATCAGCATTAATGTGACGAGCAGATTGACAGTTTGGAGAAAATCAGACCACTTTTGAGCTCTTGAGGATGTTTTTTAAAGATAATTTCTTACAGATTTTGTGTATGTAGAATTACTGATTGGGTGAAAATTGTCCTCAAATCTCTCATTGACCCTTACATTACCAGGCCTTGAAAAACCCATTGACTTACATACACATCTTCAAGCTAATGGTAATGAGAGAGTTAAAAGAATGTAAATAAATAAACCTTTCTTACCTTCTAATTTGCTAAGTTGTTCCGGAGATGGTACCAGCACATCTGTGAGGTTGTTGGGTATGTGAATTAAACAAAATACATCAAAATTTAGTGCTAAAAATTACACAGTACTTGACTCAATTGATAGAGATTTTGTCTCTCAATGGCAAGGCCTTGACTTTGAGTCCCACCCAAGTCCTCGCAAAAGAACCAGTGTTGTGGTTTTTGCTTTTCCCCCGTTCGTGAGATATTTCCATCCCTCGGATAAGATGTTAAATGGAGGTCCTGGAGATCAAGGAGGATAAAGCTACAATGAAAACAAAAAACACATATATATCAAGTGGGAGTGGGTAGCAGCCAGGAAGGATATAGATTTAGATAGATATAGATAGCTGACCCAAAAGGATGATAAGGCAATCAGAGTGCCATGTGAAATAATAATAGGACCAAATTGCTAACCATAGCAACAAATGACATGCTTAGAGAGGTACTTTCCTAGTCTGACGTGTCTGATCTCATGTCTTACAACGCTTGTTTTTTTTCGCAGGTTTCTCTTTTGACATTGCTGGGTTTAATGGAACTCAGTCATTAAGTAATCACCACGGCCTACTCAGTACTCACCCTGCATGATCTGTGCTCTAGCCTGCAGCGATGTGAGGTAGAGAGCCACTGGGTCCTTCAAGATCTCCATCTTCTCCTTCTTCAGGTCAAAGCACCACTTCTGAAGACTCAGTCCTGCCAACAAGAGCAGTGAGTGCAAAGACGCCATCCATGAAGTACTGTCAAATGTTACGGTGTTGGTGAATTGTAACCTGCCCTAGCGACCACCTATATAGACAGACCACCTGCCTATGAAGACCACATTCCTCATCTCCCTTGAACTGTCTTTATATGTTTAACATACATGTAACTGATCAAACTATAATGATCAAGCAGTATTTACAGTCTTTATCACACATTGTAATTCATGTGCTCTATCTTTATATTTGGAGAAATACAATAATTACACTTGCAAAAAAAAAAAACATTAATTTTTTCCACTCAAAGGTAACTGCCATCACAGTTGTATTAATAGTGCATGATGCTTCTGGCAGTAAAGAACTTGTGGGTTGACATATGATGCACAGTGGGTATTGTTGTGTTCTGAATTAATCATCTCATACACAAAAATCTTTTGGTCCAAAATTGTCTGAAGGTGAAAATCTCATTACATAATCACAGGATTATTACAAGAAAAGTAATTGATGAAATGTCACAAAACCGGCTTCTATCCCTTGACTTCAGGATGTGTCAATCAATAAGCCAGTTCGTAGTTGAAACGTGAGCATGAGCAGATGATTGCTGGTATGAATGAAGTTTTGTAAGTGTACATCGCACCGCTTTACCTTTTGAGTTTGTTGGTATTCTATCTGAGCATTTGTACTTCTTGATGGGAGTGTGCAGTCCTTCACAGATCCCAAAGTGCTTCAACCCTGCAGATTTCATGTCTATAAGAAATGCAAAAGAAAAAAGAAATGGAAGAAGAGAGTACAAAATTTAACATTAGGCAAATTTAACACTTACATACTTTTTGTGGTCAGATTGAGTTCCCAGATTTGAAGTACCAGTAATATACAGGGTGTATAATTGTGCAAGTCCCAACAAACATTTTGCTAGCCTCATTATGTTTTGTCAACATTTGTTTTCCTCTTAAACAAAATAATGAGTTTACTGACTTTGAGATGAAGCATTCCATCCATTAGTCAAAGGAGAATGCAAACAAAACCAAATCTTTTCATATTAATAAAACCTTCACTTACATACAGTCATTTTCACAATTTTTTACAAGGTGTAACATTGTTTTTTTAACATTTTGATCCCTGGGGGTCTCGTACAGTTATAGAATTCAATTATTTTTTTTCACATAAGCCATCTAGTTAGGACCTACCTTGGGTAGCATAGACATCATCGGGAGTAACTTCGTTTAATTTTGGCAGGTACTTATGTACCCTAAATCGGCACTTTTTAGTGTACCCAAAAAGCATTACCTTTTTTTACAAAGCTGTGCATTTTATCCAGTACCTTCAAAGGTTTATTTTTTGTGCTAATATTGTAGTAAGATGTTCAATGAAAAGCACCAAACTATTTTGGTTGTCATTACTGGCAGCCCGATATATTTCATTCTGAATCTTTATTGTAGTGATGTATTATCATGTAGAGACTGCTTTGAAAGTTAATCAATTTAGATATTGAGCTAATTCTTGAAAATAATTTCTGATAACTAGAAAAAAGCGTTTCGGAGACTTCAACCAATTGCTAACGCGACATTTCTGGTCGTTGCAGTCCAAAACATAGTTGTATGATTATTATTTTGTTGATTATTTGTTTATATCAATCTACTGGAACTACTGAAAAACATTAGAAATAAACAGAACTCTTAGTTTTCCTTTATTTCATATAATTGTGATAACTGCATGTAATTTTGCTCCCAAAACGTAAATATTCACCTCTTTCCTGATTTACAAATGTAAGTTAAATGCACCAATTCGTAAAAATTTTGAATGCAGACAAGTCATGCAATCTTTCTCAGAGATTTAGCATCTAAAGTATCAAAAAATATTAATTCATTTTCTCAAAGTATCAGACATCTTTTATAGCTATCCTACTTGTTTCGGAGACTTCTTTTTATGCTAACACAAAGCTTTCAAGCTCTTTGCTAGTCCCTGATGAGATAATGGAACATACCACACCATTCATATAACATTGACAGCACCGCAAGACCATGAGGTGGCCAAGGATAACCTGTACCTTTTACAGAAGCATGTTTACCACCACTGTTAAGACAGTGGAACAGACCATAAGATCACACCATCATGTAGTAACATACATTGCTTATACATGTGTATCATACACAAATTCATACAGGAACATAATCTGTAACCTGTACTGTATTAGCATACCCACAAATGTTTCCTTGCTTGTCCCTGATGAGATAATGGCTCATACCACATCATTCATATAATTGACAGCAAGGCAAGACCATGAGGTGGCCAAGGATATCCTGACTCAAGACATTGCAAAATAGAATCATTTGTTATCTGGACTCATGTAGCACATCAATTAGTTCATCTTCATTGACACAAAAGGCATTTCTGACAGACAGACATGAACACTGGATCCAGCAAAGTTATAGGTTGTAGGACTTGTAGGACTTGAAAGATGAAGAAGAGCTAACTACTGTAAGTTGGCAGATAACTTTTCCTTGAAATGTAAAACACAAGCCTCAGGGTTGTGTCTACTTTGCAACCAGGACAGGCGATACACCATAGTAATACATCATGCCTATGTTAACGTTGCTCAACCTATACTCAAAATTGAAAGCATAATCACTCCTCCCAAGAATGGTTGAATTATTGTCAACCAGGTGCATATTTTGTAATTTGAACTGAATTTCCATATGAGAACATGAACATTTATTTTGAAGGGTAAATTGTCCAGAAATGAAAATTACTTTTGTGTATTGCATACCACAGTGGCTATTAATTTTTTCCAAGGCCTGCAAATGTGACAGTATTTACTAGCTGTTACATTTGTTGTTGTTTTTTTTTTGTTTTTTTTTGCTTTTGTGTCACAATCCATCGTAAATAATGGAAATTATTCTCTACTTTGGGGAAAATATGAGAAATATCTTAGCCAGGGGCCATATTCATGAAACCTTACTAAGCCTAGTAAGCTACTAAAAGGCCTGAATTTGCTTACTTTCACAGTTAGTTGCAGACCTGACTGAAGCTGCGCTGGAAAAGTGTTTTAATTATCGGCTAGGATTAGCTTAGAAAAATTGGTATTCACGAAATCTTACTAGCACTAGTTTCATTCTAGATTCTTTCAAAAATTCAGAGTTGATTTAGGGCTACTCTAAGTCACTAGTAAGCAACTCAGTCATTCTCTCACTGACTGTCGATGTGCCAACATGGTAAGAAGAACTGCTGAACTAGAGAAACTTTATGTGTGCAGTGTGTAGAAAATATGTTTTTTTCAGGATGAGAGGACAAAGAGGAACCCATTGGACAAATTTAGTGATCTTTCAATGTGTGCAAAACATATAGGCTCAAATTAGCTGCCCAAGTACTAGTAGCTCTTTTTAATATAATTCTACAGTCCAGTCCACAACCGGTCCAGGATGTATTAAGCATAGCTATGCTTCATAATCTTGGTCGCACTCTGGAGGGCATTTAAAGTCTACACATCTAAAACACACTAAATAAACAATTCCTTTGTTTACTAGATTCATATATTCACTGGCTCACATTTCATAAGTTTTACAAATTGAATACATACTCATGTTCTAATGTCAATGCATTTTTTTTTTATAAAATAGATAATTGTTATGATGAAGTATTTTGACCGTGTTCTCTCAGATCACTTGTTGATAAATATCTTCAGAATTTATATTGTATTTATCTATCATAATCTACATATACTGTACATTATGTTATAAGTATGTTATTATCTTACTTTCAATATCATGGTAAAGCGCATAGAGATAATTTTGTTTGGGTCCTATACAAAAAAATATGTCTAATTTTTGTTGTTGATAATTTGATACATGTAGTGTTTTCATCCTTATCCTCAATGAATTTGCCAAACTTGTCTGCCAAAAAGAGATTAACCTCCTGAGGATAGTTTGTCTGTTGGTGGCCTAGTTTCAAGTCTGTGGAATGCATGGACACAACTCAGTGTGCACAGATCTAAGTCTGGAAATAAGGACACAGCCTTCTTTCCTGCCTGCTCTCTGCAAGAGGACAGGGCAGAGGGCTTAATCTTTATTACCAGACATATGTTAACAGACTCAGACATATATGTATCCATGTACAGCCAAGGAACTATAAGCTAGTATTTTGGTCCATGTTCATAAGTATAGAAAAAACTTGGCTGTACACTAGCTACAGAACCATGTTTACATGTGGCCTTGTTCCTATTGTTCTTGCAGTGATGGACATGATTCTGCTTACATTACTTTTACAATATCACTGTCAAATACATCTAGTTTGTAAGTAGATTGTCCTAGTATAAAAGTAGGGAGCAATGTTCTCAGCAATGAATAACAATTTAGTTAGCTTCCCTGTGGTGAGCTAATTGGCATTTGAGCTTCAAACTGGTTCTTCGTTTTCAGACAATTTGTTTCCCACTATTATGTAACTCTATTCAACCGTGGACTACCTACGAATAATGAATAAAAATGATCCTACTTCCCTTGCAAAACTTTTTTTTCGATTTGGGGTAATATAGGAACCACATGTTTCTCTCAACAACACTTTTGTGATTTTTCTGATTGTCAGCTCATACTCCATATCTTAGCAACTTATCCACTCACTAAGGTCTAATTTGCACCAAAGTATGCATGGTTTTGATAGCTTGTATGCGCCATACTTGGTAACCAGGCCTTTTGGTAGCTCACTTAGGCCTACATGTAGTTTGATACTAAAGTAGTAGGTTTTCATGAATATGGCCCCTGGTGTACATAATGTAAATGTGTTTGTGTAACTGTTCAATATGTTTTCAAAAGTTCAAGTTCCATTTTGCTTTTGATAATTCAGATTTCACTAACAATTTAATGTGTTAGCACCTTTGAAGTCTCCGAAACAGAACTGTTGATTACATAATGCATGCAGAAAATTAAACAAAATCTAATATGGCAAGTTAAACATTCCTAGAACTTATTAGTAATTATCACTCTAATACTTAGTAGAAACATATAAACAACACATATTAATTCTACCTTCTTATGTAATGTTTGATACGGTATAATACCAATACAAAAGATTAAATAAGCCAGATTAGTATTCAAGCTAATGAATAGAATGTTAAACTCAGTTGCTCTCCATTGCAATGCTTCAAAATGTACATTTGATGACAGTTAAAGGTATTACTAAAGACAAAAAAGCGCATGCTCCTTACTAAGCCTACCTTATTCAGAATAACATAGCATGTTAGCAAATTTGAAGTCTCCGAAACATAAGGTTGTCACTAACTTGAAGCTTCCAAGACACATATTGCTGATCATTCTACCATTCTAACATTCTATGTTTCATTGAATGCCATCCGTGTGAAATTTGCTGAGCCATGTCAGTTTATTGTTGCTTTTACTGTACAACGATTCAACACAAGAAATTGTTGCCATTATTAAATTTGAGCGTGGATAGGCATATGCGAAAACACTCTGTTACTTGAAAATTATAAGTTGGTTTACTTTGTTTGACCTGTTTTGTAGTGCTCAGTTTACAATTTGATATGATGTTAACATAAAGGTTATATTGTAATGACTATTATACCCTAGAGATGATCTTAAGCAATGTTAGCAAAATTGAAGTCTCCGAAACAAACCATTTTGTTAGCTGAAGTCTCCGAAACACAAACTTGTGAAATTTTCAACTTTTGTATTTGAGATGCGATTGCTTTTGAACTTTCGCAGGAAACTAGCCCCCACTGAAAGGTTTTTGTATAACAATTCTTATTTTGTATTTTCTCCTGCAAGATAAGTAAATCTAAAAAATGCAATGTTTTAACCATTTTTTGTCTGATATTTGAAAAAGATATCAAAATTTTCAGAATACCAAATAAGATTGAAGGAAAAAGCTCTCTTTGCATTGAAGTACATATGGATGACATATCAGAAAATGGTAATTCACATACATTTGACAAAAGCTTTTGTAAAATATGCAGTAAAATAAAAATGTTGTTTTTTGTCAAAATTATAACATTTGTCATCTTTTCTCTATTTTTTTTTCAAATTTCAAAAGTAGCCTATGCTCCAAAACAAAAAAAAAATCAACGATTTAGACATTTCTGCTTTTGATTTTTATAGAAATATGTATGGAAACACATTTTGAAATTTTGACCCTAAAAACAAAATGTTACACCCTTGATTGTGAAAATGACCATGTACATAACAGCTTACATTCTGTTCATACTTCTGGTAAGGGTATGCTTCCAGGTTTGGTTCAATGAAAGACTTTTTACACAAATACATGCTTCTATCACGATCTCATGATCAGATTACAGCAAAAAGACATTTATTTCACTAGACTTGGGATGCACAATTCATCCCTCAGGAGCCGTAATCGCAGGCAATTCATCACGTTTTCAGACAAAAGTTATAGGGAAAGTCCACTCTGAAGTTAAGTTGGTTTCGATAAAAGTAGAAACATGAAAGAAACACATTTGTGATATCTATTGAAAGGGCTTTCTGGGGTAATTGAAATTTACAAAGAATTTTTTTTGTTCATTTACAGGATGGAGCATGCTATCCTTACTACTGGGTGCATGCCTAAAATTTCTTTGTAAATTTCAATTACCTCAGAAAGCCCTTTCAATAAAATCTAGCCAAATTGTCCCTACGGCGGACTACTCATGAATATTAATGAGTCAGATGACATGAGACTCTTTCGGGTATTTGTTTCCATGTTGTCGTGTCTTGACCCGTGAACTAGAAATAGCTTGCGTGGTTAAGTCGCTGTCCGGTAAGCAGTAGACTGCAGGTTCAAATCCTGTCTGGTTCCAAGATTTTTGTCTGACTTGTTTTTCGTTCATTTACAGGATGGAGCACGCTATCTTTACTACTGGGTGTATGCCTAAAATTTCTTTGTAAACATTTGTGATAGTTTGACAAATATCCATCAAAGGAAAAGAAAGTTTAAATACCCTTAAAACCCTGCTGTGGGACTTACCAAGTACTTTCCCAACTTTCTTCAGCAATAGGTCTGCCGAGACTGTATCACCCCTCACGAGGACCTGTTGAAAAAAAATGGATTAGAAAGCAGAAAAGTGAACCAAGACTTGTACCACTCTGTTTTATATTTGAACATGAAAAACTAGTGAACAATATATTTAGATCTACAAGGCTATATGACCTGTTAATATTCAGCGAGTAAACTTTGAACAGAAGCAAACATGTACAAAGCTTGAGTTTGACAAGTCAACTTGATGAATCATCAAGACTCTGAACACTCCTGGATGTGAAGATATGACTTGATGAAGGCAAGTGTTTCAATGAAACCAGCATTAACAACATAATTGACATTTCATCTGAGGCTTCAACTGGTTATGTACAGTTAGAAATGCAAAAATCATAAATTTCAATGTTTACAGCATCATGGAATTGTATCTAGATGTAAACATAAACATAACCAGGGCAAGAGAATATCTTATGAATATACAATATTATAATAATAAAGCCATGAGAGGCAGATCCCATTTTGGCAGTTTATTCGTAGGGTTGTACTCATTCAGATAACTGCCTATGTTTTACTAACACAAAATTGTATACGACGGACTGGCTGTAATGACTCATAGATTTGACATCGGATTTTTAACGTTTTCTATTCCGACTGAAAATATTCTTGACATTCACAACAACATGAACATCGCAACTCACCTTCACTTCTGGTTTGTCCTCATCAAATGTGAAGACCGACAACTGTTTCTCTAGCTCTAATTCTGGCCATGACGCCGTTTGATCGTCAAGGACGCTTGGGTCCAATCGCGAACGCGAAGCTCCCATTTTGTTAATTGTAATCGCATTCTATTCGCAACGAATTTTCACGAACAACCGGCCCGGCGGTATCGGTGGTACCGAAATGCGCTATAATACATGTGAGGCAGCTGAAGTCATGTAATAGGTGTTGAAAAATATGTGGTCCTTTTGATTAATAACACCTCCCATTCGAATCAAGCCGAACTTTAGACACTGTGGAGTTCAAAATCTGTGGAACTCAATTTTGTGTGAAATGTCATCAATTAATATTCTGCCCATGCTTGGTCATTTAAATCAGGGGCGCGCGTAAGACAACGGGGGGGGGGGGGGGGGGGGGGATGAGGGGGATGCATCCCCCCTCCCCCCACCCCCCCCCCCCCCCCCGGGGTTTGGGGGAATGATTTTGCTTACTTAATAAGTCATAATGATGATAATAATGGTAAAAATGATAATGATAACAATTATAATATTAATAAAGATAATTAACATGATGATGATATTAATCATCATCATTATTATAATCGTCTTTATTGGTATTAGCCGCATTTATGGTGAAAGCCAATTCAGACGGTAAAAAAGAGAAAATCTTACAAGTATTTCGTGGTTATCTTGTGGTTTGCCCTCACTATAAGCAAAATAGCATCAACGAAGTTTTGGGCAAAATAATTTAGCAGGATTGTTTCTGATCTTATTGACTAACTTCTGTGTGAAAATCAGAATCACATTAATCCAAATATCCAATAAGTCATGCTTGAGTGGGCAAATTTAAGAGGAAAAAATGTAACTTTTCAAAAGTCACAAGGGTAATTTGGGGTTTCTGTCATATGAATTTTTGATGAATTCCATTTCTGGTGCATAACTTATGTCCTTTCACTGTTTATCATCCATCTCTCGATGCACTACACCTATCCTGACATTTAACTCATTGAACCCGTTTAAAAAATACTCCTCCCTCTTGAGTTTGAAACTTTGAAAAAAAACTTTATTTTTGTGAAAAAATACAACTGGATATTTTGACAAAGATGTAACATGACCTATTATGTAAACATTGGAAGTCATTTCCGTGTCATGGTTGAATGAATACACTTTAAAAATCGCAGAAAATAAAGAAATGCCAAAATGTACTGTTAAAACGGCATAAACAATTACCCTTGTGACTTTTGAAAAATCTACATTTTTTGCCTTTAAAATTTGCCCACTCATGCATGACTAATTGGATTAATGTCATTTTCACACAGAGGTTAGTCAATAAGTTAAGGAACAATCCTGCATATTATTTTGCCCAAAACTGATTCGATAAAAAGTGATGCTATTTTGCTTGAGGGGGGGGGGGGTTACTTTTTCTTTGTGGTGTTTAGAAAACAAAAACACGTGGTGAGTCCGCTAATCAGGAGGCCTTGTCTTCCTTAACTTTTTAAGGGGTGAACTGATTTTCGGATTCTAGGATGGCTCATAATGAGAAGTTGAAAACATCAAAGATCACTTCTTTTTCAAGCATAATGAGAAAGAAGAAAATGACGGCGAACAGCTGTCTACATCAAAATCGGATAATGTCGGAGAAAGGCCTGTTCTTACGAAAGTTCAACCAGAAGAAAGTGCCGTTGATGGAGCATCTGAGGCGAAAGATGATGATGAAACTGATGCCGGTTTTAACGACTGGGTTAGCCCCAATCACCCCCAACTTCTTACATTCCCGTAATAGAAACTAAACCGCAGAAAAGTATGTTTCAAGCCAAATGGTACCCAAACTACCCCTGGATCTATTACGAACCCTCCCTGCAAAATATGTGTCAGTCCACTCTTATGCCACGGTGTGTAGATCTCGTCGAAACTATGACTGTCAATTTAAGGCGTAGTACAATGTGTGTGTGTGTGTGTGTGTGTGTGTGTGTGTGTGTGTGTGTGTGTGTGTGTGTGTGTGTGTGTGTGTGTGTGTGTGTGTGTGAGTGTGTGTGTGTGTGTGTGTGTGTGTGAGAGAGTATGTGTGTGTGCGTGCACGCTTGTGTGTATTATTTTACCTCATTAAGTATGCATCAGATTGCACGATTTCAAGTTCAAAATTGCAAAAGCTCCCTACCGTGGGAGGGGGGACACCCCCTCCCACACCCTCCCCCCGGCTCGCGGTCGCTTTGCGCCCTCTCGAGCCTTGGCAGCCCAGTCATCCCCCCCCCCCCCCCATGTGTGCGAACCTGTCTAAGCCACTGATTTAAATACCTAATTAACTGTCATTCAATCTTTGAGGTCAGAGCATCCTTGGTTAGGCTACGCCTGTCATTATCCACCGCATCGGTTTCAAAAGAACATGATCCAAGCCGCCGTACAATTTAATAACGCAAATTATGCAAATTTCCATACTATGATATGAGATTTCCCCCACCCCCTCCTCGATTGTGCGTGTGTATGCGTGTGGGTGTGTCCTCTACCTATCACGGTTATTAGAATTGTCCTTGATTCTGAATATGTCAATTCAATATCACTTCATTTCTTTCATCACAGATAATCAATGCACATCGAGAAGTTTATTAAATAATTGCAGACGAATATTTACAAGGTTTACCATGATAAGACTGAGAAAACATGAACGATCATGAATCTCATCTGGCACTGCTCTTGAAAAAAATGGAGGGGTGAGTGATGGTGCTGTAAACTAGACGTGAAAGAAATGAAGTTAGTGGTTGTGATATGATGACAAGTGATGTTGGTGGTGACGATAAGATTGTTGTGGCATTATGGAGATGGTATCAAATGGTGGTGGTAATAATTGTTTTGATGAAAGTAATGGTGTTGGATATGATGATTATGGTAATGTAATGGTGGTGGTGGTGGTGGTGGTGGTGGTGGTGGAAGTAGGCCTATGTGAGAGTATAATGATTGTAGTGATAGTGGTGATATTAAGGACCACATACGTGGTGAGGATGATGTGTATCATGTGTATAGCTGGTTATGATGAGAGGAGTCGTAATGTTTTAAACATAAAACGAATAAAACAACAGCAACAAAAGTTTCTTGGGAATGTGTAATAATTTTTTTTTTTTTTTTTTTTTTTTGGGGGGGGGGGGTCAAAGTAGGCCTACGGTAAAAAGCAATTAAATTAATCCAAGCAAAATAAACTTGAAATTGATACATCATATCTGAAAATGAAAGTTTTTTTTCTTCTTTTTGATAATTCAGATATTTGCATTATGAGACAGAATAGAATATGAAGGAGCCCAAGGGTCTGAATCATAAATAAGCTCTTTATACAGTCAGTTGAAAATTGGACAAGGGTCTGTCCAAAATGACACAATATTTTGAAAATTGTCAAATCAGAGTCTGTGTCGAAAGACTGCGATGTCACTGTACAAATTAACAGCATAGTGCCGCCACCATCTTTTTTCAAGGGGGTGGTGCACAAGACACAGATTACCCAAATTCTGATGTCAGGCAGTGCTGCCGGTGGCATACATAGGGGAAAAAGCAAACTAAAATGTACAATGTATTAGACACATGTATTGAAATATTCACTATTGCAATGAAATATCATGTTTCCTCTTCTAGACATTCTTTTTCCCCTTTTCTTTCCTTTTTTCGTTCTTTTATAGTCCTATTTCTCTGTTGCTCTGTATCTCTTCCCTTTCTTCTTACTTTTTAACCTTTCCTTCTTCTATTTATTTTCTATTTGTCTTGTCTTTCCTTCCGTTATCTCCCCCCCTCTCTCCCTCTCTCTCTCTCTCTCTCTCTCTCTCTCTTTCTCTCTCTCTCTCTCTCTCTCTCTCTCTCTCTCTCTCTCTCTCTCTCTTTATTTCCGTCATCTATTTCTATATCTTTCCACTCTCATGGCGCCTCGGTATAGTAAAGCATATGTTCGCTCTACTTCAGTACAGGTCTAGCCACAAATGACACAATCAAATGATTAAAATGTCCAATTTTAATATTTTTAATCTGGATTTTATATACTCACTGTCTTTCCACTAAGCAATTTCATTATGGTTGTATTCACTATATGGTCTATCTCTGAAATTTCAACATTCTGGAGTAATTTTAATAAAGCCACATAATTGCGGCACATGCATGAGTGACCTCATTGGGCGCTACGGTATCTCGGGTAGCATAAACATCTTCAATTTTAATTCCGTTCAATTTCGGTGGGCACATTTGTACCCTAAATTGCACCTTTTTTGTGTGTACACAAAATACCGTTTGGCTTTTGTGGTACAGCCCTGTATTATTTTGGAAATGTTGGGGGTTGTCTTTGTTATGTTCAATGAAACCTACCAGATATGTGTTTAGTGTGCCTGCTTCTCCATTTTTCGAGAACGAGTTGCCACAATTTGTTGTTTCGGAGGCTTCATTTTCCTTTAACAAAAGCTAACCAACTTAGAAAATTATGCATAACAACTTCCCTCCAAATTAAAAACCTGGAAAATTCGAGGAGGTTTTGGACGGGTCGTCGGCAGCCTACAGCCTATAGAGACCGAAGACCGCAATATAAGCGCATGTCACGGCTTTTGACACCGCAAGTTATTGCGTTGTGGCAAGCAGCGTGCAGGTGATATGCTTTAATTGATCTTGATCTTACAAAGACATCATGATTTCGAGATTTATTATTATTTTTTTTTTGCAGATTACGATATTATCAACTTACAACAATCACTATGTCAATGAATGGGGATAAAGCATTAAAAGCTAGGGTAGGAAAAATAAAGTCCCATTAAGTAGACGTGTGCTTTTTTGTTTATATGTAGTGTGATTTGTATTGTGCAGGGCCCCTTGGTAGAGCATTTTTTGAATGAAAGGGTTACCCTGTTAAAATAAAACTGAATGAATAAATAAATATATGAAAAATCTTTTAGTAATGCAAACTTTTTCTTCATTTGCATTCTTGCCATGTACACCGTTTATAGCCTGAACAATGATAGAGGTTTATCAAAATGCTTTTCAGTACTCAATAATTATATTATGAATTACTCTTGGTCGTCGGGAGGATTTTTCATGAATAAAATATTGCAGTCAAAACGTACTCATCGAGTAAAAATAAATGAAATATTGATTGTGCAATTAGGGCTAACGTTTAGAGAACCGCCACACTTTTAATAAGTGAGCACGTACTCATCTTCTTCAGGTCTTCCAAAGTAGTCTGTACATGTAATAATATTGACTTCATTTTGTTCAACTGGACAACCGAAATGAGGGTTAAAGTTGGGCAAATCAAAGAGACATTTAGAAACACTTCACTCTCTTCGTTATTGCGGGCACGTTTACAAACATAGGTTGAACAAAGTTTGTGGTTGATGGTACATGTATAAAGCCTTTACGCACGAACTCACGTACACGCTGCGTGCAAATTAAAGGGTCGCTTTAGCAACGCAGCGGCACGTCAACATTAATAAATAATACTTTTATTTTGCTCGATGGAATCTGTTTTACCTCACACAGTTTTAAGTAAATGGAGCGAACTAGAACTGCGAACATGGCCTTTTGATACGCGCACAAAATTTCAAAGGGTCCCTTTGAAATGTTCATAGTAGCTGCCCTTTCTTCTATTGTCAAGGCACATGAAACCTATTAGGTCTTAGGAATGTTTATCATCGAAGGACAAATTAAATTAAATGTATGCTAAAAGTCACACCATGTTTTTATCTCGATCTCCCTTTCACTCTCTTACTAGTCCCCCTGTTCATCTCTCTCTCTCTCATTCTCTCCGTCGCTCTCTCTTTCTCTCTCTCTCTCTATCTCTCCATCAGTCGCTGTCTCTCTCTTTCTATCTCTGTTCACATCTCTTTCCTCCTCCCTCTCTCTTTCTCTCCCTGTCCAGTAAATCAATAAATAACCTATTTACCTATTCTTCATGATCATCGAAGTTACGAAAACAAATTAATAATACTTCGCCCCATTTCATCCATACTTAGTACCTCCAAACATAGGCAATACAAATGTACCCCGGGTTCTTTTCTTGGGCAAGTCTACACAAGAAACGCCAGCGATCTTCCTGTATGCTTCATCGTATTTGCATTCGCCAAGTTCATTTAGTATCAAAATTGTTTGGAATGTTTAGTGTGAACAGGGTTTGTGATTGGAAAACGCCTGCTATAAATCAAGGTTCGTCAGATTGCACCGCTCACAAACTTGACGCAAAGGAAAATCAATCTATGCTGCATACATAGCCTCACAGATGAACGATGGTAAGTTGTTTTAGTGTGCATGTACATGCACTCTAATTGCAATTCTGAATAATCTGTTGATAATCACAAGAATGTGTTTTGATGGAGTACGTTTACCGACGAGATATCAAGCTACCTTGTCTTTAAAGATTTTAATCGAGTAGGAAACCATTTTCTATCTTCATTTATTCAACATGATATATTTCCTTTATTTATTTTTGTGTCTATCTAGTGTACTGGAAAAAATGAATAAATGCTGATGATAGTAAATGTAGATTATACAAGACAAATCGAAGCAATCTTAAATACGAGAATAAGAAATATCCTAATGAGATGATGATGAGCATCATAGTAAATTTGTAAAATGTTTTTCATATAGGCTGCAATCTTCATTACATGATATGAAGTTGTTAATGTTGCCCTTGATTTTACTTTGTTGTGTATTGTCCATTGAATTTGTTAACGATGTTGATATATGTTGCATTGATCTTTTTAGTATTGTTGTTATGTATAGTAATGATTTTTTTTTTTATCCGCCAGGGCTTCAGTGACAGCAGTTTTATAACTGAAGAGGCCACCCTGCTTAAATATTTCAGATATTTACTGTTTCATTTCTCATCATTATTTATGAATTCATTCCACGAGATAATATAAAAGAAGCACGAAGAGATAACCCTAACCCCATAATCAGAACATATTGTTTTAATTCCTGTCCATCTTTTAAGAAGATTTCGACAAATATACATACATTGGCATCCTTGGCGCTTTGCAGTTTCTTGATAACAGGTATGCTGACAACTTTTTAATGTTTATTTATTTAAGAAGTGCATTCACAATGGGAAGTTAAAACACGACCAAGGAGGCGGGGTCAAATAATCATTGTAAAACAATTTGACACCTAAATTGTCAGTGATCTCCGCATTATCTTCCTCTTTTTTTTGCGTGGGAGGGGAGGAATTTTCTTTCCAAGCTCTAACTAAATAAGTATCTTATCAAACAAATTATACTTGCATGATCTAAACAATGTCCAGTGTTGGTGGGAGAAACGAGTTTGTTTCTTTCGGTTGACAAGAGAGAGGGTTGACCGTTTGCCAGGGTAGCTCATAATAACAGTGATAACAAACAAAATTATTTTGCACGAAGAATAATGAATTGAGGGCATTTTTTACATCTTACCAAGCATAATGGACTTGTATATCCAACGGTGGTGGCAGATGTGCCGATACTCTCATTGATATAATACCATAATGGAACTTGAAATATTATGAAACATCTCTATTACTTACTTACTATTTTGGACATACTTCCTTTTTCACTTCCTTATTTCTAAAAGGTTTTAAGGATTAGGGGTTAAGGTCGCCCTCTTTTAGAATGTTTAAGAAGAGCTTTAAAAACAATTCCATGAGGGGGCGCGACCAGAAATGTTGTTATAAGTTAATTTATTCAATTATGTGATACCACTAGTTGGTGCTCAACGCTGTCAGCCTATCATCACTACCAATGGCACCATTCTCGTACCGAAATATGTGACCATCGCCAGTCCGCTGCCGGTCCATTCCTCACGGGGGATTCAAGATACTGCTTGTAAATTAAAAGAAGGTATAACTTAACATGCACAGTCAAACCTGCCTTATTAAGATGACCCCATCAGGAACAAAACAAAAAAGTCGTTGTGGACAGGTAGTTTGTCTGCAACTTGGTCTGTATTTATTTCCAAGTCGGATAGAAACACAACATGTATTTATATAAACACCATTATAAACAGAAGCAGGGGATTAGCCCAAAGTCGAAAGGTATTACCGTTGTCCTGTCATACATTCTTTATTTTAAAAAAATATATATACCGGGAAAATTTGTTAAATTCCATGCAACCCATTCGAATTCTGTGTTATCTATATGCAGATATCATTCTTACAAGACGTATTTGACCAAAACAAAATATGTTCTATTTTCGAGGGAAATTTATCGTTGTAATCACTGGTCGCATTATGCACAAAATTGGGCCACAGGGCGTTCGGCCATCTACCTACATGACATAATAGGTTTGGATACAGACGTCGCTCATACAATCTGATTTGTGATCACGAGGGTAGGCTGATACATTGCCACCACGTCGTGTTCACAAAAATAAGAGTGAGGTGTACTACAAATAACCCTTTTATTAACTAGCAAATTTGAAGTGTGGAAAACGAATAAGATTTTGACCTAATTACTATTTCAATTACGTCTGCAAAATATATCATGCCAACACGCGTAACAATGAGAAAGATAGAGATGCGACACTCGCAAGCTTAAATCTGCCAATATTGCACATGCTTTCACTAATCCCATTTAAATCCATCGTTGCAGAATGTGCTAGCAACCCCTGCTGGAATGGAGGGACATGCCGTGATTTGTTAATGGGCTACACGTGTTCTTGTCGGCCTAGCTTCTCCGGTCCACACTGCTCACAATCCAGCACGTCAGATACTTCATCTACCGCCTCTACGACCACCTCCACGATGCCGATGCTGAAGTCGACGATGACATCAATGGTGTCGACGATGTCTCCCTTGGTCTCTGTAACTCCTACTATGTTGACGCAGACGCCTGAGACTGGAAATCCTTCTCCCTCAACATTGATGACGACACCTTTGATGCCGCTTATCACTCCCATAGAGACAACGATGAGTCTCCCGACAACTGCATGGTATGATCTCATAACGACACCCTTTCAAGAAACGGGCAGTCCCTCCCAAGATACCGAACCCCCCACGCAGAAGACCCCTGTTACCATGACTACGACAGAAATAGTAACCACTCCTCACGTATCTACGACAACTTATGAAAGTACTACCCAATCAGATGCTCCAACGGATGCTCCAACCATGAAGCAGACGACGAGCATTCCGATAGCGATATCACCAACTTCTGATTTTACTTCCTTGTGGTCGAAGTCAACATCGACGGTAGCTTCCACCGAAATAGCGATAGAGACTGTCTCAATCACAACTCAAGAGACCGAAAGTATATTTCAAAGTACCAAAGCCCCCACGCAGAAGACCTCTCTACCCATGACAACGAGAGAGACAGTGACCACGCCCCACGTGTCGACGTCATTCTTAACGTCAACTTATGAAAGCACAACCCAAACGGATGTTTCAACGCCGGCTTTTACTAGTAAGTAAACGTTGTTCCTTATTTCTTGGTATACTTCCTGCCCTGCCTTTTGTCACAAAGTTCCATTCACAGAGATTAATTGTTAAGCCTAAACTACCTCATGCTGATTGTCCATTTGTAAAAAAAAAAAAAAAGTGTAAATGCTCGTCATAAATATGTTGTGCTGATCGCAAAGCCATAATTATTTTAGAGGATGTTGTCAAAAAATACAGAGTTTTGCAAACTTGTAGAGATAAGTATGAATATTGCAAGAGCTACATTAATTTACGTAGCTGACTCTCCTTCTTTTTTTTAAATAAGGGCTCATGCTCGATCATTAATTTTGTAACAGGACCATGTTGCACATCAAAATATCTCAAACGAAGACTTACTATTCAAACGTCGAGTGTTCGAGTAGGACACGCAATTCGTTGGTTACAATGTGATGACGTCATTTGAAAATAAGGATGCTTTAACAAATACGTCCTTAATCTATCTTTTCTATTCAATTGCATTGTCTTCCCACTGGAAATAAAAGATAATTACCGTTCTTCAGTGAAGATTGATTCTCAACTAGTCGGATGCTATGATCATATAAACCTTCTTACAACCATGAAGTGTATCTTCTATCATGACTACTTCAGAGGCCACAATCATCGTATGTACTTCAAAGGAGTGGTTCTCAGTTGCCTGGAACACGTCCGATTGGTTCGCTGATATGGGCATCCCGGCTAGTTATGTGTGCCAGGATCTCGAGTTTAATAACATGGACCGCAAGCTGTATTTCAATAAGGAGCAGGACAATACACTTTGGCGCATGAACATCAATGGTACCGATCGAGAAAAGTTGCGATTCGAATGTGAAGGTAAATTGCAAATTCACGATAATCAACTATGGGTACCCTCGTCATTGATTATGGTATACAGTACTACATAGTCATACCTGTATTTGAAGACCATTGTTAATAGAGGTCACCTGCCTGTAAAGGCCACTTAACCTCCTTTGCTTGAGAGAAGTTTGCATGAACTTACACGAGTCAAGAAAGAATAGCTTTCCATATAGACCAATTTGCCTGTTTCCCTTAAGGCCACCGCAGCCGAGACACGATTCAATCAGTCACAGGACCCGGTCATGGGATTTGTACAGGAAAGTGACGTCGCTTTTCTTGTCGTAGGCACGAACGACTGCAGAATCGTGGCAAAATCATGTTGTCGACTATGGTCTGTAGCATGTTCTATACACACAGGTTTATTTAGATGGTTTCAAATGTCGGTATGGATACGATAATGCGTACAGACAGAATTCGGTGGATAGGGGTTAATGTATGTTTGAAACATGGAAAGAACTTTGCTCCTTTTGCCTTTAGAAGCATTATTTTATGAGTGTATAGGACAGAGATATCCCCTCTTTGGATAGGACAGATTTACATTTGGAAGGATGTCTATATCGCAAATCCAGTCGAAATAGCTATATTGGAAGGTATATGATCCTAATTGGAAAATCATCCCTCAAACTTGTTACCGACATCGTTATAGTTGCTGTTTTTTCGAAATTGCTTCGAAATTGTGTATAGTATAATCTTATAATATTTTCCATTTTGTGACTATCAGCATTAGATATATTTTGTATTCTTATTAAAATAAAGTGCGAAAACAAAGTATAACACTCTCCAAATGTGTTTGTCCGTCTTGAAGGTCAAATCGCGATAGCTCAAGCCGGGGTCGTGTATTGTACCTTTAGACCAATCAACAAAATCATCGCACACACTCTAAGTAACAGCTCGAGCAAGACCATTGTCAACGACCTCTCGAATCCGGAGGCCGTGGAATTCATAGACTCAACGAGGTATAGTAAAAAAAAAAATATTGTTACCGCGACTCGCGGAATACAGAATTCTGCCGGGATTTCAAAATAATTCAGGAAAATTATTTTGTCGTACCAATGAACAACGGACAGCTCTTCATCAAGGCTATTCTGAGTAAGACCTATCCAATCCTATAGCCAAATGCTCGTTTAGATTTTGAAGTGAAAACTAACACTTCGCTCTGTGCAATGATAAACAAGAGAGAGGGAGAGAAAGAGAGAGAGGGGGAGAGAGAGAGAAGGGGAGAGAGAATGAGCGAGGGAGCGAAAGAGAGAGGGGCGGGGGCGGGGAGAAGGACTGGAGACCGTCTTTTAACATTTGAGTTAAGAGGAGGAAATTAGCCTTTTAATAAAAATATTTTGGGGTTTTGAAAGCAAAATATCCGTCAGAGCGTCTTTTAACATTTGAGTTAGGAAGAGGAAATTAGCCTTTTAATAAAAATATTTTGGGGTTTTGAAAGCAAAATATCCGTTAGTGGTTCATCTTTTTAAGAGAATTCCCCTGTTTTTTTCTTTCAGCCATCTGTATTTCACCCACGATAGCCGAATCGAACGATGCTTGCCTGATGGGAGTGAACGGACGCTGCTCTTGTACGACACCTTGCTAAACGTTATCAACGCTATTAGTGTCAGCATCGATGGTAGTATCTCTTTCAATATTCAAGATTCAAGGCTCAATTTTATTTTCCAAAATAAACAACAATATAAATTGAGGTTTAATAGACGTAACATAAAACAAAAAATAGAATTACTATCACAACATTTATTCAGAGAAACAATATTTTCTGTGGAGGGGTCCAAAATTGAGCAAGGCTTGTGAATATAGAAAATATGAAACTGAAAAATGAAAATACAGAAATTATGATGTCTAGCAGTATTTACAAATTCCTTCTTCTATATCTTCTTCTTCTTCTTCTTCTTCGTCTTCTTCTTCTTCCTCTTCTTTTTCTTTTTCTTCTACTTCCTCCTCCTCCTCTTCTTCTTCTCCTTCTTCTTCTCCTTCTTCTTCTTCTCCTTCTTCTTCTTCTTCTTCCTCTCCTTCTTCATCTTCTTCTTTTACCTTCTTCCTATTCTTTTTAATGTCTTCTCCTTCTCCCACAGTTCTTCTTTTATCATTCTTTCATAATATTTGTAGTAAAGGTCTTATTACTGTAATTACATACTCCTCTTTTTTTCTCCCATACAGAGGGCCGTATCTACATAGCGAGTGAGAATGAAAAACTTGTCAAGTCCATGAACTTAGACGGTACCTTCGTCACCACACATTATTCACAGCAATTTGAGCCAGTAGATGTTTACTTCTTCAGGGGCTATTTATATATACTCGATCCTGCTCTTACTGAAATTGTCGAGAAAGTAGGCGATACAGTCACCAGAACCAGCATGGAGTACCCCCCGAAGAAAATGGCTATTGTCAAGACGTACTAGAAGGAACAAAATTGATCGAGAGGGAATAACGCATTTAGGCTGTAAGTTTAAGGGTGTCTGTTGAAATTGATTGAAAAATTATTAGCTCGTAAGAGTTGTTTCTCCAAATATTACTGGCACGAAGACAATTTCCTTCTATACTCATGCTTGTGATCCACGATACTAACATGTCCGTCGTAAGTTACACTTTGATCATATAGTTCACTGCTCATCAAACATCACTCATCAAACCAACGATCAACGATAACGATCAACGATACTAACGATATTCCATGAATTATAATTTCTTGTAATAATCCTGTGAACATTCAATGAGATTTCACTTTTGCACAAATGTGGACCTGAAAATGTGTGTGTATCAGATAATTAATTCAGGACACAACTATCAGACTATGACCATTGAATGTTACTTCTGTCAATCCACTAGTCACTGCCATCATAGTGTCATCAATAATGCATGATGCTTCTGGGAGGAAAACAAAGTTCCGGGTTAACTTGTGTGATGAACAATGGCCATAGTTCTGTTCTGTGTTATAAATTTATGTAAGTTGTACATGTAGCCATTAACTACGATGCAGTCTATGTGGTTGTGAAATTCCTCATTGGTGAAATCAACATTGCGCAATTCCTCCTTGGTGAAATCAACATTGCGCAATGTGTACTGCCTGGAAGATTCTGGAACGTGGGAGAGCTATCTGGGCCAGGGGTTATTTACATAAAAGAATGTTACACCTAGACGGGGGTTAATTAGCATAATAAAGGAGGCACTGGCTGGAATGTGCCTGTGGAGTACAGTAACCTTCTGGGCAAGTGATGACTCACCAGTGAAATCTGGGTCAGGTCACTCTGTTTATCGTTTGCAAGCATGAATAGAACTTTGTAGATGTACTGAGAATTTTCCAGAAGCACAGATAATAGAATTTTCCAGAATGTACAAATGGTAATATATATGTATGAGCGGTTTGAGGGCATGAGCTCAGAGTTTTTATATCATCTTGTTCCAGTCACCTGTGGTAATAGTAACCTGCCCTTAAGAATTTGTTGTGATACACACCTGTAGATTTATACGAGGATTTTCTCTGCGTGGATAATTACCTGCCTGTTAAACAGTTTTTATGAGATCCTGCGTGTGAAAGCCTTACACTCTGTGGATTAATATCTTGGATCTTCTATTTGGACTTTACTATCTGGAATACCTGCTCTTCAGCGTACAACCTTGGGATCAACATTGCGATCATAATTTGGGAATACTGGATCGGATTATCAACTGGACCATCAACGGGAGACGTGGATTCATTTGACTTCAGTATCCTCTAGCATTGTAAGCTAACCTATTCACGTACACTGTAGAATCATTAATGTACAATATATTTACTATTTGTGAAAGTTTGTCTTGATTTTAAAGGGGAAATATCCCATACAATAAAAACACATAAATTAAATATTGGTGTAATTTTGTGCGATCATTTCTGTCGTGGATTGATCGTAACATCTGAAATAACTATCTGATACACACAAGTCTCTAGACCCAAATTTGTCCGAAATTGAAAAATATCAATTAATATTCACAAAATTATTACAAGGAAAGTAATTGAATTGTCACAAAACCTGCCTCTAATAAAAATTGACATCCCTTGACTTTATGATGTGTCAATTTCAGCGTGATTCCCGTTGTAATGTAGTTTCAATTATTTTTCAAAAATTGAACGCCAAGTAGTAGTAGTAGTAGTAGTAGTAATAGAAGTAGTAGTAGTAGTAGTAGTAGTAATAGAAGTAGTAGTAGTAGTAGTAGTAGTAGTAGTAGTAGTAGCAGTACAACTAGATGTTAAAAAAACTGTTGACATTTTTGAAAAATCAGGTTCAACTCAAATCAAACTGAAATTGAAACATCAAACAGTGCAGGTATGTCAAATTTTATAGAGACATGTTTTGTGACATTTCATTGGTCACTTTTTTTTCAACGATCCTTCGAATATTTAATGAGATTTTCACTTTTGGACAAAACTGGACCTCAAAAATTGGGTGTATGAGATAATTCATTCAGAACACAACAATGGCCATTGTGTATTACACCTGTTAATCCATTAGCAACTTCCATCACAGTTCCATTAATAATGCATGATGCTTCTGGCAGAGAAGAAGTTGAAGGTTGGCTTGCAAAATGCACAACGACCATTGTTGTGTTCTGAATCAATTATCTGACACACAAAAATTTTCAGCTCCAAATTTGTCCAAAATTGAAAATCCATTAAATATTCCATTAATTATTACAAGAAAAGTAATCGATGAAATGTCAGAAAATAATTATGTCCTTAGAACAATTGTCATCCCTTGACTCTATGATGTGATTTTCGTTGTAATGTATTTTCAATTATTTTTCAAAAGTGTCAACAGTTTTTGAACACCTAGTAGTAGTAGTAGTAGTCGGGAAGTATACGTCTAGGGTAATGTAAAGAGATGCGTAAAGATCGAACCTTCTTTTTTCTGTTTTGATAGCTAGAAATTCTGTGTCATATTTGCATAACAATACGTACAAGCAGTTGACCATCTATTGCATGTTGTATTTATGTTGTGAGTAGTACGAGTGACCAGAGGTCAATTGTTTATTTCATGCCAATGATGATATCGGTTCAGCACAGACTTAACTGTTGAAATAATAATTTCAAAAACGAATCAAAGCGAAAATTATCTCAACCTCACTAATCTGCATTAAACTAACATATGACACTTCCATCTCATCTCTACAAGAGATGTTAATGTCTACCAACCTGATAAAAGTTTAACATCGACATTGTCTTTTAGGTTGTACAATTTTGAGGGGCATTACTTGAAATCTTCATTCATATCATTTTAATTGTTCTATATCTCGATTTTTGTGTCTGCTTCTTTAAGGATTTTTTTTCAAAGATGTGTGAATATAATGTGGTATAAACCTGTAAATAGCTGTAAATGGCTGTAAATAGTGGGCTGATTGCCAGTGTATGTCAGTATACATGTACAATAAATTGAGGAAATAGCTGCATGTAGACACTCATGACAAAATATGATGTTATGGTCCCTTGTGACGATCATTAACTCTATTCATGCTGATAGAGGCAACAAGCTTGAACGGGGGAATAATATTACATACAAAAGGCAAAAATAATTTGCGATTTTTTTTTAAACAACGGGAAAATGTTCTCAAAAGATATGACAACGTATACAAGTCAATTTCGCTTATATGATGATTTATAATGGTATCTCAATGGAATGGAATCGTGATGTGATATATCAGTGATGATACAGCATCCATATTTTGTTTAAAACTTGTTGTATGAAGGATACAGTTTTTTTTAACACATTCTCCTGGATACACCTCATTATAGGCATAATCATTGTGTTATTGTTAGATATATACGATAGTTTTCACTACTGTCTTCACTATCAAAATAACATTTCAAAAGCGAATTAAAGCGAGAAAAGGTTCTAAACCTAATCATTCTCTGTTTAAAATAACGGCTGATACATTTACATCTTGGTTTCTACATGAGGTGTTGTTTACTGACCTGATATTTATAAAATCGATACTTATAGGTTGTAACATGTTGCATGGAGGATATAATTTGAAATATTGAATCGTGTTATTTGAACCGTTTCATATCTCGATTAGTGTGTCTGCTTCTTATTGTTTAATTGTTTCTTTATGGTGTTTGTGGCTAAATGATTCAGAACTTAACAATAGCATTCGTGCATTAGCAATTAGTAATGTCGTAACCATATATTGTGTGTAGCCAGGGGTCGAAAATCTGAGTGAAAGGACCTTTTGCGAGGGATGCGATACAGTTATGGGTGGTAATATTTTGAAGGGAATTACTTGAAATTCGAATCATACCATTTTAACTCTTTCATGTCTCAATTTGTGTGTCTGCTTCTTATTGTTGATTTAAAAAAAATGTTTTATTATAATGTGATGTAATCCTATACGTGGCCTATGTGTTACTGTACATATATAGTGGGATGATTGTCATGTAAACGATATATAATACATTTAAGAAGTAGCTGCATATAGATACTCATGTAAACAAATTGAATTCCCTTTATATGATACCAGATTGAATTAACGACTGATCTTATTGAATTGGACATGTTTTTTTGCAAATGTTATTACTTCGTGCCATTTATAAGCTGTGACCTCTGCTATTCCGTTACATTCTTTCATCACAAGCCCAGTATCTTCCTTTGTTTTCGTTCCAACGTTTAAGTTTAATATTAAACAGTAAGAATGTGTACTATGTTGCTTCACAACGAATGTTAGAAATTAATGCGTCTATACAAGCAACATGATAATAAAGATGTTCACAAATAGTTGAAACTTTTAACAAACGATAATTTCAAAGTTATAACTGATCCTTAAGGCTAAAATTCAAACTAGATTTGAAACATAATGAATGGTAAATGGTATCATGTTTTTTAAAAGAACAATGTGACATTTCATGAAATCGTATTTTTATCATGATTTTTTTTTTAAATATTTGATAACACTTCCCGTGACATTTCGAAAAAAAAAAGAAAGCAACCAGAATCCCCCAAATTATGTGCATCAGCTGATTGATTAAGATCTTAACAATAGCATGAAGTGCATTCTACCTGTCAATCCACGAGGTTTTTTTCTGCCATAAGCATCATTATACCATTAATGGGACTGTGGTGACAATTGCTAGTGGATTTGATTGGTGTGATGCTCAACGTTAGTTATTATTCTGCCCCACTCTGCCAAAAGGAAGCAACTAACAAAAGAGGCTTTTCTTGTAAATGAGCAAAATGTGTCTGTCATTTACATTGGTATTAGTGCAACACCACATCATGTTAGATTGAACATCTCGCAGCAAGATGAATATTTCTTGTCTAGATTTTGGCCGTATTTAGGGAATGTTGGGTACAATCTAAGAATATCAATAATCCAAATTTGAGTGATTTGTCACTTGCGTCATTTTGTCAGAGTAGGGCAGTATTGCTCAAAAGTGTCAAATGCTTTAAAAAAACAAACATCTGGTAACATCACGAATGGTGACGTCAATCAAAGAGGTTGTTTTTTGATGGTGATAATTGTTGCTGTTGGCAGTGGTGGTAGTTTCCTACAATATCGTTTACTTTGGAAGTTGGAATGCGTGCATCTTCAATCCAGAAATGTGAGAGATTGGATGAGAGATTGGTTGGGGTCAACTGTTGCTGCCGAGCGATGATATTCTTTGTTCATGAACAAAGAAAAAGAGAGGTAGAGAGAGAAAAAGAGAGAGAGAGAGAGAGAGAGAGCGCTAGACTAGAAAATAAGCATGCCAGGAATTATTGTTATTGGACAAGTAGAAAATAGAAGTAGTTCATTATTTAACAAATGCAAACTTGGATAACATGGAAACGAAGCGATGATGCCTTAGATCGCAATAACATGTAAGAAACCATTACCTCTTTTTTTCGAAACGACATTTCATTCTCATGTCTGTTTTAGACAAACTAATAGAGGGCGCTCAACCAACAATCTCACACAGTACAGCACAGTATGCATCAAAGACGTTATAGCGCCGCTAGCGGTGCTTCGCACCGCTTTAGGATCTTTGGTATGCATGCTCTTTCTCGTTCTCGGCTAGCAAACGTGTCGTGTATGTAACGGTACGGTGCACATATATTTTGCATGCATATCATACGGACATTTAAAACGGCTGATCACTTCGGTAACGCTTCCTCGTAGCAGCACAGGATTTTGCCCTGATTATACCAAAATATGGCGCTAGATCTGATCTCCAGTACCGATAACAGGTTTCTAGAAGACAATCTTTTGTCATCTGAAGATTGGGGTATGTATGAAAATGATCATTGCTGTAACTTTCATGTTATTTTAGAACATTTCTGCATTCTAATTCTATAGGCCTAGTCTAAATGTGTAAGTTACTTGGCTCGGGCATGTCGGGCGTCCTCGATAGATGGTTGTCACGACACAACTAAGAGTAAGAATAGGACATGTGTCTCTTTCAAATGTATATTGTTATTAATGCGGAATTAGTGTTATGTATTTTCTGTACATCTAGAATGTTTATTTTTTGGCAAATGTGGGTTAAAATGAGCAAGCATGCACAAACTCGCTACGTTTAAGTAATAGGTCTAGTCTATCATCATGACCATGAATTCTTACAATTCCACCTTAATTATTCTAAATGCAATAAATAATGGTGAGGGAAGTTGTATCTGCAGAATTTTCTTCCATTTCTACGTTTTTTACATTTCAAGAAATGACCTGCAAAAAGGACACCCCGTTTTAAAACTTTAACTTAGCTTTTAAACATCTTACTAGTGATCAGTACATGTAGATTTCAAGGTTGATTGGGTGGGTCTTCTGAAACCTGATTTTGTCATGTTTTGTAGCCTAGCATAGACTCCGACTCTAGAGACTGCTGAGCTGTGTGCTATATGTGGGGCACCACAGTGGCATGCATTCAATGGGAGCATGCCCGCGTTGTGCGGCGCATCACACACTGACAGGGGTAATGCGATTGTGAATGTAGACTATGGCTTCTTCATGTTTGTTTCAAACTTAATTATCGATATTTTTTCATTTTTCCTAAAAAGGATGGTCATGCTTTTAGTGAGATTTCATACACATTATCGTTAATGTGTACTGCTGGAGGGCGTTTCATGAACATTTTTCGTCTGACAAGCTGTCTTTTTCCGACAGTTACCATCGTAACAGTCAGAGACTAGTGCCTCTCAGCCAATCAAAACCGAGGATTTCACTCAAGTTTTCAGCACTGACCATTTGGTCAGTGCTGACAACGTTCATGAAATACCCTCCCGATTCCTGTTTTAATGACTTTTTCAAATGGGACACCCTGTCTTTAAGTTGTTGGTTTCATTTCTTTTCAATATACAAACCTTCAAATGTGTGGTATTCCATGTACTGATCTCCTCGCAGGGTTGCCTTGGTTTGAACACCCTCCGTTTGGCCTGCCTTTTTCTCCCCCAGTTCCACCAAATTTTCCCCATTTTCCCCCTTGCACTCACCTCAAACTGGGCCACATCATCATTGTAGGGTAATTCAATTCTATTCAGTATAATATCATCATCTTGCAGCTTCAGCTGAATTGCATGACAATTTACAATATCTAAGAACATGCACAAAGGAAACCAGTTAGATTAATATAATTAAATAGTGACTGGAAATAAGAGAAAATAAATACTTCTGCTCAACCACATTGTAAATTGCAGCTCTTCCTCACACAATTTAATACATTACTCTTGAGAGGTAAATCATTCCAGACGAATATTAGATCAACTCTTTAAACTTGAACAACTTTGGGAAAAATTGTATAATCTTCATTTAAAAAAACACTTTGTACTGGGTTATCAAGGGATAATCAAGCCTTAGAAATATATTTTCATATGTTAGTTCAGATCTGTTTTAGAACGATCACAATGTCTTTTGCAGTAGCACCCTGTATACATGCACATGTAAAATGTAGCGGTTGATGGTTGTGACATTTTAAAGCGTGGCAGAACTTTGAAAATATAACCTGCCCGTCCTTTATGATTACAACGATTCAATACTTATGGTAAAATATTATGCTTAAGGCACAATAGTCCTCTTAAATTGAAGCGATTCTTTTCACTCTTTTTGATAATGTACAGTTGGTGAGCTAATGCAGTATTGAAAAGTACAGGAAATTATATTTGGGAGCAAATGTGTGCCGTTTGACATTTATTCATAGGAATGATACCAGATATGGTATTGGGTGCAAAACATATTTTTACTCTGTATTCATGCTGTAAAATTGACCAGGGGCGTGTTTCACCAAGCTGTTCGTAAACGAACAACTTTATGAATGACTGGTGATCCCTTCTTGTACTAAATCATGTTCTCAATGATTTTGATTCCCATGAGCTTAAGTTCAAATCTGATGTTTGAAATGACAATTCTTGTTGTTAACAAGTGTCTGAATACAAAGCTTATGATTTGTCAAATTTTAATAGGATTGTTGGAAATTAACAAAGCATACATTTAGTTTCGCATTAGCGCAAGGAGGGATCACCAGTCTTCGTAAAGTCGTTCGTCGCTTATGAACAAGCTTGGTGAAACATCCCCCAGGTTCAATTTCCGTTACCACTACTGCAATACCGCACATCAAAATGACACATAATATTCACAGATTATTCAGTTCTGGGGAACAAAATGGGTTGTAGATATTTAAAATAATGTTGAATTGAGATGAGTACGTGTTTGGTAATCAACCCTCCTACATGTACCTGTAGTACCTCGCCGTAATATACACAACCACCCCCCACCCCCTCCCTCATGGAACAACCATGTGTCTGGCACACAAAGAGGTAACCCTCCATTTACCAAGCCAAGAATAGTCCATTGACATAGCACATACAGTACTGGGAGGGTTAACTTGCCCTTGTACAACAAAGAGACTCTCCAATAGAAGGCCCCATTGTCAGCAGCATGCTAATTAGCTTCATGTCATTGTCAGATCTACAGAAAGCACACAACTCTGCTTGTACAATGCCAGATCAACTTGGTAATGAGGTGGCCCGAGGTAGGGTTCATTTAATACTCTGATTACTATGGGCGCATAATAGCTGTACACGTACAAGCTAAACAGCTTTTTATGTCTTTGTACAGAATTTATTGAACAGGATAGGAGCTATACAATACAGACTTTGCCTTCATTAAAACCCTTTCATGACCACGGCCTTCTTTGAACAATGCTAAAAGATGTGTTCTATCACCTTCATGTTGTTTTGAAAAATGCTTACAAAGCTTAAACATACGTTTTCTAAATGCCAAAAAATTATTGTGTAGAAGTGAATTCACTTGATGCATTTTAATCCTTATTAATCCTTGATGCAGTGTATCAAGTTATCAAGTATCAACATTAATCTCCTCAAACCACATACACCCCTCTCCATGTATTTATGGTACTACAGTGTAGGTGAAAAATGGGTTGAACTGTGTGGAACAGTGTATGGTATAAATACAAACAAATAACATGTACAGTTCAGTGACAAATAAACATTATATTTGCAGTATTTGAGCAAAATGATAAAAACAAAAATTGTATCTGGTAGACCCATATAGGTTAGGACTATTTCATTTTGGAACAAATTGTAACTGAATGATTGTTTATCAAAAGTAACGATACTACCCATTTTTCCAGTGAACAAACACATGATAAAAAAAAAAGGATCAGAGGAAGGAAATGTATCAAAATACAAAAATCATGAAATCATTTAGATCAGACAAGATTTGTACCAGTGATAATCGGCAACCCGCTCGGCTGCTTATTACCCTTCCTTTGAAGCCAGATCCAGAGGAGCCAGGATTAGATGTAGACTGATGACTTATGCTAAGTACCAAGTAATCCACACAGTACAGCTGGCTCCATTAATGTGTGGTTCTATACTTATACGCTGCAATGGTTCTTCAAGGTTCACATCTGTCTAATGGGTTAGAAAATAGGTTTATAAACTCTCAAGTGCCATTAAAGGAATGACCATAATTCCTAGTGCCATACCATTTTGCTAATCCAGCTTTTACATCTGCTGAGACAAACATAGCATTATGCATACAGTACATGTACATGCAGTGTAACAATACTTTGTTTTCAGCTCCTTGCTTTGTTTTATCTTGCAGACTTGTCATACTGTGTGTAGGGTATACCAATTCTAAAAGATTTATACAATGTAAGCATATCCCTTTTGCAGACCAAACTAAATTTTTAAAAGAGTGGATGAACCAAAAGAGCAGTGTTTGGATTATATTTGTGATTTTTAAGAACTTTTTTTTTTGTATTTACAAGACAGTGAATTGCCTATGGGACTAAGATGGTTAATAGGGTAGCTTCTTCAGTGGTTAAAACAACTAATCCAGTAGGCCCTTTATGAAATATTGGCAAACACAAAACATGTACATAACACGAATATGAATGTTATTTAATGTACCCTTACATCAACAGAATATTAGATGACTATATCCATGCACAGTCTTCTAATAATCGCCATCCACCCTCTTCTTCTACCTCCATTTCATCACATTCATTTTTGATTTAAAACACCAAAAAACTAAAGCTAAAAATAGTCTTGTGTACCAGGTAAGTGTTATAAAATATTAAAGATCACCCCTCCTCTTTTTCACTTTCCATTTCCTTTATTCACCCCATAAGTGGGGGAATTATCCGAAAGAAAACAACCACATGGTGTTACTGAAAGTTTTATTTTTTTCTTAATAGTATTTATTAATACACTCTCACCATGGAAACATTCAAAGAACATTTATAAGATCAGTCTTGACATCAGTCTAGAAGAGTAGCCTCTGCAAAGCATTTTTTGCCCTTTTTATTTTAAGGATGTTCATTAAGACAGCCCACCAAAAAAAAAATCAACTTACAAATTAAAATAAACTTTTGAGTTCCTCCATTCAGAGGGTAGTTATTAAAAGATAGCTCTGTAGGGTGTTTCACTAAGATGTTCGTAAGCTACGAACAACTTTACGAACGACTGGTGACCCTTTCTTGTACTAAATGAGAACCCCCAACTTGTTCCTGTTTTAACTGAGTGGGAGTTAATTTCCAACAATCCTAATCAAATAAGACAAAATCATAAATTGTGCATTCAGAGTTTCAGACACTTGTTAGCAGCAAGAATTTTTATTTATAAGGATCAAACTTCAACTTTAGCCGATGGGAATCAAAATCATTGAGAATCTGCTTTAGCACAAGAAGGGGTCACTAGTCATTCATAGCTGACGAACAACTTGGTGAACCCCCCCAGGACTTCTATGTAAATTTTATGTACTTGTACACAATTTAATGTTTTGCCTGCAAACGGCATACAAGTTCTGTACAGTTGTATTGAAGGTAGTCTAGTCCTTTTGCAGGCAAAAGATATTACATAATCTACGTTTTATAGACACCACAGAAATTGGAAAAAAATTATAGGGACATAGGGTTAGGTTTATGGGCTACCTTGTCTTCAAATATTTGATTTTAAAGGGAAGGGAAAATACATGTATTCTTCCCTTTAGATGGCATTCTTCATGTAATAATGAAGTGAATGTGAGGAGTGAAAGAGGATTTAAATACCTGTCCGCTCAGCTCTATTTGAAATATTTCATTCACAAAGATGTGAAACTGAAAGTCGCAATTATCTGATCACTTCTTGTTGTTGCAGGTGATCCAGGTTTCTATGTTGGCAGCTGTTTAGACGACTCGACGGACAACAATGGCTTTGACTCCAGACTAAACGACCATGAGGTATGTGTAAATTGTGGCTACATGTAGATCTCAAGTGATATTTTGATATTAAATGAAGTGGTGGGCACATATACAAGAAAGCAGTACAACAGTGTGTGGCATCCTGTAAATAATTGAAAAAAAAGTTTCAATCAAATTTAAATTTAAAAGAAACATCCACCTTGAAATTAAGTTGGTTTTGATAAAAGCAAAAACAAGAAGGAAAGACATTTGTGGAGATTTGACAAAAAATCTGGGAAAGGATAACAAAGTTGTTGAGATGTTACTGGCAAGATACTATGCTATGAGTTGTGTGCTTCTTTGTTTTAAATTGCAGGAATAGGAAAAAGATTACGGCACAGGTAAAGATATAGTATTAATATATGGGCTGAGCTGATTGTTCATTCGTTGGTTAAGCAAAAGTATTGCAGGGTACTAGAAATGTGAAATTGAGTGTGGTATGGAGACCGCATGTTTAACATTGGCTGCAATTGATGTCCTGTAAATATCACGTAGAACCTGATATAGAAGGCTGATGTATGTTTATATCGTAGACACTTCCTTCAATCCTACGGATGGGTGGAGATACATGTAGGAAATGATATATGGGACACAGACATCTTGTAAGGAAGTTTCTTTTTTTAGAGAGTATTTAGGATGAATACAAGGTGAAGGTGAATACTAAGACATAGCTTTATAATCTTGGTGTTGTGGTAAACCCTTCCAGTGCCAGACAAAATTCAGCACTATGAGATTTATGTATATCACATGAATAAATTCACAAGAGTTAATGGTTGAGGTAAGGTCAGGTCATGTTAAAGGCATACACCTAGTGTGGTAGTTAAATTTTCTCATGTTACAGGGTAAGCGATTTCAAGGTCTCGCTTGTGGGCAAGATGTTGAAAAGAATAAATTAAAGAAAACCAAATGCCTAAATTAGAACAAAATATACATGATAATCAAATCAAGCAAAATAAAGTGATATGGGTGAAACATAGACTTGGACCTACCATTGAGTGTGTGTAGGGTGGGTCACCAGAAAATCTTTTACATGTATGCATGGTTCAAAAGGGCAAAGTGTCAGTTGTCACTTTTTGTCCGATATCTGAGCTGGGTGCGCGGCGCACAACTATGGAACGCATGGCTCGAAGAAAACCAAAACGATGGGAATGATTAGACTGATACTGTTTTAATGGGTGGTACAACAAATTACTGTGTGGCTCACAATTACTTTCTGGGCCCAATGGGTGGTGTTTGCACCTCACATTTTCTACACCAGGTACGACCCTGAATGTGTGCACTCCACTCCTGTAGGAAGACACTGATATTAGCATGAATGTTTCCCCTTCTTTCCTAGACTGACCTCTCTGCTGTGAACGAGCTACTCTCAGTCCATGCCCCCAGCAGAGACTTGACCTCTGTTGACCTCACCGATGACCTTGCCAGGGCCTGGATGGAAGTTGCAGATGAGGAACACCTTTCAGAATGTAAGGAAATATTGAAATGAACATGAAGTTTTTTTAAGAGATGCTCACATTTACATGTTAATGATTACATTCAAATTAACACTCCCTATTGCTGAATATTTCTATTGTTTTGTTGAGTCACATCAATGGTATTATTTATTTCTTGGTAGATTTTTTTTTCATTCTTTAATTTCTTTGTATTGCAATATTGACGAGCAATCAATATGAGTAAATGCATTTTTGCTGTGTTTTGTGTTGTAACAATTTGGTTCAATCTTGGGACAAATGCGAAGGTAGAGGATCCATATGTACTAACAATTTCATTTCCATGGTGTGTAATATTGACTGGCAGTCCATAATGCTGGATAATATTGATTAATCTCAGTCTTTACTCAGTACTTTGACATATTTTATGATAGAGGATATCGTGTAGCGTAATTCATGTGGGCGTTTGTTCACCCTATACATACATTATGATACATGTAATGTACACTGTGTACACAAACACACATGGGCATCGCTTGCCACTTTGTGACCATACCAAGTTAAAAATGTGTCAGGTTTTGCTTTCGATGTTAAATAAAAAAAAGTGTTATCAACTATTTATATTCAACATTGAGTAACTGAAAATTAAATTTGACTCCCAGTGATCAGCGATCAGTCATTCTGATCAAAACATCAAGCAAACAGCTCTATTCAGAGCCAAACCATCACTAGAGAGCTCTTTACTCTATGGCATGCCCTCACTCATTTTTATCTCGTTCTTTGAGCAGCTCTTTTTCATGGTCAATTTCATTTATTTTTAATTATTTTTTTATAAACAACAATAACATTCAGGTACATTAGAAATAATAACAAAAATGCAAATCACTAGCAAAAAGACAATAATCATAAAATAGTTCAGTGCAAGAAATAGCAAGCTATTCCAAAAGAATTTAGCTAACAGTAAGCAAATAATCAACGTTGGTGAGGGTGATGGGACGAACTATCACTTCCAAGGCGATTTGGATGTAGCTATCTTTCCGAAGCGCAGCTGAGGAAAGATAGCGTATACATTCAGATCGCCGAGGAAGTGATAAGTTTGTCTCATTACCTGAAACCAAAAGTTGATTATTTGCTTCATATTCCACATCTGAAACCAACTATCTATAACAAAAATGACAATTTGACGTACAAAAGTAATGCTGACTTCTCTACCTAACCCCGAGCCGCTGCCATGGGGAACACGCGTAAATAACGCGCGTCCTAGTAACGCGCGTTATGACGCTTAAGGAGGAGCTACTTTCAGTTGATAGTCCGAGTGTAACGCACTTTCATTTCGCGCGTACTCAAAATATTGATCACGCGTTAGGAATGTGAGGAGTGAAGGGATCAGCGAAACCAAAAAGTGCTATCACCTAGAGTGTAACGAACTTTTCTTCTCAGGTGATCAGATGGGCAAAACTACCCTTTATCACGTGATCAACTCTTGACCAATCATATAGGAGCATTCTTAGTATGTGGAATATAATAACTTTTAACCCATTGCTCACAGTTAGATTGTCCTGCTTCGTGGACCCTGGTCCAGTGAGGATGTCAAAACTTGCCATGGAACTGTAATAACCCAAGGGGTGTGGCTTAATTGCACCCTATAAGGAATTTGCATTTTTTTTCATAGCCTGTACAGCAAATAGAGCAAAAGTCGCACTGCTCAGTATCTGAGTTAAAGGTGATATTCATAGGAAATAAAATCAAATAAATATAGTTTATTTTATGATTGAATGAGTTATTAAAGCAGTGTATGCAGCTAACATGCCACGAAAGTGTTCAGTTTTGTGTTTAATGAAAGTCAAATTTTACTAAATTGAATGTCTCTTTGACCTACAAAATCGTCTCAGGAAAAGTGGCGTTGTGTGTACGTCACAGCCGGGATACGCTTCACAATGACCATTGTGTATCACACCTGTTAATCCACTAGCACCTGCCATCACAATTTCATTAACAATGCATGATGCTTCTGGCGGAAAAGAAACTGCGGATTGGCATGTTTGATGCACAATAACACCTCCCGTTTCTTACGTTAGACCTAAAGGCCGTTTCGGATAACAGTAGGGCAAATTTGTCCCCGAGAAGACGGTGATTGTTTTCACCCTAATTTCGCTTTTTGGAAAGTGATATATTGTTTGAAAGTCATCCGAGCTCATTGTATGGCTTACAAGCTTTCTGTAGATGAATATCTTCATATTTTTGGATTTTCTATGAATATCATCTTTAAGAAAAGCCAGCCCGTGTATACTGTACGTAGGCTTAGTAAAGAATGGGTTGAGACTATGCACAGTGTGTAGAGAGGCGAAGCTTGGTGTACGTGTATACATGTATTTCTGTGATGGCAGGGTGATGTGGGAGGTGAATGTAGCCTTGCTTCCAGGAACTTTCAATCCAAACTACAATGGGTTTTTTTTGTCTTGCATTAGCCAAATTTCCCCTGAGCTCCCAGGATGCTTTTTTTTATCACTGGTAGAATTGCCCAGAAGACGTGAACAGTATTTTGAAGTGAAGAAACAAGCAAAATATGCCATGGAATATGGATCTGTTGTGATATATACTACATGTACAGTTGTCCTCAAAATTATTCATACCCTTGTTAATTTTTATGATTTTTTATTTTTGTGATAAAATGAATGCATTTTGTCAAGTGTGTATATCAGTTATATGTGACCAACATGTGAAAGAATAACAACAATACACAATTCAAGAAATTCATCATTTCAGGGGTATTTTATTCATGGATTTTCAAAAAATGCCATGTTCAAAATTATTCATACCCTAGGTTTACTGAATCCAATGTCTTTCTTTAATAGTCAATAGCATAGCCTTTGTTTCTTATGACTGCTTCTAGACGGTTCTTGTATGTGTCCACAAGCTTCCTGCATGTCTTCTGGGGGATGTTGGCCCACTCTTCCTTGGCAAAAGCCTCAAGCTGGGACAGGTTGATCGGTTTCCTAGCCAACACTCTGGTCTTCAAGTCTCGCCACAAGTTCTCAATTGGATTCAGGTCAGGACTCTGACTTGGCCATTCGAGGACGTTGACATCATTGTCCTTGAACCATTTCTTCACTACCTTGGCGGTATGTTTTGGATCATTGTCCTGCTGGTACTTCCAATTAGGGCCAAGCTGGAGTTTCTCAGCGGATTCCTTCACGTTTTCATCAAGGATCGTGATGTAATCCTCCTTTCTCATGATTCCTTGGACCTTGACGAGGTTGCCTGTGCCACTGGAAGAGAAGCATCCCCATAGCATTATGTTTCCACCACCATGCTTGACGGTGGGCACAGTGTTCTTTGGAGTGTATGCTTCTCCTTTTTTCCTCCAGACGTATTCAACATCCATATGGCCAAATAACTCCAACTTTGTCTCATCAGACCACAGGATGGTTGGCCAAAAGCTGGAATCTTGCTTTAGATGACCTTTAGCAAAGGCTAGGCGAGCCTCCAGATGCTTCTTCCTGAGCAGCGGGGTCTTCCGAGGCCTACGTCCATGGAGACCTCCTCTGTGCAAGACTCGCTCAATAGGGGACCGTGACACCTTCGTCCCTGCCTGGTCAAGCGTTCGAAGTAGGGCCTTGGTTGTGGTCCGGGGGTTGTTGTTGACCTCTCAGCTGATTTTCCTGGCAAGTTTGGGGGACACCTTTCTCTTCCTGCCACGCCCACAGAGGTTTTTAACAGTATTGAACTTCTTGTGCTTGTTGATAATGCTCTGCACGGTTGCCACAGGGACATCATATTGCTTCGAAATGGCCTTATAACCCTTTCCTTCAATGTGGGCACGCACAAGACGTTGCCGTAGGTCCTCACTGAGCTCCTTCTTCTTGGCCATGATGATCAGAAACTGAGAATGACCAGAACACGTTTCCTCTATTTAAAGTCTTATGGAAAGATGCTATGTGTTTGACAATAGTTTAACATTTGGTCAACAAAAAAGGTATTTAATCCATTGGAACATCTTGAAATAACTATAGGACAAAGATTAACACATTCTCAGGAAAGGAAAACAATGGATACTATGAAGAAAGAACATTTTTGTCTCGCCCACCGGAGGTGAAGGCGAGACTAAGGGATCCAAATGGCGTCCGTCCGTCGTCCGTCCGTCGTCCGTCCGTCGTCCGTCGTCCGTCCGTCGTCCGTCGTCCGTCGTCCGTCACAAATGTTAAAGTTTACCTGCAAGACTCTCTTTTGACAAATAACTTCACATGGGTTGCTTGGATTACAACCTAACTTGGGTCATAGATGCACTGGGGGTACCTTCATGTTATGGTGCCGTTGGAGGTCACAGGATAAGGTCAAAGGTCATTTGAGGTCATACGTTAAAGTTTACCTGCAAGACTCTCTTTTGACAAATAACTTCACATAGGTTGCTTGGATTACAACCTAACTTGGATCATAGATGCACTGGGGGTACCTTCATGTTATGGTACCGTTGGAGGTCACAGGATAGGGTCAAAGGTCATTTGAGGTCATACGTTAAAGTTTACCTGCAAGACTCTCTTTTGACAAATAACTTCACATGGGTTGCTTGGATTACAACCTAACTTGGGTCACAGATGCACTGGGGGTACCTTCATGTTATGGTACCGTTGGAGGTCACAGGATAAGGTCAAAGGTCATTTGAGGTCATACGTTAAAGTTTACCTGCAAGACTCTCTTTTGACAAATAACTTCACATGGGTTGCTTGGATTACAACCTAACTTGGGTCATAGATGCACTGGGGGTACCTTCATGTTATGGTGCCGTTGGAGGTCACAGGATAAGGTCAAAGGTCATTTGAGGTCATACGTTAAAGTTTACCTGCAAGACTCTCTTTTGACAAATAACTTCACATAGGTTGCTTGGATTACAACCTAACTTGGATCATAGATGCACTGGGGGTACCTTCATGTTATGGTACCGTTGGAGGTCACAGGATAGGGTCAAAGGTCATTTGAGGTCATACGTTAAAGTTTACCTGCAAGACTCTCTTTTGACAAATAACTTCACATGGGTTGCTTGGATTACAACCTAACTTGGGTCACAGATGCACTGGGGGTACCTTCATGTTATGGTACCGTTGGAGGTCACAGGATAAGGTCAAAGGTCATTTGAGGTCATACGTTAAAGTTTACCTGCAAGACTCTCTTTTGACAAATAACTTCACATGGGTTGCTTGGATTACAACCTAACTTGGGTCATAGATGCACTGGGGGTACCTTCATGTTATGGTGCCGTTGGAGGTCACAGGATAAGGTCAAAGGTCATTTGAGGTCATACGTTAAAGTTTACCTGCAAGACTCTCTTTTGACAAATAACTTCACATAGGTTGCTTGGATTACAACCTAACTTGGGTCATAGATGCACTAGGGGTACCTTCATGTTATGGTGCTGTTGGAGGTCACAGGATAAGGTCAAAGGACATTTGAGGTCATACGTTAAAGTTTACCTGCAAGACTCTCTTTTGACAAATAACTTCACATAGGTTGCTTGGATTACAACCTAACTTGGGTCATAGATGCACTGGGGGTACCTTCATGTTATGGTACCGTTGGAGGTCACAGGATAAGGTCAAAGGTCATTTGAGGTCAGGGATACAATTCTTTTGCGTAGCAACGGAGCTCGCGATATTTCTGGTTATTTTCGCAAGTGGGCGAGACACAATATTGCTAATGCCTTGTTGTTGAGGTATTGTCAGGGGTATGAATAATTCTGAACATGAGGGAAAAATAACTTTTGGACTTATCTATTATTATGCAAATGAAGTTTAGCCAACTCATATGTGGATTTGTGCATAGCAACAAGTAGACAAAAGATACACAGGAAGTACCAACATAATAGCTTTTACAAAGGAAGAATCTAACAAAGACTGTTATTTTCAATGGGGTATGAATAATTTTGAGGACAACTGTATGTGTCTGTTGTCTAGACACTCAAAATACAACATGCATTTTACACGTTTCTCCCTTCTTCTTACACCTCCCTATACCGACACACAGAAACACACACACACACACACACACACACACACACAGGCAGGGATTAGCCTATAGAAATGCAGAGCTTCCCCCTCTCTCAAATAAACCTAGGCATCCCTTCCCCGTCTCCTTGGCGACGAAGCGGGAATACTCAATTATTAAAAAATGCTGAAAGATGAATGGTCGTAATGAGGATGCCAGAAGGCAGTCCAATCTCTGAAGGACACTTGAGTGCACAGTACATGTATTGATGCATAGCAATTGTCTATGTTGCTAGACTATGGGTTACATTGCAGTTCATATTCACTGTGAAGTCTACATACATAATACACAGATAATAATACATAATGGATAGATTTGCATATTGATGGTTTTATTGCATAACTTGGACACCCTGTACATATATGCAAAATTGTGTCTTTCTATGTCAATTTTAACTTTTAATGTACATGTAGCCACTTAGTAAGATTGCATAATTTCCTTTTTTATACAAAGTGCCTTAAAAAGTGTGTTGTCCCCTCTGATCTATGATTAGTTTTCATTCACAATGAAGTATCTTTGTACATTTGTACATGTACATGTATGATTCCCTCCCCCTCTCTCTAATTTGTCTGTTTCTTTGTCTCTAACTCTCGCTCTCTCTTCCCTTGCTCTTTTGTCTCGCCCACATTATTTGTCTAATTTTTATACCTGTTCCCACCCCCCTCTCTCTCTCTTTCTCTCTCTCTCTCTCTCTCTTTCTCTCTCTCTCTCTCTCTCTCTCTCTCTCTCTCTCCCAGTGTCTGTCTCCCTCCTTCTCTCTCTCCCTCACTTCTCATCCTCCCTCACTCCCCTCCTTATTTTGTTTCTCTCTCCCTCCCTCTCCATCTCTCCCTCTCTATAGCTTCCCCATCTGTCAGTTTTCTTCACTTGTTTTCTTTTCCTTCTATTACATGAACATGCGTGTTGCCTGCTGTACACGATTCATGTGAGTTCAAGGCAGTGAATACTGGCATTTTGTAGCCTGGGATATTGATTTTTGTTGCATGTACTAAAGTACCGGTACATCTCAACTGCCTGAAAGAGAGAATGAGAACAGAATAAAATGGCACTTGTATACGTGTAAAAACAAATGTTTTGGTTTCCACCAATCTTGAAATGCTGTGCACACTGCACAGTGTATACTACATGTACATGTGTACCATGTACACATGTAGTCATTGCTATTGAACATGGTGTTCAAACAGTAGTTGTGAAAGTGTACAGGGTGAGGCTTTACCATGATTTTCCACACAATTTTAAACGAAGCATGCATTTATATATACTTTATGTTAACTGTTAGCTACATGTATGGTTTTCAGAGTAAATGATTTGTAATTATTGGGGAAGTTACAATGTTATCAAACTGAACTGTCAGCTTGAACAGGTATTGATATGAATTTAGCAATTCACTTGGTAGATCAACTAATAAATGCATGAACTACATTGAAGTTGTGCTGCAGGAGAATACAATACAAATAAGTGGACTCATGGAATTTCTATCTATCGTTAGAGGGAAATTCAGGAATTATTACAGTTTGCTTCCTGCTTGGCCCATCAAAGAGTCTAGATGAGAGATATAAAACTAATATAAACTGCCTTGAGCTTGAGATGGAAGTGATTTCATGTGCATTTGGCGCTGTAGATTTTTGCTATCAGGAAATAGTACATGTACAATCAAAGTCACCTCATAGATGTAGATTTCACTACCCCCTGAGTCGCTACGTATTTGTGTGACATTCATGGTATAGTGAATCCTGTGTTACATGTGTAATGACCGTTCAAGTGAGACGAGAAGTGTGGTATTTTATCATGAACAAGTGGTCCTTATGTACAGGTGACTTTAATACAGGTACATGTACATGTATATTTTTCAATATAAAAGGCTTGTCAAGAAAAAGATGAAACATGGTCTTTAATTATAAACAGCCTGTTTCTACAGGCTAATTTAATGCAGGTATCAATGTGAAACATTCAACAAGGAAAACACAAAATGTGGGCTTTAATTATAAACAAGTGATCTTTATCTACAGGTTACTTTCATACAGGTACATTATCAATGTGAAACGTTTGTCAAGGAAAGTACAAAATGTGGGCTTTAATTATGAACAAGTGATCTTTATCTACAGGTTACTAGTACTTTCATACAGGTACATTATCAATGTGAAACATTTGTCAAGGAAAACATAAAATGTGGCCTTTAATTATGAACAAGTGGTCTTTTTCTACAGGTTACTTTCATACATGTATCAATACAAAACAAAATGTGGTCTTTGTCAGCAGGTGGTCTTGCCATACAGGTTGTGGTGGCTACAGCAGGTGTCACTGTACTTGTCTTTTCCTTCTTCCTTTGTGCTAGTGAATGGCATCCCGATCAAGAACGAGCCTCTGTCTCCTCCCCCATCGTCAGACTCATCCGACTCATCCAGCGAATCCAGCCAGGCATCTCATGTAAGAATGATACGCATCAACCCTTTGCGTGCCGCGTGTGTTTATTTCACACATAATGTACACAAATCCCACAGACTTGGACCCTGTTGCATAAAACTTACCATTGATAGTAACTTTGCTATCAATAGCAACTGCTGTAGAAACCTTGAATTTGATTGGCTGACGAGGGGTGTTACCATGGTAGTTACCATTGATGATGGAGTTACCATTAATGGTAAGTTTTATGCAATGGGGGAATATTCGTCAGACACAGGAGGGGATAACTCTCTCAGTCCCATAGGTGAGGAATTGTGTTATGATTGGTATGGAGTGGTTGGTACTGAGAGGAGTAAACATGTGTTAGATGGAATGAATTTCAAGGTACATGTAAGGGGTGGCAGTAGTAATTATTATGGGCTGTAATCATGGCAGAACCGCTCGGCTGTGATTGGCAGGTCCAGATTTTGGATTCCATATTTTATCAATTGGATGTGATTCCCTTCCTGGTTTCCTGAAAATCAAGCATGAATGGAATCCACACTCAAGGCAGAACAGTCCAGTCCTCCCGTGATTTGAAGTCCCATAATCGTCACCACTTGCAACCACAACTGCTTGCAACTAGACCATGAATTTATGCAAATTAATGATTTTTTTTTTAATAGATAGCGTGAATGCAAATTGACCTAATAACAACAAAAAATGAATGCTCTTTAAAGATGTAACCCTGATTGACAGGAGTGTTTTTTAACTATCAAGTATTTGGACCATCTCATAGCTGGGAAAAAGAGCAAAGCCTGGACTTGGTTCATGTCGTATTACTCTTTTTGTGTAATAAATTTTACTTTATTCAACTTCAAAATTCAAAATTTGTATGTACCTTTCAAATACAATGAAATGCCTGAAATGGCGTGCAGCCATCTTACAGTTGACCACCCATTGTCTCCTTCCACAGACCCACCAAAATGGCTACCTTGATCACGTCAACATCAAGCTGGAGTCTCCACCCCTCACCCCACCCCGCGACTCCAGTGACGACTCCCCCTCCCTGGGCAACCCCTCAGGCAGCACCTACCCCTTCATCACCCTCGCCAACAACGCCCCCCTGGCCAACGGGGTGACTAAGTCTCTTGCCAAGGGGGTCTTCAACGGTGCAAAGAAGGGTGTAGCCATCGCCCCCAAACCGCTGAACGGGGCCGTCCGGCTACCTATCGCCCCCAAACCTGAGCCTACCTCCACCGCCACGGTCACCCTCCGGACGCCCACGGCACCAACAGTCACTGTCAAACACATACCAGGTAAACTATTATATCATTAATCAAGCCTCTCGCCACCGTTGAGAACTCGTGGCGGTGCCGCCACGGGTTCTGTGGTTGACCCAAACCAGCGCCACGAGTTATTAATATTAAACAAATACCGCCACGCCTATTTCAATTTAAAAACATAGCGCCGCGTGTCTTATAGTTTGTTGTTCAAAGTACGATTCCAGCTTTAGCGCGCACCGGCAGAGCAGGGAATATCTAAACCACTGAATGTGCCTGTGCGAATCGCCCGATTACCGTACATACATGCAATGCAAGCAGAGCCATCCATCGGTCATTCCTGCACATGTTCAGCGCACACAAGAACCCAGTGGTAGAACTGGAACAACTCGAGCCGCATGATACCCCGACAATACTCCCAAGGTACACACACACATACCCACACACAGAATATGACCACGATACACACACACACACACAGTACATGGCCACTCTACCCCGGCACACACTTCCACTTCGAACATCGGGGAGAGAGAGGGAAAGAGAGAGTGGATGGACGACACGATATATTTAGAAAGAGAGAGGGAGAGAGAGAAGGGAGGTCGGAGTTGAGACAAATCGAAACCACATGTCTTAACTTGCATAACCATGTGTTGCGCAATCCACGCTACCGATCGGAGTTTGCTCAACTCGTGGCATTCCACAAGCTTAGTGGTCCATTCGGAGGTGAAGACAGACAAGCAACTCAGTTTCTTATCAGTCCCCTGGGTCCTGGGCTCCAAGCCATTGGCGAGACAACAGATTAATTACCGATTTATCACCATCCTCACCCCAGAGGTGTCCCCATCTGACCTAACACTGAATCTGACCTCATGAGGTCATGAAGCACAAGTGAAGTATTGGGGATTTTGATTGCAAATTTATGCAGGCTTTGAGTTATTTTGTTTACAAATCTGTTGGTAAATGACTTGACTCTGTGCGTACATGTAGTTTACAATGCATCTTTGACTCATAGTAACTACAGTAAAGCCATCGTGATAACCTCTGGGTATTATGACACCTACGTAGACTTGGAGGTATACGCAGCTGTCTGGCAAGACTTAGGCCTACTAGTGAGTTGATGAATTAATGTTATGTTTCATTCATAAAAAAAAATGTGACTCAAAGCAAAGAGTACGTCTTCATGATTCACCTTATATTGAAATATTTTCAGTCCATCAAGTTGGCCAGCTTACATAATTGGCCAGCTGTTTATTGGTCGCAATTAAGCGCAGTACACAGATATAGACCATAATAAATCCCTCTTGCGACCATAGACCTCGGCATTTTAGCATGATGTACAGAAGGAGGGGGGGGGGGGGAATGGAGAAAGCTGGCGGAAGAGAGATGAAAAGGCAAAACAAGGAGTGATGGAGAGATAAAGGAGGGAAGAGAGAGTGAAGTTGATAATGTAAGATCTCACCATACCCCTCCCTTTAATGTCCCCCACACACACCTTCTCTCCCTTTCTCTCTCTGTTGTCAGGCAATAAAGCCAAGGACACAGGGACCATATATTCACTCTTTCTCTCTCGGTTTTACTCTCATCCTCTCTCCCGCTCTCTCCTCCCTAGTGGTTTTCTGTCCTCGGTGGTTAGCTCCTGATAAACAATACTCCCTTCCTACTAAATTCCTCCCATATATATTACTCCCTGGTATAAACTCCACACCCAGTCCAGAATAAAGGACTCTGCTTCTATACCACCATCAGGGATAGTCGCATCTCTCTTTAGCCGCCTCGTGTAGGTTTAAAGTGCTATGTCACAGAGGGACCACAGCATCATTTTAGCTATTACAACATACCTACTTCTTTATATATATTCAACAGCTGTATTACTCAACCATCGTGTACCATTGATATATGACTGTTCCAGATCATGAAATGTACATCCACGAGATACATTCAATAAAGGATCGTCTACATCTTTATCGTCGTCTTCTACATTTGTACTATTAGTTAAGAGTCTCACTGAAAGACCACGCTACCCATCTTTAATAAACAATCAACATCACCACAGTGCAGACATCTTACAATAAGAGATAGGAAGATGGGGAGAGAGAGAGAGGGAAAGAGAGTAAACAGAAGATAGAGAACAGCAGAGAAAGAAAACGAGGAAAGGGAGTGAGTGAGCGGTAGAAAGAAGACAAGCAAAGAAAGAGAAAGAGGGAGGAAAGGGGAGAGCTAGAAAGAAATAAAACAAATAGGCAGAGAAAGAAAAAGGGGAAAGGAGAGAGAGGGGGTGGTAGAGAGAAGACAGAGGCAGAGGTAGAGAAAGAATAGGAAAGGAGAGAAAGGTAAAGAGAAGATCAAGGCTGAGGCAGAGAAAGAACAAGAGAGGAAAGGATAGCGGTAGAAAGAAGATAGCGGGAGAGGCAGGGAAAGAAAACGAGAGAGGAGTTGATAGAGATAGGAAGATGGAGAGAGAGGGAACGAGAGTAAAAAGAAGATAGAGAACAGCAGAGAAAGAAAACGAGGAAAGGGAGTGAGTGAGCGGTAGAAAGAAGACAAGCAAAGAAAGAGAAAGAGGGAGGAAAGGGGAGAGCTAGAAAGAAATAAAACAAATAGGCAGAGAAAGAAAAAGGGGAAAGGAGAGAGAGGGGGTGGTAGAGAGAAGACAGAGGCAGAGGCAGAGAAAGAATAGGAAAGGAGAGAAAGGTAAAGAGAAGATCAAGGCTGAGGCAGAGAAATAACAAGAGAGGAAAGGAGAGCGGTAGAAAGAAGATAGCGGGAGAGGCAGGGAAAGAAAACGAGAGAGGAGTTGATAGAGATAGGAAGATGGAGAGAGAGGGAACGAGAGTAAAAAGAAGATAGAGAAAGACAGAAAGAAAAAGAGGAGAGTGATTGAGCGGTAGAAAGAAGACAGATGCAGGGAAAGAAAAAGAAGTTTGCGAGAGATCAAGAAAGTTAAAAGAAGATTAGAGGCAGAGAGAATGTGAGGTCGAGACCTGCAGCAAATGATAATGTACACTATTAAGATCATGCGAAAGTTAAGCCTGATATATAACATACTTCAGTCACAGAACGAGGAACAGTAACCAATGGTAACCAAAAGCTTCGCCTTTGTTTATTATGGCTGTCACAATGGCATGTCAGATTTACGAGCGTGCGCATTCCTCGTGCGCGCCGGCAACTTGTAATCTTACACCATCTCAAATTCCTAAGTTCTGGGGCGCACTGCATTCATGGGCTAGGCAGAGACAGAAAAGGAGAGGGAATGGGAGAGAGAGAGAGAGAGAGAGAGAGAGAGAGCTCTAGGTAAAGAGAAGATCGAGGCAGGGAAAGAGAAAGGTTCTCACGGTAGTCTCTCAGGGCGACTGTGATGTTTATGCTTGCCAATAAGCGTGCTTTCCTAGGAAAACACTATACAGAGTGTCATTGGTTAATGAGTTTTCTGATATGCGCAATAGTGACCAATCATGATAAAGCATGGAATTTTTTGCCGGAGCTTGCATACTTGTGTCGGCAGACCACGTGTCCTGGCATCGTGCTGATGCCTCGTGCGCGTGCAAGGCTATTAGCATTCCTTTATGTTTTGGGGGCTGGCTAGGCTAGGCTGCGCCGTGCATTTATGATTTTTAAGGGGGGATTGTTGTTACGAATAGCATTGAAGAACAGATCTGGTTACATGTGGAGTTGTGGATAATGACTCTGCTGACAGAAACACGATGGGGTGAAATGGAAGGGTGATAAGTTGAACATGAGCCTACTTATAATGAGGGACCATGAAAAAACAACAATTTTTTTCCCCTCTTTACCATCACTCATCACCATCGCACCACTAAATAAAACATCTCTCTTACTCGTTCTCTTGAACGGGTATGACATCAGTTCCAGCAATGAGTCACCAACACACCATGTTAAATGTCATTTACATTTGTGAACAAAAGGCAGTTTTCTCTGATCAGCAGACACATTTTGATTGTCTTGACTTTGTAAAGGACATTACCCTCAAAACATGCAACAACGCAAGCAAGACATAACTACCAGTAGTAGCGTCTAACAACATATTGTGTTGCAAAATACAAACAAATAATAAAGAAATATAATATATGAACAGGAAGAAACACAAAGAAGCTATATCATGACAAACACATGTTGAAATTACACTTCTTTTGGTAGAGAGGAACACTTCACATTTTTGACACAAAACTCATGATGAAATATAGTTTAATATTTAATAATGATATTAATATTATTTTGTTTTAGGAAGCTAAACTGCGACAATCAGGCCATCAAGAGTCGTGATCCATTTGCCGATTTCACTTCAGGCACCACACAGGCACAGAGTGCAGTTATGCGTGAATTATCAACACACACACACACACACACAGCGCCAACAGTGATGTGTGTATCACACACAGGTTAGAAACAAGAGTTGGACATGGAATCACGCTATTCTACATGGACATGGATCGGCAATCGAGCGCCTATATTCGCGGCCGATGACATCGCATTCGACGAGTAAATGCAAGCACTGTTCCTTAGCTATTAGCGCGCGCATTGTATGCGTAAAGCGCGCGGTTCGCGCGTTCACAGCACATTGATAATTATGTGCTTCAAGTTAAGGCTAAAATAACTTTTTAAAATAAATGTCATTGGGTTGCGCCACGGGTTATTTTCCATATAGCGAGAGCCCTGTCATTAATAAACAATTGTATATTCTTCATCTTATCTTTACAGAGTGAATGATAGCGAAATAAAATATTTGTTATTTTCTCTCTGAAATCTTATTTGCCAGTGCAAGGAAATCCTATGAAAAAACATATGACATAAAAATCATTATACAATACTTAAAATCTATGCTACTTCTGTAAGAAAGTTCATTATAAAAGCTGTAAATATAACTTGATATGAAAGTCAGTTCAATAGAGCAATACAAATGTATGAGATGTAAAGAAAAAAAAATTGTACTTTATAGTATTGCCTCTACTTTTTCTCTCCCTGTACCCCTTCCTTATTTTACATGTTATAAATATATACATCTAATGCTCTCTATTATTACCACTCCCCAAGAAGTATTGCCTCTACTGTTTTGCTCCCCTCCACCTCCATCTTTATTTCTCATTTTATAAAAGCGTACATCTACATGTATCTTTCTTTTATGATCACCCCCCATGCAGCCACTGTGCGTCCATCCATCGTGGTCCGCCAGACCAGCCCCTCGCCCTTTCTGACCGGCAGTGGCTCCTGCTCCCCGCCCCCAGCCAAGCAGGCCAAGGTGGTCCCTGTGTCGCACCCCTCCGCCACCAACCTGCCCTCTCCTACCAGCCCCACCCAACCCATCGCCGTGGTTACCCAGCCCTGCCCACCAGATGTAGACGTAAGTCACACTGCGCTCATGGTCACTGTCATCACATCAGTGGAAAATACTCAGGGTGGTTTAGTCCCCATATTAGACAGGGCTCGTACGGGTCAGGGAATTTCTGGAAAGTCAGGGAATTTAAAAATGCTTTTTCCAGAAGCAAAAAGTCAGGGAAAGTCAGGGAATTCCTCCATTTCTTCTGGAAAGTCAGGGAAAAACATTTTTTTCAAGATATTTCTTAAAACGACACTTGATTTGTGTTATCAACAAAGGAAGAAACATCTTGTCAAATCTGCTTCACAAAAGACCAGTTTCGTAATAAAAATCTATAATGCATTGTGTCTCTTGTGTCCTTCATTATCTGCGAGAGGTTTGTATGCGTGTGTGTGTATGTGTGTATAAATGACTTGCAGTGGCGGGTGCGGTGCCGTGGTGCCTTTGTGTACACGTACGTGTGACATTATAGTATATGTACATGCTGCATGCTGAATTTGATGTGATTGGCATTGCATACATGATCGAAGCATCAGTCATCAAATAATACACATGTATAATTACTTTTGGATTGAGGTAGTGTTTTGATTTTGATATAAAATTTGAATGAAGGCATTTTACAGAATATTTACAAGACAATCATTTCGATGTAAATAACTTTGCATCATAATCCACTTATGTTTTCTGAAGAACCCCTCAGAACAAGCGTGGGGCGTGTCCCTTAAATATGCTTACTCGAATATCTCAACCAAATAATAGCGCAGGTCGCGCTAGTTAGATTTACTCTTCTATTTTTTCAGTTTGATCACAACCTCAGAGGCTCATAGCATTCCACAAGACCGCATTTAGCCTAGCCTAGCGCTAGCTAGCTCCATGCGGCCTCGTGGTTGCTACATGCTTTCCTCACGTCCGCATATAACCTGCTTTCCTCACGTCCGCATATAACCTGCGAGCTAGCGGCATGCGGCCTCGTGGTGCTTTCCTTACGTCCGCATTTTTATGCAAATTACGTAGTTCATGTGTGGAATTGCGGATCGAAGATTTGAATTCACTAAAGTAACATTTAAAGCATAATCACGATAATGGCAGCAAATTTGTATGGCTAAGAAAATGACATGAAAATAAATTAATAGAATATATAAAATTGATAAATACCATGGATTTATCTCTATGATAAATACTCAGATCTGCAATACAAAGCGCAAGTCAACAGCGTTAGTACGTGACGTGAGGACGTGAGGAAAGCAGGTTATATGCGGACGTGAGGAAAGCATGTAGCAACCACGAGGCCGCATGGAGCTAGCTAGCGCTAGGCTAGGCTAAATGCGGTCTTGTGGAATGCTATGAGCCTCTGAGGTTGTGATCAAACTGAAAAAATAGAAGAGTAAATCTAACTAGCGCGACCTGCGCTATTATTTGGTTGAGATATTCAAGTAAGCATATTTGAGGGACACGCCCCACGCTTGTTCTGAGGGGTTCTTCAGAAAACATAAGTGGATTATGATGCAAAGTTATTTACCTCGAAATGATTGTCTTGTAAATATTCTGTAAAATGCCTTCATTCAAATTTTATATCAAAATCAAAACACTACCTCAATCCAAAAGTAATTATACATGTGTATTATTTGATGACTGATGCTTCGATCATGTATGCAATGCAGATGACTATGCACTTCAAGCCGAAGCTACAGGCAAACTTACTCTCATAGCTAAGTCCAACAGCATGAGAAAGAGTGCGAAAGACGAACAAAACCAGTTGACCGAGATCGAGAAGACACTGGATGAAAAGCTCATAGAATTGAAGAATATGTAGTTTAGCAATTGACAAGCCCCCTTCAGAACAAAGTATAAATGTAAATGTATGACAGACTTTACACACTAGTTTTGTGTTTTGCTTCCCAGTATTGCGATGATGTATTTTTGCACACTTTGAAATAAGGCATGTACATCATGGAAAATGGTCATGGAAATTTACATTTTCTGCTCTGGAAAGTCATGGAAAGTCAGGGAATTTTGAAATTGTGTAAGTGTATGAACCCTGTTAGAGTACCGAAGTGTTGTTGTCACATCCGTTTTTACTCCAGCTTCTGCTTCTAAACAACATCACTCAAGTGAGAGTTTCACGGTTCTGACAGTGTCTAGTGGGCTAGTATCAGGCACTCAAAATGTTTGCTCTACTCTACTCTACTGAGAACCAGTTGTCTTGACAACATGCCCATATGATGTCACATTTTGCTTCTCTTATACAGGAGAGTGCCCTGTGAAAACTTCCAATTACTTGACTGTTTACGTTGTGATTGAGTGTGATTTTGTAGGTGACAAGTTATTGATTCAAAGAAAAAGTTCTATCCTGTGTTTTATTTGTCGGAGACTTCTGAGACTTCTGAATCAATGTAGAGTACCAAAGTGTGACGCCTATGAGTATTGATCAAACATTGATGATCATAGTAGGGACTCTCTTTAGGATTGCCTAACGCTAGCCCGCTAGACACTGTCGGACCAGTGAAACTCTCCCTTCAGAGATGTTGTTTAGAACCAGCAACCTGCATAACAATGGAGATGACGACGCCACCTCGGTACTCTAAACTGCTGGCCTTCATGCCTATTACACCATAGGTGCTTCTTCTTTATCCCGATGTGGCGAAATAGCTAGCTAGTTCTGATCGGGATAGCCTAGCCAGATCACGAAATAGCTAGCTATTTGCGTCTTCATTAGCCAGATCAGGCAAAATAGCTAGCTTTTTGGTCGAGAAAATTTCCTAAGAAATCTTGGGCTAGATGGAGCTAGCTCGAACTAGATTTTTCAATCCCGGCATGCATCAGCGCGCACAAGGCATTGTTTACGTAATAGGTTTTTATACGTGCGTGAATGCGAGCTCACAACCGAAGCCATACGATCGTGGCCTATTCCTGTCGCACACTGCTGGTGTGCGAACATCGGGATAATTTATGCAACCCCGAGTTTTGAGCTTACGTATCCTGAGTTTGGAGCTAATGAAGACGCGATTGCAACTTCATGCTAGTTCCCCGGATCAGCAAACTAGCTCGCTATTTGGTCCGATCGGGCTAATGAAGATGCACCTCATGTGTCATTTTGCTTGTAAGGTCCAGACCGCTCAATGGAGACAAGAAATTGGGTCTTTATGAGCAAGTACTTTTCAATTTCCAGGTTACTTTTATAAATACTGATTTCAATCAAAAACATATTTCAAGGAAAAATCAAATGTCTTTCTATACAAGTGATCGCTAAAGCAGTTTTCCTTGTAGTTTAATTTATTCCCAATTACTTCCCCTTGTGTTTCTGTTTAGTTCAGTGGTTACCATGCCATGCCAGGCAAATCATTTTGATCGTGCATTTTTCTCTCCAATGTTCAGGTTAAAGCTTGGAAGAGGCAACAAAGAATGATCAAAAACAGAGAATCAGCTTGTCTGTCTAGAAAAAAGAAAAAAGAGGTGAGTAATATAAATTGGCATTGGTGCTGAATGTTGCTGCGACTTTGTGTAATTTCCCATCAGCATTTCAGCTTCAAGTTTCAAGTTTTAGTTTCATTCATAAAAATGAACATACACTATAATTCATGAAATACATAAGTACCGGTGAGAAAAAGAATTGATGCAAATGGTAGTCACAGATAATACACAGAGGCCTAACAAGGACCAATCTGTTTCATGTGAGAGAAGGAGTCCAGAAAAAGGCTGAGGCTTGTAGAAGTCAACCCCCTCAATTACTTGTAAGTCAATAAGCCAGTTCGCAGTTACACCATGGTCGGGCAGTCCACTGAATCAAATACTTCTAGAATGCAGACTGGGATTTGTTCATGTAGCCGTGTTGGGTGATGGATGTAAAGACATTTGACAGCATGCCCATGACAACAATAGACACAAGAGCACTTAGTGGAACGATCTTTCACTACCTTCTCAAGAGCTTTTATCTGCATGATAATGAGTGTGAATGTGGCCGACCATCTAAGGCACTTCCATTTAACTCTGTGAGTGGTACAATTAACCTGAGGTCTTTTGTACCAGCAATAATCTGCTCATGCACACATTGCAACTTCTTACTGGCTTATTGTACAACACTGGAAGAAAAGGAAGGACAAACCACACAAACCAACATGATAGAACCTAGCTCTGTCATTTAAAAAGATACATCAATAATTTTCTAACAGATCTTTCTCATAATTAAACTTATTGAATTGAATTAAGGTGGAAGGGAAGGGAAATGTTTGCAGCTTTGTACTAAAGTCAAGAAATTAATAGAACTTGATCATATTTTTTTCTATTTGTTCTGCAATTTTACAGTATGTGACAGAATTGGAATGCAAGGCTGAGAACATGGAGAAGGAAATCCAGAGGTTGCGATCAGAAAACGTATCTCTGCGTAGCAAGATGGAGGTACTGGTGAAAGAGGTATGGTTTCCAGTGTTAACTGTAAGATTGTTCATGTGTACAAAATGTTTGGTAGAGAGTGGCCAATGTTCTTGATATCGTCTCTTTTGAAAAGAAATTGAGATACATGAAAGATTTTCATAATTTAAACCATAGTTTTTATAGTGTAACAGTCTTTCCAGATGATTAGAGTAGATCTTTAATGAAAAATAACATTAATGATAAATGATCAGATGCTGTGTTTGGGATCTCGTAAGAAAGTTTGCTTATAAAGCTCCACTTTGGACATGCCCAAAATCTTCTCTACTATTGTGAGTGAAGTTCTAATACAGTATTTTCTTTTATTTTCTGTGACTTTTAAAGTAAATAAATTAACCTGTGAAAGGGTTAACCTGTCTTTAAAGAGCACCCTTTGTATCATTAAAACATTCATAACTCTCGTATCAGTTGTCTGGGCCATGTTGCATATATGTTTTTCAATTAATGGTAACTACCACGGTAACAGGTGCAATAATGAGAGTTCATTGGTTGTTGCCATGGCATTTAACCATTGATGGTAAGTTGCAATATTTGAATACCTATATAGCCCTTGATTTTGTAAAACTTATTGATCTGCTTTAATAGAGAGCAATTTGTGTTTCACCTGAGTTGCCCTTTTACAACCTAGACCCTGTTGCATTAAACAGGGCCCTGGTGGGCATGGTGGTCTTGCATGACCATGTGCTGGTATTTGGTTTGTTGTTGATCCTCCCCACAACTCAAACTTTGTGTACGGCACAGACACAAATCATTGCCATTCTGTTACACATCGCTCACCTTCCTTCATAGGTGAACGATAATAGAATGTCGGACAATTTTATCCACATTCTTTAGTTGTGTGCATGGGTGGAAACTTTGTACAATGATGACATGTGACAGTTTTGCATGCATTAGAAGATGAAATTTTACGAAATATTCAAGATTTTTGCAGTAGAGGGTGACCAGTTGACTGCACACAGTCAAATGTCTCTATTTCAGTTTGTTTTCCCCTGTATTTAAGCACATGTATGTTGATTGAAAAGGGCCGGGGCACTTGCTGGCTACACTCTGAGGTTTGAAGTACTTCCTTGAAGGAAGTGGCATGGATGGATTTAGACTGACATAGTACCCATGGTGTGTGTCTAAGGCTAGACTGGTAGGCTGGGAAACGGTTTTGTGGAGGTAGAGTCTGGCCAAGACTAAATCCAAAGTCCTTTTTCCTGTCGAGTTTTAAGTTGACTTACTTCCTCGATGTGAGTTTATTAACATATATAAATCAAAATTCACATTCTTTTGGCCATAGCATCTTTTTGTGACAATCTATCTTTCTTCCTTCACTCTCCCTCTTTCCATTTCGTCTGCTGTGTTCTCATTCTACTGTTATTGTTCTCTTCTGTTTCTTAGTCTTTTTTTTTTCTCATCCTTCCCCACTCTTCGCCCCTTTCTTGTATTGTTTTGCGTCCATCCTCTTCTCTTTCTTTCTGACTCAGGGTTCATGCCATAACAACTACAGCTTGTTTTTAAATGAAAAAAAAAACATACCGGTAGGCTACATGCTCATGTGGAAATGTCCTTTTCCTTGTTTCTCCCTGGCTTTCATAGAATTCAACCTTGAAGAAGATGCATTCATCAGTGTTCTCATCGCCCGCAAGGACAGCGACTTGTCTGTTAGGAATCGTCCTCATCCTTGGTGTCAACCTGTCTCCAATCAGGTGAATATTAACTATTTATCTTCCACGGTTGTATGTTTATTTGTCATAGATCTTGCAAGATGTAAGTGTGTAGTATTGGTACTGATTATCAGCAGTACATAGCGGCGTTTGTGACCTTATAACAAGTAAACAAGATACTTTTTTTTACCAAATAGGGGCCACCAAGGATAGCGTAGAGCAATGAATGGCTGAAACCATTTTTTCCAATGAGTTTTTATTTTGATATTCCTGTAATAACTTTGACCTGGGAATCGCAAGCATTTACACAAATGAGTGCTTCAGACAAGCAAAAACACTTGTTCCACACTTTCAAGAAAAAAATCATATTATTGTATCAGACTTAATAATCTATTGATTTGATCTATTGACAGTTCAATGGCCTTTGCTTCTCCATCCACTTTTAGTATTTTATGACTTTGTTTTCTGTTTATCTTGATTGGTGTATTTGTAATCAGTGTTTCTTTTTTTTATATATATATACATGGTATTGTTTGTAATTCAAGTTGTGGGAAATGAATGAAATGATCGAGACTGTTCAGATTTTTAAAAAATTATTTCCCCCCTTTATCATTCTATCTGCAGTCTCTTCAGCCAAAACGGCAATAGTGCCTCGGATTTCATAACGGACCACCACGCTAGCCGTGCCTTGCTTGGCTTTTCCGAGCCGGCCAATCAGAATGCCTCCTCTCCCTCCTCCGCCCACCTCTTCACCAGCAGCCAATCAGCGCAGGTCGTGACCAGACACGCCTCAATCCATGACATCATGGCCGACGTGCACCTGTGGGAGAGCCTGGCCAACCAGTCGGCGTCGGATGACGTCGTTATGGCAACCATGAGGGAGATCCGTTATCTGCTCCCCCAGGGAAACCACTCTTGCCCCCATCAGATGAATCTCACTGACTCCATCAGGTAGAGATGTCTCCTCCTCATCAGCCATCGTGTCTTAAAGACAGGGTGTCCCATTTGCAAAAGTCATGAAACTCTGCAGGAATTAGCAGTATACCCTAACGATAATGTGTGTGGAATCTCACAGTAATAGCTTCATGAAAATTTTCAGGAATAATGAAAAAAACTATCCTTGTTTACGTTTGAAATGCACAGAGTATAGTCTTTATTCATGGAATATGGAATATGGAATATCCCAGTTTCGGGTTGGTCAATGGAGGTGCACATCAACATTGATTTTTAGTATTTACCCATTTATATATTTATTATTTTTGAATTAAGGTTTCTACTTTAATTCCCAGGATAATTGACAAAAAACAGTGTGCTTAGAAACACCTGTATTAAGCGGCAAATAAATGTTTTGTATTATTATTATTGTTATTATTATTCATAATCTTATTGTCCCTGTCATTGCGCAATGGAGGCATTTCTCCCATTGAACGCATGCACTGTGGAGTGGACCGTCGCAGACCATAGTGCACCAGTCTCTAGGCTATAGGTTTCGGTTGACCTGTCCAAAACCTCAAAATCTCACAATCGCTATGATTTATTTTTTCCAGTTCTGTTATTGGGGGGGGGGGGGGATGTTGTGGTACAGTATTCTCTTTTTTTTCCCATGATTTTTACAAAATTTTGTTTTTTAATCTGCAAAAGGGACACTCTCTCTTTAGAGTCTGTTATTCGTTTGTTTTGTCTACGCTCTTTCTACATCTTGGAGTGAGATGTTTGAACTGTTTAGAAATGTGTCACACTTTTATGGGCAGTCATTCCAGAATTCTCATGTGGTTATATGTCTGGTGTATGATAGGTTAACGGATGTGTTGCAGTTCTGGGCCAAGAGACAACTGGTGGAGCAGAAGAACTCCCAGGTGGATGGGAGGCAGGAGAAGAAGGTATGAAGTTGTCTTGATTCATCTTTATTCTCTCTATGCCTCAGTCACAGAGGCTGAGTTCCCAAATAAAGTTCAACATCTAACTTCCATAAGAGGTGGAGCGTCAAAGTTGCATCCTCTTTTATTCCTTGAAAATTTTCAACCCATTCCTCACAATTAGATCTTTGACCTTAGTGAACCCTGGCCAAGTTGGGAGGTCAAAATTTGCTGTGGAACTGCATTAACCAAAGTGGTATGACTTCATTGTGTCCTATAAGGTATTGTAAGTTCCTTCATACCCTGTTGTCTATTGTACATGTGTCAGATTAACTCTGGGTGCCACATGTGCCTTTTGCCACAAGCAATACACACACAGCACATAGAGCAGCAATTCATCTGGCACCCAAAGGGTTAAGCAGGAGTTAAGCTGCTCAGTATCTGAGTGGAGAAGGGCCAGCCTTCATATATGTGGGTTCAGTGAAGAAGTATAGACTTGTCCCATCATTGCGCAAGGTCCTGGGTCTGTGGCTCATGATAAGATGAGCCAAATTATGATGGTTCCCCATATTGCTATTGATAAAATAGAAACAATTTAAACTGTTGCTTACTGTTAGATTTTCTGACTTTATGAACCCTGATCCAGTAAGTTATGTTAAAATTTGCCATGGAACTGCAGTAAGCAAAGGGATGTGGCTTGTTTGTGTCATATGTTGTATTTGAAGTTTATTCATAGCCTGTTTTTATTGTCTGAACAGCAGGTTGTAGGGGAGTCATACTACTTATTATCTTATCTGAAAAGCCATCCTGCATGTATGCAGGCTTAGCACAAAACGGGTTAACACGGTTCAGAAACTGAATGAATGTATCTCTTTGGTCCATTTACCTAGTATTGTCTTCCCTTGTTTATTGTGCATTTATCACTTCTGCCAGCACAGTGGAAGGAGAGTCTATGATGATAACATTCTAGTAGAAATCAGCAATAATGATAACTGTGATAGTGCTATTGATAAAATCACTAACAAAAAAAAAAATCTCACGCACAGAAAGTATGTGAATGTACCTCTTCTCTCCATTTACCTAAAATTTACCTAATTTTGTCTCAACATAAACATCTAAAGCACAGAAAGTATATGAATGTCTCATCTCTCCATTTACCTAGTACTGTCTCTTTTTATTACCGTAACGCTGCCACCACAGAAGAAAAAGAAGCGTCGTCAGTCGCCCTACAGACGATTCCGGTCCGGTCCGTCGCTGCATGTGGAGTCTGACGAGAGGGGGGTGCAACTTTACGATCACTTTTTCCAGCGGACCTACGATCATCTGCTGGAGGCACTTAACAGGAAGGATGATACCTTTTACGTCGTGTCCTTCAGGAATGTGAGTCATTCATTTGATTTGTTACTTGCTGAATAGACCATTTTTGTGATGTATTAACTTTTGCCCTGATGCGTTATTGCATTCTCTTGCATATTGTGATTAAGCTTCAGTGGATGGAACACACTCTGAATCTATCAGTTGCTTCTCAGACAAACCTGGGACAAGCTTTGGGGTTACCATTAGTGATGCATTGTGTGAACTACGTGCATAAAATTTGCATACATGACATGTCTATTAGGGTTATGGTGATGATGATGATATTACCAATCATGGTTGATGTCTCCAGTTTGTCAACCGACCAATCGTCAGTCGTCCATACATTTGTTTTCTTCTCACAGCTCCAAGAATCCTTGCTTAGATATAAATCAAAAAAGGAATCAATGTAATGAATGTGTATATGTTTCTTCATTTATGTTTTTGAATCTGACAGGATCACTTGTTGCTGCCAGCGACTGCTCATAACAACACACGGAGACCCAAGATGTCCTTGGTGATGCCAACCGTCACAGCCAATGGTAATAACCTCACAACCTTCTCCACAAAGAAAATAAATTCTCTTGATTTATCCCTATGATGCAGATAGACTGCAAGAAATTCCTTGTGTTCTCTTTTTCTTTCCATGCAATGCTCATGTATATTTTATACATTTATTAAGGCTTGTTAGTGTTATGTACTTAAATTAACACTCTGAATTCTTATTTATATATTTATTCATTAACTTCTTAAATGCACTGCGAATGTCAATCTCAAGGTATTAGATTTTATATAGTTTTATATGATAATGAGTTATCTTGAATCTTAAATCTTCTTCCTATTTGCTGTAGTTGATCTAGACTTTCTCTTCTTTGTATACTCTTCCACACATGAACTTTAAATGGTGTTTCCTTTGGAGAAATATTAAGTAATTGTTCTCATTTTGGAGGTCATTTTAAGAAATAAAATAAATCACAGTGAAAATAGTATTAAAAGTCTTTACAAGCAAGTGGTCTTTATGTCCAGGTTATTTTCATACAGTCATGTTTTAATGAGAAACATTGTTCAAGGCAACAAAAAGAGTGGCCTTTATAGACATGAGGGCACTAATGCAGGCTTCGTTCTCATTCTTTTGATTTTGTTTTCCTTCTCCAGAGTCAATGTGGAACACCCCCAAGGACCACATCTCCATGATGCAGATCGACTGCGAGGTCATCGACACCAAGATCGTGCACGTCAAGGACAGCACAGCCGCCCCGCCCCCCTCAGTCAACAACCACACCACTGACTTTGTCCCCACCAGGGGGGCGCCACCCCAGCCCAAGGGGGTAGGCCAGCCCCCCTCGTCAGGCTATGTGGCAGGAGGGGAGAAGGAGAATCAGCTGGGCTACCACCCAAGGAACCTGTCTGCTACAGCTCCTCCTTGAGAATGAAAGGTAAAGCTTGATCATCATTGCAGCATCCCCCCCCCCCCCCCCCACCCGAGATCTCGGCCACGGGTCGGTAGATTGCCTTAAAATTTTACACAAGGGTCAAGAATTATGTAATCTATAAACCTGTAAAGCTGACCATCATGAAAAATCCTGTTATTTTTGTAAATTAATTAATTTATGCTAATTTATGTGAGAAATCATAGATTTTGATATTTATTACTAAATAAATCCTCAGGAATAACAATTTTTGGTGCAAATGTCTTTCTTAACTCCCTCATTAATTCCTGAAAGAAAAGGATAGGTTGTGATAATTATTTCTTTTGTATTTTATTGTTTTTCAATTTTCTTATGTATTTCTTTGTTTTTTGTCAAGCGTTTTTTGCTATTTGGGTGTGGGTGTGTGTGTGTGAATGTGTGTCTGTGTCTGTGTCTGTGTCTGTGTGTGTGTGTGTGTGTGTGTGCGGTAGGTAATCAATTACCCTATTTGAAACAATGATACTTAATAGAAAAGTATTTACATAAAATAGAAAAGCTCCTGATTTTGTCCATAGGATTATACACAGTCTTATAGAGAAATAGAGAAATTTCAGTGACTTGTGTGCGGTAAACGTCCGCGGTAGGTCCGATTGCCATATATTTGGGATCACAATGTGCAGGAAGGATCAGAGAAAAAATTCATGAAATTTTGTTCCTAAATATTGAGGGGGGTGGGTATAAGGGTTAAATTACAGCTTGATGCAGAAACAGATTTTGAGCAGTCATCAAAAATTGCAATCAGTCCTGCATGGTTCTTTAATTTTGATTCATTAAATTGTATTCCGTTTGTAATTCTGTTGGAAATTGTATACCGGTAGCTAATTATTTCATGTTCTTTTTCTCTTCTGCTTGTTGTAGGGTCTGACGCCGGACTCAAAGCGTGCAATCTCGGTCTGTATTTTCTGGTCCTACTGAAAACCGTTCAGAGCAGTCTGGAAGCTGCCAAGAGCAGCAGCTCAGTATAGAGTCCATCAGTATTTTAGAAGAATTTGGGGTAAATCTCTTGGCGGCGATACCTGGCGGTAGCTATATCGATCACAAACTCTGAGCTGCTCTTGGCAGTTTTTAGTAGGACCCTGCAAGAAGAAAGATGCCTTCTCAACCATTCCACGAGTGTGTTGTCTTTACGATACGACAAGAAGGAGTTGTGAATTTATTATGTGATGTCCATTGTATGGACTGTTGTAGGCTGCCGATGCTTTTTTCCCCACATGGCATGAAATATTTTATGAATTTGTCCATTTCGCATAAAATAAGTTGTGAATTTGTCCATGCACCATACAAAATGTTGTCCTTTTGTTCATGTGGCATAAAATATTTTTTTCTTATGGAGTATTGACCGTGTGTTGTTTTGGTCTCTCCCATTCTACAATGCGGTTAGTTTCGAGGCGAGTCTTCTTGAAAGATTGGCAAGAGTCAACTGATGTAATCCGTATGCAAAGTATGGAAGGTGGGTTATACAATAATTCACAACAATGAATATCAACTTCTTTTTATAAAAGCAAAGCAGAGACCATTTCAATGTTTCAATGTCAAATGAAGTAAATTTCACTCTATACTTACATCAAGGTTCAGTTCGTGGATTTTCTTGTTTGCTGTTTAGAATATGGCCCAATGCATCTACTGTTATCTTTAGTTAAATAATCACTCTAACCTTTGCATTCTATTCAGCATGCAGTTCTGAGGGTCACTTGCCCTACAAATGTCCATACCGGTAGTTATTCAATGTTTGTCGTACATTTAACTTATCTACCTGTAGACGAGGATCATCGTCATTTTGTATTCAAGGCGTAGTTCAGTGTATATGTTCCATAAAGTTTAGTATGTCACATTGCTTTGAAATTTTGAATAGTCGTGTTTCCTTGTTCTCTAGAGATATACTAGTAGTGACATGTATGTCAAACATTCCCAAATGTTTTTTTTTTTTTTTTTGGGGTGGGGGGGGGGGGGGGGGTATTCGTAACTGGGGCTAGGGGCAGGGATGCTGAAAATAATCTTTTAAGTACCTTCAACATTTTTAAAGTGAAAAGACCTTGTCTGCAAAGAGTTAACCCTCCCAGTACCTAGACATGAAACCCATTGGTTTGTTACATATTTGTATGCTCATGGGACTGAGAGATTTAAGATTATAAATGTAACTGGATGGGTTTAGATAGAATAGTTTAGAATAAAATTTTTGTTTGTTTTAAGAGTTACGTTACAGTTCTATTTGTGTTCCTTGACATTGTTGAAATGTATATGTGCATGTCTCTTCTGTTATACCATGGACCTATCATGGATGGACTGTGCTCGGATAGACTTCCCTTGATCTATGATGACCGCCGCCTCATAAAAATTCAATACATTCAGCTGTTTTAAACAATTAGCTGTATTTCTAATCAGGTAGTGCCTTCCTCTGAATGACAAAAGACAATCTATTTTGAGAAATATGTCGACCGTTCGGCCTTCGCTGGGAGCTCGAAGCTGATCTTTTTACACACACTGTGAATTAGTTTTGGAATGAGCGAAGGGAAATTTTGAAAAAATTGTAGAAAGAATTCGGTCCATAACTTTTTCGGACACCTCCGGACACGAAATTGAGCTTGTGTCCATGGAAGATCAAACACTCAACAGACGATTTACAAGATATTTTTAAGTAAATATGAATGCTTAATGTGCGATATGGGGGCATTTCTGTGGCATGTTTTCTACAGTATTCTCCTTCTATTACTAAAACGAAGCAAAAGTATAATCTGAAATTCACAGTATCGTATCTTTATAAGATGTACTACTACTGCACATGCATTTCAGTTCATGAAGTGGTTCTGAAATCTTCTGCGCATACAGAATATATATTCCTCGAAATGCATCCAAAATTCGTTTTGCATATTTGGCGGCGGTCGTCACTGGATCAAAGAACCAAATTCGTCAAATATTCTATTGTGCTATCAATGAACGCGACTGGTGCAGGAATAAATTATTCTTCGTGCTGACTCCAGTTCTAACACCTCCCTGGTTATACACACTGCTATTCAGCAATTTAAAAGTTTATCTGAAATATTTGAATGAAGTGACTTCTTATGCTTAAAAGAACATATTCACTACTGAGAGAGATGGGGAATTGGCTACAGGTATTGGTAAACAATTAGAGGTTTAGCCGTGGTGAGAGATGATATTTATGCTGCTTTTTTTTTTCATTGTGATATTTGAAAAGCGGTCCTCCTTTTCCATCATGTTTATATCTACCAAATGCAATATGTTTTGAATTAATTTGTTATTAATTAATTTCTATGATCAAATATGTTATCATTTGACAATTTCAATCTATCGTAGATGGGTGTATAGACTTGGTGTAGTTTTACATGCTTTATGAAGATATTTGCATTGGAAGAGAAGGTTTGTGTAAAATTATTTATTATAGTAAAATAGTGGTTCTAGTGATCAGTAGGAATAAAATTTGTTTTTGTGATTAGGCACAGTAGCTTTAGCTAGTGTTCAGATTTCATATTGATATGAAATGTTATTGACATAACCATCATTTAAGTTGATATATTGGGGTCTGAATGAATTACACAGAAATAAATATCTTCAACTGTAAAATACCGTACACCAGCATATGACACTACAAGAAATACTGTTTGTGTATTGTAGTATTATCAAATGTGATATGGTGTGTTGTTTGTTTCAAGTAACAGAAAAGTGAGACTATATTCTTGTACATAATGCATGTTGATTGCAATTATTTGAAGACAGTGAAAGAAGTTGATCTATCACATAATGCAAGTATGCATTCTAACAAAATAGTGTGTATATTACTTTATATCGAGGAATTTTACAGAAAGTTAGGAGTATGTACATTTATGAGGGATTTGTTCATATGTACTTATGTAGAATGATTTACTCAAAGATTAAAGGGGAGATTGATACTCTCCTTATACAAATCATGGTTCAGTTGCCTTGGCAACACATTGTTTGGAAGCACAAGAAATGCGAATAAGAATAGATCTTGATGAGGGACCGCACTAATGTTCGCACTATCATTAATTATCCAAAAGTGGTTAATAAACTGGTATACAGGTATACAGGTACTAAAATACTTAAATGTTATGCACAGAGATCTCTTTGTCAGCCTTCAATTATTTAATTTCCTTTGATAAGGAAAGCACACTTTCAAACATTAGACTTCGCTTTGTCAGGCAAACCTTTGACAAGCTTGGGGATTGTTGGATAACTTTCGTCAACAAAGACAAAATATCATGTATAATGAACTCATTCATTTTCACAAATAAAGTGTTCAAAATTCAAGTAATCGATGTATGTTATAGCCAAATATATTTACTTGTGAATATTTGAATTGATATTTTATGACATGTTTTAATGAATGTGTGAAACTCAAGCAATGAAGGTGACATGTGAAACATGTAGTGTTTCATTTGAGTTTGGTGTGAAGTCGATCCATTTTTGACAACTCATATCTTCCACCTCTCAAGTGCCCACGACTGCAGTAAAAACATTTGTACATCATTTGTCAAGTAGAAAACAGGAAGTTGAATAGTTTGTGTAATTTGTTGCAATTGCATGTCATGTACTTATTGTACACATGGTGTTATTTTTGTCAATGTTATATTCAGTCTTCTTTTTTTTTCCTTTTGATGATATCAGAGCTGCCAAGTCTCCCTGATTTCGCAGGAGACTCCCTGAAAGTAGACCAAAAATACTGAATTAGATTTCATCACATCACCCATTCTCTCTGATTATTTATAGATTATTGTCATTAGGTTGTATGCATTTGATAGATCTCCCTGATTTCAAATGAAATTTCCCAAAATCTTCCTGATTGTTGAAATTCAATGTTGGTAGCTCTGTAATATAATACATTTGCTTTTTAAAGAGTATAATCAAGTAAAAGGCCATTCAATCAAGTATATATTTCTTTGATTATTTTCCAAAAAGTTGACTTGTTATCATCGTTTTATTTAGTGCATAAAAGGCCTAGTTGTGTATATATCCCATTCCTCAGCACTTGTTTTAGAAACCTAATCTATAGCAGCCCTTCGTAAAAGTACTTTGTTTTCTTATCTTTTTTATGTGTTATTCTTAAGAGTCAAAGCAAAAACACTTTGTTGTCATCATTTGCTCAATGTTTCTTTCATACATGTCTTAATGTTTAAAACATATCTGTAAATATTTATATCCAAGACTTTTGGAATAATAAAATGAAGCACTGTAAATATTGGATGTGAGAATTGTTTTTATGCCTCCGCCACGAAGTGGCCGGAGGCATTATGTTTTCGGGTTGTCCGTCCGTCCGTCCGTCCGTCCCGAATCCATTTAGGCAATATCTTGAGAACCGTTAAGCAGATTTGCTTCAAACATGGTACATGTATGTATTGTATGAAACTAATGAAGTGTGTAAAATTCGGGTCAAATCTGAGTGAGGTCAAAGGTCAATGAACTTTGTAAAAATTGCCCCAAAATGACCTTTTCCACAATAAATCCAAATCCAAGGATGCAATTCTCATTAAACATGGTACAAAGATGGATCACTACTTGGGGATAGACTTGTGACATTTTTGGTAAAATTCCTGAAAGTTCAGAGGTCATAGGTCAATGAACTTTGACAAAATTGGCTAAAAACTGCCCCAAGCTTTGTATTTTTATGCCTCCGCCACGAAGTGGCCGGAGGCATTATGTTTTCGGGTTGTCCGTCCGTCCGTCCGTCCGTCCGTCCGTCCGTACGTCCGTCTGTCCGTACGTCCGTCCGTCCGTACGTCCGTCCGTCTGTACGTCCGTCCGTCCGTCCGTCCGTCCCGAATCCGTTTAGGCAATATCTTGAGAACCGTTCAGCAGATTTGCTTCAAACTTGGTACATGTATGTATTGCATAAAACTAATGAAGTGTGTAAAATTGGGGTCAAATCTGATTGAGGTCAAAGGTCAAAGGTCAATGAACTTTGTAAAAATTGCCCAAAAATGACCTTTTCCACAATAAATCCAAATCCAAGGATGCTATTCTCATTAAACATGGTACAAAGATGGATCACTACTTGGGGATAGACTGGTGACATTTTTGGTAAAATTTCTGAAAGGTCAGAGGTCAAAGGTCAATGAAATTTGTGAAAATTTGCCAAAAATTGACCTTATTTCACAATAAATCCAAATCCAAGAATGCAATTCTCATTAAACATGGTACAAAGATAGATCACTACTTGAGGATAGACTGGTGACATTTTTGTTAAGATTCCTGAAAGTTCAGAGGTCAAAGTTCAATGAACTTTGCCAAAATTGGCTAGAAATTTCCCCAAACCCTTAATTTTTCACAATAAATCCAAATCCAATGGTGCAATTCCAACCAAACATAGTGAAACGATGGATCACTACTTTTGGGTAGACTGGTGACCTTGTTGGTGAAATTGCTGGAGAGTTCAAAGGTCAAAGGTCAATGAACTTTGCCAAAAATTAGCTAAAAATTGCCCTCAAAGTGATAATTTTCAAAAAATATCAAAATCCAATGGAGCAATACCAACCAAACATGGTGCAAAGATGGATCACTACTAGACTGATGACATTTTTGGTGAAATTTCTCAAAGGTCAGGGATCAAAGGTCAATGAACTTTGCCAAAATTGGCTAAAAATTGCCCCCAAATAGATATTTTTCACATTGAATCCAATACTAATGATTCAATTCAAACCAAACATAGTACAGAGATGTATCACTTCAAGGAGTTAGACTGGTGAAGTTTTGGTAAAATTCCTGAAAGGTCAATGAACTTCACCCAAAATTGGCTAATTTTAAACAAACTTGATACTAGGATGGATTTAGACAGACTGGTTAGATTGGAAGTCAAAGAAGTAAGAGGTCAAAAGTCAATGAACATTGCCAAACTTGGCTAAACTTGAAAAAACAGAATGTGATATTTTCATTTCACATAGGAGCAATGGTACATTGCCCACCAAACATACACATTTTCTGAGAATAGCAAAGAGGCGGAGGCATATTTATCGACTGCGTGGCAGTCGAATTGCTCTAGTTTCACAATAAATCCAAATCCAAGGATGCAATTCTCATGAAACATGTTACAAAGATAGATCACTACTTGGGAATAAACTGGTGACATTTTTTTTTAAATTCCTGAAAGTTCAGAGGTCAAAGGTTAATGAACTTTGCCAAAATTGGCTAAAACTGCCCCAAACTTTATATTTTTCACCATAAAACCAAATCCAAGAATCCAAGAAAAACCCAAGTCCAAATCCAATGGCACAATTCGAACCAAACATGATACAGAGATGTATCACCTCATGGAGGTATACTGGTGAAAGTTTGGGTAAAACTCCTGAGAGTTCAAAGGTCAATTAACTTTGCCAAAAATAAGCTAAAAATTGCCCCCAAAGTGATCATTTTCAAAATATATCCAAATCCAAGGGAGCAATACCAACCAAACATGGTGCAAAGATGGATCACTACTAGACTGATGACATTTTTGGTGAAATTTCTCAAAGGTCAGGATCAAAGGTCAATGAACTTTGCCAAAATTGGCTAAAAATTGCCCTCAAATAGATATTTTTCACATTGAATCCAATACTAATGATTCGATTCAAACCAAACATAGTACAGAGATGTATCACTTCATGGAGGTAGACTGGTGAAGTTTGGGTAAAATTCCTGAAAGGTCAAAGGTCAATGAACCTCACCCAATATTGGCTAATTTTAAACAAACTTGATACAATGATGGATTTAGACAGACTGGTTAGATTGGAAGTCAATGAAGTAAGAGGTCAAAGGTCAATGAACATTGCCAAACTTGGCTAAACTTGAAAAAACAGAATGTGATATTTTCATTTCACATAGGAGCAATGGTACATTGCCCACCAAACATACACATTTTCTGAGAAAAGCAAAGAGGCGGAGGCATATTTATCGACTGCATGGCAGTCGAATTGCTCTAGTTCTTCTGTTGCTTTCGTGATGTTATACATACATGTATAAAATAGGTCACTAATTGATAGTCTAACGCTATAATGTGAAGAGTGTGTCTGACACAGACAGTATGACTATTCACACAAATCATGTTTTACAAGACAATAAGCAATTTATTATAAATGGACACACAACTCTGACCATGTTCCCTTCTCAAAAACTTCAAAACCATCGCACAATCATCCCCACTACATTCATACTTGATAACCCCTTATGCACCCAATGGAATAGACCAGTTTACTAACATATTCAAATTTTATGCATACCAGTTTAACAAAGGTTGCCCCTAACAACCGGAAAGCTTGCCGAGGTTTGCCGACAAAGCAACAACTAATGTATGCACAGTGGATTCCAAGTACTGAAACACCATTGTTAGGTACAGGTTAATGGAATAACTCATTACTAGGCCCCAAGGGAAGAAACATCCATAAATTTGAATACATTAGTAAACCGGTCTAATGCACCCCAATGAATCTTTATACCTGTACATTCTTCTGATGTAAATCCACAAAAAAGTCGCAGAGACTGCTGATGAAACAGAACCGTATCAGTCAATTGATTGGAATGAAATCATAACAATCGGAGGAGCAGACTGAGAATTAAAATGAATAAAAAACAAAATTAGGCACACAATTTGGAGGAATTGAATCTGAAAAATGTTGATCATTATAGTGCCCTACTCTGACAAAAGGAAGCAAGTGACAGATCACTCAAATCTGGGTTATTGGTACTCATAGATTGCATCCAGCATGCCATACATATAGACAATATCTGGAGAAGAAATATTAATCTTGCTGAGACCAGTTTGTAATTACATCATGGTTGGACAATCCACTGAATAAACACTCCTAGACTGCTGAGTAGGATTTTTTCATGAAGCTGTGTTGGATGATGGATGTAAATAAATTTTACAGTGTGCCCGGAACAACAATAGAAGGAGGTGCACAACTACTTCACAACTACTACGGTATCCCTTACCTCCGACACCCACCAATCTCTTACTTAAATATTTCTGCTTATATATTCAAATGAGAATGTATGAATACATTTCACTGACAGCTATACTCATACCACACAAATCTCCATTCATGGGCACACACAACACAGGTTTGTTTGTCGCACTTCACGCACAAAATAACAAAAACCATTACCAATTAACATACATGTACATGATACCAACTACAATGTGCATTCTAACAATCAACATCCCAATATGAAGTAGCCATTTTTTTTCTCCTTTGCACTGCAATGCATTCAAAAACATTAAGTATAAAATATGGCTATTTTAAGTCACAAAAAAAATCATGTTTTCCTTTTTGATTCTGGCTATAAATATACCCTGTATCACATTGTATACATGTTATAACAAGTCTGCTGTGATGGTGAATATAAATAGATATAACTGATAAATATTCATTACATGATTCAGGTAATGTACGCCATCAAAGATACTCCTTGTTTTGGTTCCTGAATGTGCTAAGCCTAGGGTTCTAAAAAAATATGTACAACAAATGACCACAGCACTACAACATAATATACATATAGACCCTTTACCTTTCACATACCTTCATTGATAAAAAAAATGTAAAATGCGACTGAAGACCAAGGTCAGCGTACAACCCCCCCCCCCCCCCCCCCCCCCCCATTGCTTTGGCAGTTGTGACCTTCAGCAAGATACTTCACCTACATTACTGCTCTGCACCCAGGGTTGGAGGAACAAACCCTGCTATGGCAGTTGTGACCCTCAGCAAGACACTTTATGTACATTGCTGCTCTCCACCCCGGAGTGTAAATGGGATCCTGACAAGGAGGTGAACGATCATGTGAATGATCTTGACCCAGACAAAGAAAATTCCAAGGGATATGAATATTTAAAAGAAAAAAAAAGAAATTTCTCAGGGAGTAGAGATGGTTCCCACATTGTGCATGATACGTAACTGTCTCCTGTCACCAGGGCTACAACTGTAACATCTCTCACATTTCAGTTTAAAGGGAGAGTCCATCCTGAAGTTAAGTTGGTTTTGATCAAAGCAGAAACATAAAGAGAAACAAAAAAGTGAGTGTCTGACAAGACTCTGTCAAAGGATAACAGAGTTATGAATTTTGAAAGTCTAAATTTTGTGACATCACTTGCAAGTTACTCTGCTAAAGTTGTGTACTGTTTTGGTTGAGAATCTAAATTTTCTCAAAAGGATATATTCAAATACCATTTAACCTGTGCTTTTGATGTATCGAGACACATGCTCTTTCACACAAACCTCTATGAAAAAGATTTATTCCTTCATCAAAAAACAGAAAAGTGGCAATTTATAGAATCATTCAGTACACAGCATATGGGAGAGCAACTCGCAAGTAACTTCACAAAATTTAAATACTAAAAAACCTTTCTCATCCTTTGACTGCTTTTTGTCAAACCTTCAATAATGTTGCTTTCATTTTTCTTCTACAATCAAAACTAATCTAGCTTCAGGGTGGACTATACCTTTAAGAACAATGAATGATACAGCCACATACATGGTATAACAATGTAGAATAACAAAAAATACATTAAAAATATCAGTACAAGTCATATTTCTGAAAGTAGTCTCACATACATTGAATACACTATCGCATGAAACAAACAAGGTGACATAGGTGAGTTGTTAAATGGCTGTTACACAACCGAATAGTACTGTGCAAAACATTTCACTTATAAACAATGAATATTTCTTTTATAATTACTGAAAAAAATCAAACCTGGGAAGAACTGGGTGACACTTGAGCACAAATACTGAGTTAATTCAATTTGCCATGTTTGTGCAATACCTACAAATGAAAGTACATGTTCTATTACACTGCATACACTAGGGCAATCATAGCAATACAGCCAAAAAATAAAAAATAAAAAAAATATCTTCACTATAGCTAGGTTACCAATGTATAAAACAAGTTTGTGAGTAAAGTTAGATCTACATGTACACCAGACCCTACACCAGGCCTACTTGATATAGAAACCATGGTGGTGTTGCATAAAACAAGATATGCTCCAAATGATTATTTGCCAAAATCACACACTTTTCAAAAGACAATATTATCTAAAGGGCCAAACGTCTGGAATAATTTCATCCCTCACATCAAAAGTTCTTTTAATGATTTTAAAAATAAATGTAAAAAGGTGCAGCTTGATACTCTTATTTAATTTATCATAATTAGTAGGTAAAGCTTTTTTTTTTTTTTTTTTTTTTTTTTTCCTTTCTCCATTGTTAGGTGTCTGTACAATGGGCTGTTCTGGATTGTTTTTGTCTACATTTTAAATATCATGCTTTCAGGTCAGCTGTCGATAAGGTTGCATCCTTCCTAGCTGCTACCCACTCACTTAATCTATTCATATATGCATTTGTTGTTATTGCTGTTGTATTTTTATCCTCTTTGATCCAGTGACTAAAAGAAATAAAACTTGAACTTGAACTTACCGTACTGTACTAATGTATATTAACTCATATCATGTGCGGGATGTGATCATGTGCAACTCAGCCACTGTACTGATCTCCAGCATGCTGCAATCCCTGCGATCAGCAAGATGGCGAACGAATGGCACTTACCGGTAAGTAAATGAAATGTCTTTCCTATTTGTAATTGAAAATTGTTTATCCATCATTTTTTTTTTTAAATCTCTCATTGTCTCACAAATAATGTTCATCGGCCGCATGCTGTTCCGATCGTAGTGTAAGACTCTATAATGTTTATCAGCAGCATGCTGTTTGTTCCGATACTATGTAGTGTGTTGGAGTGTTATCATCACAGTGAGCTGAGTGCCCGGGCTGAGTGCCGACAGCCGCCTCAGCTCCGATCAGAGGCACCTGGGCCGGTGGCCTCCCACCTTCTGCCTGGAATAAGTAACCGATTTACCCTGCAGTTCATTTGTTAACTTTGATCCAATCGCAGATAATTATCTAAACAATATGAAAATTCTGTTCAAATGAAATTCACATTGTTTTCTTTCATCCTTTCTTCATTTGCAAAAAAAATGGCCAATATAAAAGTTGGCTTTAGTCTAGTTCTACTTTGTTGGGTTGAACGATGTTATCATGAAGGTGAATCTTGTCTGCAAGGACACCGAGGATGGATCCAAGGAGGGCACAAGTGAGCATCAATTTCTTTTTAGCCAGCAAGATGCTAACACCCTTACAGATTTTGGAAGAAATACAAGATCTGTCAGTCGCAGTAATTCAGCAGTTGAAAACTCTTGTACTGATGATGGCAGAATCCAGATCACAGTGAACCCAACACGAACTCCTGATGATGAAAGCGGTACAAGGAGATCTTCACACAGAAGAAACATTCAGTTATGGGCCTACTCTTAAGGAATTTGTGTTAACTACTGTATAATTATGGCATTTCAAAACATTACATTTGGAATTAATGATGCGAAAATGTCATCATGAAGTTGAATTTTGTCTGCAAGGACACTGAGGATGGATCATCATTAACCACCTGGCTCACTCAGTGTCTATCTCATCTGTTGACCAGTTCAAGAAACTACTCAAGTCACATTTATACTTAACTGATCTCTGAGAAGTGTCTAACTTTTGTTTTTGTAAGGAATAGAAGGTCAGTAATGGTGAACTGATTATTACTTGTGTGTGAACTTGTTATTCAAGGACTCTGGTCTTGGACACCTTTTATGTTAATAAAAAAAGGGTATAAATGTCTTGTCCGTTTGCAGTTGTGGTAACAGTCATACGCATCACCCTCTACAGGGGAGTGACCCCACCCGGAGTTTCTCCAAATGAAGTGCAGCACTTGGTGCAAACTCCCTTAGGGTCTTATATAGCTCCGGTAAACCAAACAAAATCAATTCACCACTCCAAATCTCCCTCACTGGACTTGCATGATTGTTCAGTGTTGATGAGATGAAACTCTGTCTCGAGATTCCTGTATAAATAGTCGTTCTTCCTTCTGTACAAATGTATTGGAGTGGTGATAGCAGCTTAGAAACTGATATATAAGTATTAACAAGAAGGTCATGGGTAAGATACATTTTGACACCTACTGGACAAAGTGCAACATTTAATATTGATGCAAATCCCCTGGATTACTTCTTCTTGATTTTCCCTTTGGCTCTCATTTATCTCCAGATTCTGTAAACCAATCAGTACGTCAAACAAAGATGGCTAGCTGCCCGCTCAGCTTCACTTTCAGGCTCAGCATCATGACTCGTTTGACCTGGCCCTTCCTTGAGCCTAGTCAGACATGCTGGCACTGCTGGTGTCACGAGAGAGATCCAGGTCAAGGACCGGCATGAGGACATCATTTTCCATGTCAATGCTCACACGCGATGAACCTCGCACTCGTGTGAGTGCTCCAGCTCCAGCTCCAATTACACCACCGACATGACAACTAGAAGATTCTTGCTTATTTTTCTTTCTCCAGCTGCACAAGGTTCGCCGGGGTATTTTGGCGTTGGAAGACAAATAATGCTTATAATATTTCTGTTTTGAGGCCATTATATGAAGTTCAAACGCTGCCATCAAAGATGACGACATAGCACCTCATAGATCTCTCATAGTACATTATCGAATGAATGTCAAATGCAAAAGTTACCCACATTAATGGTAACCACATTGCGTGATGTATAATCGTAGCAGAAGCCAAATGAAATATATTTCTATCGCTATTTTTCTAAATTCAATTTCATGCATAAGTCGAAATATGGAGAAAATTTGGGATAAAATATTTGTTGAAAGGGTTCGATTTTACTAGAGAGTCAATTAATGTGTTTGTTCAACTTCGTCATCAGGGACCATTAGCGGTATCCTTTGTAAAATGAAAAAAAAATCTGGAAAATTTTCTTGGCTTTCCATTGTTCAAAAGTATGTCATGTATGTATGGTCGTCCATACAAGCTGGTTCGCTATGTAACATATGATTATAAGAAAAAACATAAAAGCAAATTAACAAATTTAAAAATCTTAAAACTCGTATAAATATTTTTCTTTCGAAGATGACTGATTACGAAATATGCATGATGCTCATTAAATGCATTTCCCTAACGATCGGCGCATCGCTTATCTACAGTATGTACTGCACACGCGTACTCATGATCTAGAATTCAATTCCTGCTAAAATTAAATCAATTAACTGCCGCGATCGACGCTCGATATTTAGAGTTAGACTTGCTGAATAGAATATGTTTCTACAACTCGCTACGATAGATCATGAGCTAAGGATATGAAGTTTTGCCTTTTTGACTCTTTTGAAGAGGGCACAACAGAAATTGGGTCAACAGATATGATAGCTGAGCCAGAGGCTGGAGATGGAGATTATGAGAGGCCATGCAGTTCAAGTGCGGACTGAGTATCCATCGACTAGGCTGAGCAAAACATGCTCTTCTGGTTCCTCTTTGATGTCGCCATTTTCTAAAGTAATGCCTTCATCTTGAGGGAGGAAAATGCAGTCATCGGATGATTTCTGCTGATTATCCATCACCTCTAACAATGCTGCGGTTTCAGTGCTAAGCTACCATGCCAAATCAAACATGTACCGCACTGGGTATCAACCTCAAAAATGGCACTTTGATAATACATTTACTTTAGTATGGGCAGTGATGATATTTAGAAAGTTACCATGCTATATTAAAGATGTACCACACTTTATTAGTGGGTATTAACCTTAAAAATGGCAAACTTTGATTAACTTTAGTATGGGCAGTGATGATATTTAGAAAGCTACCATCCAATATTAAATATGCAGCACACTTAGTGGGTATTAATCCACTAAGGACAAGAAGCGAAACATGGTGTATGGTATCAGATGTGCAAAACGAGTGTCAGGATTCATACATCGGTAAAACAGCTCGTATGTACCAACACCGTAAGTCTACAGCCATTCCTGAATCGGCACCTGAAAGCGACAGGGCACTCTCTTAACAATAAGGACGTGGTGATCCTGGACAAAGAAAGCAGGTGGTTCGAGAGAGGTGTAAAGGAAGTGATTTGGGAGAGAGTGCAGAAGCCTACATTGAATCGGAGAGGTGGTTTGCGGTTTCAGCTGTCATACGCCTGGGAACAAATCTTACGGGAAGTTCAGAGCCATCTCTCACGTGATCAACTTCTCGCCCCTAAGGAAACAAGTGATGCCACAGTCTGTTGACCTTGGCGCGGAGTCACTTGGAAAGACGTGCCTGGTGTTCATTCGCCTGATGAAGCCAACAGCGGTTGGTTAAAACGTCGCATCACAGAAAATTGTAAGTGCTACTTATCAATTTTCAATTATTTCCACTAAATGATTCAATAGTGACTGATATTAGTGGGTATTAACCTCAAAACTGGCAAACTTTGATAATGCTCTAGTATGGGCTGTGATGATATTCAGAAAGATATCCGCTTTTGCTCTTGATTGAAACTAAAAAAGGCAGTAAATAACAGTCAACAGCACACGTTAACAAAGCCTAGAAGTAATGGAAGTTTCAGCTACAATTCCTTCAAAAATGTTGTTGACGAAGCTGCTCATTAAAGATTGTGATTACAAACAAGTATAAATGGAAAGTGTAAGAAAGAATAACATAATTTCACGACAGCATTTTCAAACGTTAGTTCCACCAGCTGTCAAACTTTCCATTGGGCACTTGGGGCAATGGACTGCACACATGTTCCTTAGAATTGCACTCGTCTTGGAGAAAACAATAACATGAGACCTCATCGCATGGTATCCATAGCACAAAGCTCTAACTGCGGCTGCGACACAAGAATTTCATACATTCAAACTGAAACACAAGAGTCACCTGGTTTCTATTCAAGTTAGGTTCTGAGCATAAACAAGGGCTCTTACCCAGCCTCAAAACAATCATTGTCACTGTAAATATTTCAAAATGTTATTCCCTGCAAATATACACAGTACCTTGATGCACCCCAGGACTTCCATTTGTTTATATGTAAAACACAAGTGTCACTTAGTATAAGCAGTTCTGTTACCAGCATGTGATACAAGACATGTATAATAGATTCTCATATTGCCTTCTGAAGGTGAATACATGTGCCATCAACAATCAACATCAAATCCACAGTATAAAAATGCTTTAAAAAATATGAGCTGATTACAGATTGGCAAAAATAGCACCTTAACTTGACTTTCTTTCATTTATGTTATACCCGAACGCAATCTGGTTCACAGTGTAAAAAGGCCTCGACCTTGTGAACTGTTTACAGATTTATCGTTCACACTCATAGCACCTGTCGATAATTAATAGCATGATTGAAAATTGGCCTATTTATTGATATTGTAGTGTTTGTTAAAGAAGTTTTGTGGTGGCCCGCGTTAAAAACACGTGACATGCCACCTGTTTCCAACAATTAGTACCTGCGTAACGATGGACGTGACAACACCACTTCAGTACTCTTATCTAGTTTGTAAAATGTGGACTGTATAGTGTAGTTGCATGGTTGAAGATTGAGGTGAGCACGGTGGGGACTCTCTTTGAGAGTGCCTGACACTAGGCCCACTGGACAATGTCAGACCAGCAAAACTCCCAATTGAGTAATACTGTTTAGAACCAGAAACCTGCATAATGCTGGCTGTGACGACACCACTGCAGTACACTATGGGGCCTACTGGATAAGTTGTTTAAAGGAAATATACTATACTGGGAAAACAAAAAGCCTTCAAAAGGGTGATTGTGGACAATCTTAATATTGCCAATTGTCTTAAAAGCATGTATTGTCCATTTTAGAAACTTGCTGAAAGTTATTTGCCCTTGAATGATGCAGTCAATCTGCAGCGCTCGCTCGTTCTGTAGAAATCGTGAGCGTTTTATTTTTCGTTTAGCTAAAATCTCACGCACAGATTTTGCTGCACCTAGATTATGAAGGAATTCGACATGCTCGCGAGATCTTTTGCTGGTGTCTTCTGTAAGCATACTGATCAGGAATTTTTTAGACAGGGATTGAGATCATATGTATCTTAATAAATATTTTCATTTTTTTTTTAAATCCGCAAAGGAGTTTTTATGTTATTTGCTTTCAAAAACAGGCCTCAATTTTTTTTTTTTAAATATGTAAGCTCTGGGACCTTGCTGGATCCTGACCCTTCTATGGATTGTACGGCAACGACAGTTACGGCTCTAAAAAGCTAATATTCCAGCGGAGACTTTGATTCCAATATTGTTTGGGCTCAAAAATAAAACATTTGTGCTATTCGTCTTCAAAGTGACGCAAGATTTCAGAAATCGTACAGACTTCGCAACCGATATTCACAGTGAGTTAACGTCATGTCTCCGCATTACGTCATTTTCATCATTATTTTTATCTGTGTGTTGCGGGGCATCCAGTGGTGTGAAGTGTGGCCATAGTCCCGCGTGTGTAGTTTTTCGTGCATGTTTTGTAGTGTACATCGACATTTTTGGTTGTGAGTACTGGAACTGGGTGAGCTGTAGGTGAGTGACTCAAAAACTGACACTGTCAGTCACATATTAATTTCATGTCACTACAATGCAATAACACTTATGTATTCTAGACTCTAACTATTTTTACTGCACTCAGGTGTACAATAAAGCGACCACTTACACATGTGTGTGTGCATATAATTTAGGCCCCTAAAACCCAGGATAAATTACTAATTTAATTGTGCTGAGCTCTGTTGACTGATTGTTGCAAAAGTTGGCTGAGATGAGTGTACAGTTTAGTAGTAGACAGGAATAACTGTATCATACAGGGCATTCTTTCATCGAAAACCCCCGAAGAGAGTGTTCAGAGGAGCCAGATGCAATCTCAGCAGATCCAATGTCAATCAGAGACTGATTTTGGGTCTAGTGTAGAAGTTGCTTCTGCAAAATGCTGATATCCATGATGTCAATGATTTGGCTTCTGTTGGCTTTATGACTAGAGGTTGTTCATGTAAAAAAATAAATGTGTTAACAGACAATGCAAATGCAAAAAGCAAGACAGGTATTGTGGCCCAGTGTAATGAGTGTAACTTTGATGTTTTAGATATTTCTGATGGAGATGAAGACATGCTTGAAATTTGATGTTCAGTTCCTCATCCCTTAAGCTATCTCAAGATCTCAAGGGAATGTAGTGCATTTGTATAACAGTGTGCATATATGTACATGTAGTGTACATGTCAGACTGTGCTTGACTATGCAGTATTTGCAATCACCTTGTTTTGTCCTTAAGATTTCAATATTGGCTTGTAAAGATTTTCCATGTGTACCTTTCTCACCTTTTACTTACACCAATAAGTTTCTCTACTGTGTAAACTTAAAACAAAGTTGACTCCGATGACCTGTACATATTTAGTAACTTAATGTTCAAATTATGCATATAGATGTGTGGTTCCAGATGACTGCAGAGTTGCTCTATTTTCACAGTATCATTAAGCCATCATATTGTTATATTATAATATGTATTATATTATACATTTTTATATTATTTATAGATCTCTTTCCACAAGTTTTATTGTATATATACCATAGCTTGCCTTGTAATAAGTTATATATTCTGTGCGATGTTTTATACTGTGTGTGATTTATATCTTACTGTGTTTCATAGATTGAATACAGTGCTTTCAAAGGACTGATTGCACAATCATGTTTTATAATAGCTTTATGCATTGTATGGCTTGACCATTTCAGCCTGATTTAGTACATGACGGATCATATTGTCAGTAGCAGAGGTACATGTATGTACATGTATAGAAACAAGCTATATATATCAGTTTTGTAATTTGTAGTCCTTGGGATGCACAGCAAGCCAAAGAAGTACAGTACTACCACCTCAGCATATCAACTCAAACATATTTGTGATGTTTATCTTGAAGAATGTCTACTCTTAACTCTTTGTATGTTCACTAATCAAAGCACCGAGCACCACATTGTTTGGGGCATGCATGAACTACAATGGATCCTTTGTGCAAATCTGCTAACATAACACACAAGCGTAACGCACAAAAAATTAAAAATGAGTTTAGATCTTTTCTTTCATTCCTGAAGATTTATATGTGTATTCATGTAACTTGTGTAATATATCTTCCTTATTGCAACTGTGTAATACATGTATAGAAATAGGACTAAACATGTTCTTGCCATCCAAGTTACTAACACAGTAACACTATTTTAACCGAAAGCCAGTCAAAAGTATTGTTTTATCAGGCATATCATTTAATATATATAAATAAAGGTTATGTTGATAGTTTTGTCAAAATTATGTGTGCTGTATCCATTATTTTGTGATTGGCGAGACTTGCTTTATGGTTTTGTGTTCATGTTTGTCGTGTTTCCTTTGCAAAGAGAGATGTTTTGATAACAATAGACTGAGCAGATTTTTTTTTTTCTGCAGACTGATATGTTTTTTTCTTTTTATGATTGGTGGCACTTTTTTTGTTTGTGTGTGCATGTTTGTATGAAATGAAATGCATGTTTCCTGTGCAAAGCAAGCTGATGTTTTGATAAAAACTGTAAGCATATTTCATTTCCTGCAAACTAAATAGAATCAAGGCATATTCACATGGAATAGCGTATTGGGGTGGTTGGTAATGGTACATGTGTTATCCATCACAAAATATTATGGGGTCTGACAAGGTTGTGTATTTTATTTTGCCTATCATTAAATACTTTATACAATCACTTTTTGTTTTATTTCATTTTTTTATCACTTTTATTTTATTGATAAATTTCCAAAGAAATGAAAAGTCACAACTCTCATAGCGAGAGCTCAACAAATTCCAATTACAAGACACTCCAAAAAGGATAACCATGATGGTAGGCCCTGTATATTCAATATCATTGCTAAAACCAACCATGATTTAATGAAAATATAAATCGTGAAGTCGTCAACTTAGCTCACGCTGCAGTAACAGCTATTAGCTCACGCAGCTACGGCACCACAGCTGCGCTGTGCTACTGCTAATGCAACTGCACACAAAAATTTCAGTATATGGGACTGGTGTAAAAATTTATGTTGACGCGGTCTTTACTTGATTTTAAACAACATGTTTGAAAAATAATAAAAGTAATATCGTACAATAATATCCTACGTTATAAAGTGTGAGCAAACAGAAATTAACATGATTCTGTCGTTTGAAGGTATCTCGTGCGTTCATTCAAATCGCCGGTGACATGACGTTAATAACGCGGACTCTGATTGGCTGGCTAGGATCGTTCACAACTTCGTCATTTCTCGCTCATTTTGGATTTGAACATGGTTGATGTTTTGCTGGATCCTGACCCTTCTATGGGGGGAGGTTGAAAAATAATGGTATCTCCATGAAGTACAATAAATTCTGCTTCAGATGACCTCTAAATGTTAGGGGCTCAAAAGCGATTGACATAGAAATGTAGAGTTTATTTTAATTTTTTTAATCTTCATTAGAACCACATATTTATCTCGATATTTGCAATATTTTTTCTGCCTGTTTTAATGAAATGTTTTTTCACACTTGGTAAATTTCGACCTCCAACATACAGTTACAAAAGAAAGCGTACGAAAATATGGTATATTCATGAAGATATCGCAGTTTGGAAAGGAGGCGTTTTCCGCAGTTTGAGAGGTCAAGTGAAGGTCACGACTACCTCGCTGAAAATAAAATAAGGGTATTTTCCGGTGCCTGCCATTTGATTAAATCACAAATCCTCAAAATGTTTGGCCCAAACATTTTGAGGATTTCACAAATTTTGACTAATTACTCCAAATGTGGATCATTTGATGACAAATAACTTTCAGCAAGTTTCTAAAATGGACAATACATGAATTCAAGACCATTGGCACGCAGATTGCTCACGATCAACCTTTGGAGGGGTTTTTGTCTTCCCAGCATAGCATATTCCCTTAAAACCTCTGAAGAAGCCACCCTATTACCCCTCTTAGTCCCATAGGCAATACACTAGTGGAATTGCATGTATAAAGATTGAAGGGTGATGTTACTGCACTTTCTTGCCATGGATTAGGACGCCCCAGCCCTCCATCCAGCGGAGAGACTCAATCTCCTCCTCGCTCAGGGCGGGCGTCCCCAGGCACAGGGGGAGGAAGTTCCAGAAGACGACGAGGACGGACGTCAACCACGACACTAGCAGGCTGGAGAAGAGGCTACGCTGGGAGGGGGTTCTGGGAAGGGCGAGTAGAATCATTTATAAGAAGCAAATAAACAAAATAATAGAAATGATATTGTGCCATGCACTTCCCACTCTATTCTTCCATTCGTTTATAAGTGGACCACACAAAATTGACTTAGTTCACAGTTCTGGCCAGTTCACAGTGAAGAATCATTTTCAAAATGCAACTAAGCAAAATAATACAAATAATGATATCGTTTCATGCACTTCACACTCTATTCTTTCATTCACATAAAAGTAGACCACACACAATTTACTTAGCTCACAGTTCTGGAGAAGGAAATATATTTTTAGTTAATGGGCTTTCTGGGGTAATTTCAATCTTGAAAAGAAATTTAAGGCATACACCCAGAAGTAGTGAGGATAGCATGCCCCATCTTTTAAATGTCTGACTCGTTTTTCATTCATTAAACAGGATAGAGCATGCTTTCTTTACTACTACTGGGTGTGTGGTTAAAATTTCTTTTTAAAATAGACATTACCCCAGAAAATCCTTTCACTAAAATAATATTCCTATGTTTCTTTCTATGTGTCTTTATCGCGTGTATCCCCGACATTTCTTATATAAAAAAAATATCAGTCATTACAAAGAACGCTCACTTTAAGACGTGCTGGTGGACGAGCTCGACGGTGGCAGCAAGAAGAAGGATCTTCCAGAGCAGGGCTGGAAAATAGTGATGGAGAAACAGAGTGCGCTCCATCATGAAGTAGGGCACATAGTTCACCACCCATCCCACAAACAAGGCACCGGTAAGATACAGTCTGGTCCACTCAGCTGGGAAAATCAATGAACATCAAGCTTGATACAGTGATACACAAAAAATGTGGTCTCATATTCAGGTTACATCAATGCACATTTAAAGCGATAGTTCACCACCCATCCCATGAACAAGGCACCGGTAAGATACAGTCTGGTCCACTCAGCTGGGAAAATCAATGAAAGACAAGCTTGATACAGTGATACACAAGAAATGTGGTCTTATATTTAGGTTACGTCAATGCACATTTAAAGCGATAGTTCACCACCCATCCCATGAACAAGGCACCAGTAAGATACAGTCTGGTCCACTCAGCTGGGAAAAATCAATGAAAGTCAGGCCTGATACAGTGAAACACAAGGAATGCAACCTTTATCTACAGGTTACTTTAATACTGGTTTCAATCAGAGCCATTTTTTAAGGGTAACACAAAATGTGGTCTTTATAGGCAGGTGGTCCCTAATGCAGGTTTAATGTATCACAACGAGAACAAACTATTCTCCAATATGAGAAATATCAAGTGTTCCATGCGGCTCTTTTGACATCTTTAGGGGCTGTTTTTGTGTTTGTAAAGTAGGGCAGATAGTTCACTGGCCATCCTACAAACAAGACATTGATCAGAAACGGTCTGATCCACTCAGATGTGTGTCAAGAGAGGGAGGAGATAAAAGTAGTTTTACGGAAGACAGTCTTGGGCCCTGTCTCATAAAGCTGATGGTAAATTATGCACGACTTTAAGCAGAACTGGTGACCAGGGGGGCAATTCATGAAAGTTGTCAGCACTGACAAGTTGTCTTTCTCCGACAGTTACCATAGTAACAGTCAGAAGCTAGTGCCTCTCAGCCAATCAAAACCAAGGACTTCACTGAGTATTTGGTCAGTGCTGACAACTTTCATGAAATGCCCCCTGTTCTTAGGTGCCATATCACATTCCCAACAATTTTGAATCCCATCAGTTAAAGTTGAAATCTGATCTTTGTAGATCAAAATTCTTGTTGTCAAGAAGCGTCTGAATGCTAAGTTCATAATTTGTCCAATTTGATTAGGATTGTAGGAAATTTACTCCCACCATGTATCAAACAGGAACAAATTGGGGCCTCCATTTTATCTCATTTAGCACAAGAACGGGTCACCAGTCGTGCGTAAAGTTGTGTGTAACTTATGAACAGCATTATGAAACAGGGCCCTGATAGGATGAAATGAACATAGAGAATCATTGTGTACATTATTTATTATGGTCAAAATTTCACATGTGCTCTTAGTGTACTTTGAGGGTTCAATTTGCCCGAGCTCACCTTTCGATAAATCATCACAGGCCCTCTGGTGCCGCAGAATGTAGATCACCGTGACGACCACGTAAACAACAATGGCCACATCTGCTGACCACCATATGATTGCGTTGCCAAGGAGATGAATCTGAGCCTGAAAGCAAGAAATTATCAAACTGTTGCGAAATCCATTCTCAAAAGTACATTAAGAGGTCTGTCTATGGTCAATCAATTGACAATCAATCAATCAATCAATAAAGGCCGCTTTTTATATACTCTTGTGTCATATATAAAGATTATCTCTTCAGAAAGACCACTTTGGGTGGTCTCTGCAGATGGGCTTGACTATACAGTGAAACCTGGAAAGAAAGACCATTCAAAGGGGACAAGAAATGCAGGTGGTCTTTACATACAAACAGCTTTCATAAAAGTTTCTAGGAGAAAGTGTTAATGGGATGCAAAATATGTGGCCTTTATAGGCAGGTTAACTTACTAAACACACAGTCGGTCAAGCAGGTTTTGCTTTACATATATTAAAGGTGCTACCCATCCAGAAGGTGATGCTTCACTCCTTTGGAGTCCAATCCAAAGATTCTGACCAGTACTTGTGTTCTTTTTAAACAGGTGATTGCCAGAGCAGGTCTGACTGGTAATTGTGGTCTTTTTAAACGACTGGTAATTGCGGTCTTTTTAAACGAGTGATTGCTAGAGCAGGTCTGACTAGTAATTGAGGCCTTTCTGTAACAGGTGATCACCAGAGCAGGCCTGTCCAGTACTTGTGTTCTTTCAAAACAAGTGACTGCTAAAGCAGGCCTGACCAGTACTTGTGGTCTTTCTAAACAAGTGACTGCTAGAGCAGGCCTGACCAGTACTTGTGGTCTTTCTGAACAAGTGACCGCTAAAGCAGGCTTGACCGGTACTTGTGGTCTTTCAAAACAAGTGACTGCTAAAGCAGGCCTGACCAGCATTTGTGGTCTTTCAAAACAAGTGACTGCTAGAGCAGGCCTGACCAGTACTTGTGGTCTTTCGAAACAAGTGACCGCTAAAGCAGGCTTGACCGGTACTTGTGGTCTTTCAAAACAAGTGACTGCTAAAGCAGGCCTGACCAGTATTTGTGGTCTTTCAAAACAAGTGACTGCTAAAGCAGGCCTGACCAGTACTTGTGGTCTTTCAAAACAAGTGATTGCTAGAGCAGGCCTGACCAGTACTTGTGGTCTTTCAAAACAAGTGACTGCTAAAGCAGACCTGACCAGTACTTGTGGTCTTTCTAAACAAGTCATTACTAGAGCAGGCTTGACCAGTACTTGTGTTCTTTCTAAACAAGTGACTGCTAAAGCAGGCTTGACCAGTACTTGTGTTCTTTCTAAACAAGTGACTGCTAAAGCAGGCCTGACCAGTACTTGTGGTCTTTCAAAACAAGTGACTGCTAGAGCAGGCCTGACCAGTACTTGTGGTCTTTCTAAACAAGTGACCGCTAAAGCAGGCCTGTCCAGTACTTGTGGTCTTTCAAAACAAGTGACTGCTAGAGCAGGCCTGACCAGTACTTGTGGTCTTTCTAAACAAGTGACCGCTAAAGCAGGCCTGACCAGTACTTGTGGTCTTTCTAAACAAGTGGCCGCTAAAGTAGGCCTGACAAGTACTTGTGGTCTTTCTAAACAAGTGACCGCTAAAGCAGGCGTGACCAGTACTTGTGGTCTTTCTAAACAAGTGACCGCTAAAGCAGGCTTGACCGGTACTTACATTTGAGGTGTCGCTCATCCAGTAGGCGATGCCTCGCTCCATGAGAGGCCACTCCGAGGGTTCAGACCGGTACTTGTGGTCGTCAACGACACGCTTGTTTGCCTGTAGCATCTTCCACTGGTTGGGAACGGAAAGTGTACGCCTAATCAATTCTTTATGCCGCATGTCGGGGGAAGTTGTCCCATCATGCATCAGAACACTCCTTGCAGTAATACTGACTTTGCTTTGAAGACTAGTACACTAGACTGGAAGTGGATTGGACTTTTAACACATTTCAGTTGTTGCTGCTTGATTCCTACACTCCATCCTAAACATTAATCACTGTATTCTAGCAACTGATAAATCAATGAATTCATTCACTTCACCAAAAACAAGATCTTCAAAAAATTGGATAATCCTCATTCTTTTGCCAATTTGCATTTCCTTTTTCCCTACATTTATTCAAATCAAATTGATTCTTAGTGGAAGGGGGGAGGGGGGATTCCCATAGCACAAATGCTACACAAATCTTAATGTATGATATTTGGGAATAAAACAAATATATATTTGATAAATGCAGCATGCACACTTCTAACTTATTACTCATACAAATCCGTTCATTATTCTGTGGTACCATGACAACAATCTCTTACCTGTAATTCCCAAAATTTACTGAAGAAGCCCATCTCCTTAGTGTGGTCCCAGTACTCAACCTGCTTCTCTGCAAAATGGAACAAAAGAAAACAAATTTCATTTCTCCTGAATACATACTGGTCCTCAAACGAATAAGATTCATTTCTGAATTCCTCTGTTTTTCATTTCCAATTCCATGTCATGCTTTACCACATTGGTGGGTACATTACCATAACAAGTATAACTGCATAGTGAAATACTTTTACTATTTGTTCTTTTCTCCCACCATGAAAAATTGGAGAAAGAACCTTTAACCATTGCTCACAGCAAGATTTTTGGCTCAGAGAAGCCTGGTCCAGTATGGATGTCAAAAATTGTCATGGAACCAAAGGGGTGTGGCTTAGTTGCACCCTACAAGGAATTAGAATTTTATTCATAACCTGTTGTCTATTGTCTGTGCGGCTGATTACACGGGAGAAAAGCCAGCCCGCATATATGCTGGCTCAGTAATGAACAGCTTAAGGTGCAGAAGAAACCTAACACTTCTGTCACTGTCATTACCGCAACTGATTCTGGCTTGACTTAATACGAGTATGGCAATTTACATTGATGCAAGTGTGTAACATTTTAACTGGGCAGCTGTTTATACCCTAAAGGAGTAGCCACACACAACCAATTTGTTGACGCACCTCACAGTCTCCTTGGCTGACATTTTAAAAGAAAGTCAACTATCATGCCAATCACATTTATGGATAGTAGGGGACTTTAAGGGACTTTAGTCAAAGACTAAAATCAAAACTGAAGTTTATTTTCAGACTACTACCAATTTGTTGATGCCCCTTGCATTCTGCTTGCGTGGTATTCTGCAAGAGACTTGAGTCAACTATTGCGCCACATGGCCAATCACAGTTATGAATGGTAGGAGACTTAAGTCAAAAACTGAAGTTAAAACTGGTGTTTGGTTTCAGAGTACCAACCAAAATATTGATGCCCCTCACAGTCTCCTTGTGGTATTTTAAAAGAAACTTGAGACAACAATTGCGCTAATAACAGTACTGAATGGTAGGGGACTTAAAAGTAAATAAAAAACGTTCGTAAAAAACTTCAGTCAAAACTGAAGTTTGTTTTCAAAATACCCCCCCCCCCAAATCCCTTACCAAGGGAATACTTGTTCTCCTCCACATTCCAGATGGTAGACTCCTGTGCCAGGACTTTGTCTGTGGCCACCTCAAACTGGTAGAAGCCCCACTCAGGCAGCTGCTGCCCAGTTATCTGCAAGGTGAGTCATGACAACAATGTTTCAGCTGCCTTAAAGACAGGGTGTCTTATTTGCAAAAGTCATGAAACTTGGCAGGAATCACCAGTATACCCTAACGCCACTGTGTGTGAAAGCTCACAGTCATAGCCTCACAAATCTTTTCAGGAAAAGTGAAAAACTATCTCTGTTTATGCTTGAAAACTAGAAGCCATATTCTACATTAACAATCATATTGCCCGTCAGTGCTTGATGAATCGCGCATGCTCCCATTGAATGCATGCAGACCATAGGTCACAGGGGTCTCTGGTCTCTAACCTGGTTTGGAACAACCAGCCCAAAACCTCCTCAAAATCTAGTGATTCGCTGAAAGTCAGTTTAAAGTTCTATTATTGGAAGGGAAGTTCTGAGACAGTATCTTCTTCCATTTTCTGTGTTTTTTAAAAAAAATATTGTTTTGATGTGCAAAAGGGACACTCTATCTTTAACCCTTCCTGCGCAGACAAATTACTGCTCAATAAAATTGTGTGGACTGGCACAATTTCCATTGATCTACGACCACAAAGGAAGTGGTTTCCTTCAATTGTACAATAAAATCAGAATTCCTCTTACAGCTGAAAAACTGGCCTTGGTGAATGAGGCCATAAGAAAGTAATCGCAGTTTGTCTAAATCAAAATCATAACATAACATGATAATAATGATGAATACATGAGACAAAATTCCAAATTTTACTTTCATAGCTTGCGAAGTGTTCACATGGACCAGTCTAATCTGGGAGTGGATGGCTTTCCATACGTCCCCCTCTACGTCATGGTTAACAATTTCCTGAAAAAAGGTGGGGACAAAAAAAACATTCATGTTGAAACATTTTTGGATAAGATGTAGATTTCATACAGTTCATTTATTAACATTCAGAGTCTTACTTCTCATCATGAATTGAGTACTCTGAATTACAATTTTAATGCCTTTAAGCAAGTGCCAGTTACACCTCATGCATATAATTTTATGATGACAGGGACACTTGAATCATGTACACTTACCAATCTCCACAAGTCTTGAGCAGGGAAGGAGATGTTGTAGTCTATGTAGCAAGAGACCTCCATCAAGTGTGGTGATTGTGGCGCTCCAACGTCGTGACTGGTGCAGAAAAATCACACAATAATAATGATAATAAAAGTATTCATAATCTGCATTGTCTAACAAAAAAGAGTTTATCTGCAAGCGTTTTACAATGTCATTTCCCGCCATCATCGAATACTTGGAGGTTTTGTGACATCTGTCCAATCCAAAGGGATTGTTTTAATATCATGGAAGCTACAATGTCACATTTGTCTCATTCCCAAAGGATAATCAAACATGCACCTGGGCAGAGAGTGGCAATGTGGATGGAATATCTTGCTGAAGGACATAAGTGCCATGCCTGGATGCTAACCCAGAACCTTCTAATTGTTGTTCAAATCACCAATAAGGACAGTGATTTTTCGTGATTGTGGAAAACGGAATTCATGGAAACAGCCATGTGAAATAGAGGGTGGATTTTTAAACAGAAAATCACAGGAAAACACCTTTTCCTCAAAGTTTTCATACTTTGAAAGAGAAAAAAATGAATAGAACTTTTGGATTGAAATTAGGTAAACAAAAGCATTGCGAAAACCAATAATCAAATACAAATTGGTCAAGTGAAATATACTCAAACTGCGCTGTCTCAAGACATGAGCCCGGTGAGGACAAACATTAACATTTTTGCAATGTGCTGTTAAAGTCACGACCCTCCAGGGATGCGCGAAAGTCATGAAAATAAAACGAACAAGGTAACAAGAGCTTATACCAACCCAAGTTTCATCTATCTAAGAGTTGACTTACCTATTCAAGGGGCGTCCCATGGTGCCATGAACGATTTGGATGTTATTGCCATGCTTGAGTGGTCTTGAACGTGTTTGACCCGCATGAAAATAACAGTTTATACCAACTCAAGTTTCATTCTGTGGGGGATGACTTACCTATTCAAGAGGCGTCCCGTGGTGCCATGAACGATTTGGATGATGTCGCCATGCTTGACCGGTCTCGGTGGACTCTCCACTCTGATGTCATCTTTCCCAGGCTCCTTGACCACCCACCAATTATTCACATCCTGCAGACAAAAAAAAACAACAACCGCATCTTTAATGTGTGCGTTTTCTTATGAACCCTTGTGTGCCGCACCGTTTTGAGTATTCCTATCAATCACAACTCTTTATAAAACAGGGCCCACGACAAAAACAAGTTTATATATTTCATTGCATGTTTCGATTTTCTAAGCTTTCATATGACATATGCATGTCTTCACAAGCTACATTGATGGTCCTATATTGACAATATATATTGACAATATAAAAAGACAAGTATGGTCATTTACCACCACAATAAATAATACTAAATATGTTACTCATTGCGGATAAATGGCTTCTGATAATCGTTTGTCTCGCAATTTAAGGTAAACTGAATCGAAAAGATCATAACGTTTTGTGCGCCGCTGCAACACTTCGTCAGGTGTGATACAAAATAATAAATACCATGGCAACTGCTGCAATGTTCAGAGCGTATTTGTTGTTTTCATGGTAGTTACAATTGGCAGTTACCAAAGTTACACAAACTATTTAAAAGTTTTAAACAGATGTGTCTGGCCTAGCTCACAGGTTTTAGGATTGTTGAAATTTTTGATATCAAACAAGATGATTTGGTACAGACGGACTGACATACCTTAAACGTGTAGCATGTGACCTGTTGCTGTAGGCTGCTCCCCCTGACCTCTGAGTAACGAAGTGGGTAGGTGTGGTTGTGCGAATGGAGCCAGCAACCGGTGTTGTGTGTGTGGCGGAGTGTGATCTACATCAGAGTGAAAAACAACTAGTGAGTACAGAACGTATAGTCTGTTAACCTTCTCAGTTCCATGGGGACATACATGTGTAACAAACCAATTTGGGTTTTCTGGGCTTGCTACCAAGAGGATGAATCAAATACATCATTAAAATACCACTTCTAATAATACCCATATCATATAAAATTACATAATTTTTGAAGTTATATTTATAATTTCATGAAGGAAATATCTAATATTTGAGAATGTAGCAAAGTAAAGAGCATTTGCACTAGCTATGCATTGTATATTGAAATGCCACAGAAATGACTACAAACATTTATAAGTGTTGCTCTATTAAAAACTGTACGTTTGTTTACACTGCTTTAAGACAAATGGTGTCCTATTTGCAAAAGTCATGACACTGCAGGAATCAGCAGTATACCATAACAATAACGAGTATGAAATCTCACATCCAATTTCACTTAAAATCAGTTTCCAGTTCTATCATTGGGAGGAAAGTTGTGATATCGTATCATTTTCCATTTTCTGCAGTTTTTACAAAATTTCATTTTTTCCTTTCAAAAGGGACACCCTGTTTTAACTAGGAAAACTATACTTTGAGCACAAAAGCATACATTTGGGATATTCTGGGTGAGGAATTGAAAGGGGGGTTGGTTCATACCTGCGATCCATATGCTATTTCTGTCGGCTGGCCATGCGTGACTTTTGATAGCCCGCCCTGTAAGGATGATTGGAAGGCGCTTGTCATGACATTGTCGTGAGGCCCGCTGCGGTAGAGTACGCTCAGGTGAACGTAGAAGAGTGAGGTGTACAGCACTATGGGGATTCCTATCAGGAGTAGCGCTCTGGCACACGTGTGTTTGAATAGCTGGGACTACAGACAGTCAAATGGGAACACAAGGCATTAGATAGAATTAGATGGAATCAGTGCCAAACTACTCAAACTGGCCATGTCTAGACCATTCTCGACCAAATAAAGTTGATTATATGATTGACATAACATGCTTGATTCTGATATTACACTGAGTCTGTTATCACCTCACCAAAATATTGTTTTTTGAAGCATCCTCTATACCAACATCCACCTTCCCCTGAAGATAATGGCCCTAATAAGTCAAATTTTGTTTTCCTTTAATCCTTAATAATTTTCATATGCCAGGGATGTCAGACGTTTTTCATTGTAACTTAAGGTGCTCTTGAGACATTATGATGGGTGGATTACTTTCATACAAAAAACTCCACAAGAATATTCAGGCTCCTGAACTAAGAGTATGATTTTAGTGCTTTAGAAGCTTTATTGGTACCCGGTAATTGTGTGCATTACAGCGGAAGAGCATGCCCAGATGAGCCTAGAAGAGGGAAGTGTAGAGCACCATTAAGATAACTTGCACATGTGTGTTTGAATAGCTGGGATTACAGATAGAAAAATTATGGGTATCGTCATCAAAAGAACCAAATTTGATTTTAACCCTGTACAAGCTACTTTACATTGGCCAATTGCCGCATGTGAATTCTTCTAAGCCATTTAAGAACAATAAAATATGCTAACTCAATACCTAATCATTTAATCCTAAATTGCATTATGATTTCAAGAATGGTTAAAGGAAATGGGTATTGGTAAGGAATTTTTATATATCCTGACATAACTAGTATGTGCTGTGTACATAAGCATGTGCAACGGTGTGACTGTATTGAATAATTTCAAGATGAAACAATACACCAAAACTTACATTTGTGACACTATCATCTCCAACCAGCATCCAGTAATCGACAAAGATGATGCCCACTATGACCACTGCCGTGAACAATCCTGAATATTTGATACTTTACACAGAAAAAAACCCACAATCACTATACACTACAGCTCAAAGGAATTGGCATAGGGAAAGGGAAAGGGAGAAAGGGAATGAGCCGCAATTTTAAACCACTGTATATTTTGTCCACTTCAGCATGAAACACTATGCTTTAGCCTAAAAAGCATCATGTTTCATGGTGAACTGGACAAAATTTACCTCGGTTTAAAACTGCAGCTCCTTCCCTTTCTCCCTTTCCCTTTCCCTATGCCAATTCCTTTGAGCTGGAGTGTAAATGCATGCCACAACATTGCAATGCATAAAATTATCATCCTCATTATAGTTAACACTGACATTCTTCATATTGGTTTGTATTCATTGCAACTTTCAAGAAATCCAAGGGAACATCCAATAAGCCTTGAGTATTTTTTCTGGTGTTATAGTAATTTACAACTCAAAATCTACATACAACATGAACCCGTTTTGAACAGCAAAATAATTTTTTTAAGAGTTAGTAAAATATTATAGGTACAAACTTTCAAATATCAGAATTATTTTTTTTCGGGGTCTGACTCGGGCAACTTCTTCTTTGCCACACTGCATATTACCCTATGGGAATGGCGTGTAATCAACAACGCAAAAAAACCTAAAGGGCCCATGAAGAGTTTAAGACAGGGAGTCCCATTCGCAAAAGTCATGAAACTCAACAGGAATCAGCAGTATACCCTAACAATAAATCTCACAGACATAGCTTCACAAACATTTTAAGGAAAAGGTAAAAACTCACTTTGTTCATATTTGAACTGCAGTGAGCTTGGTCTACATTCATAATCTTACTGTCCCTCTTAGAACACAATGCAGGCCTTACTCCCATTGAACACATGCATCGTGAAGCAGACCAAAGCAGACCATAGCACACAGTGGTCTCCGGTCTCTAGGCTAAAGTTTTCAGATGACCCGCAAATTATCATGTCAAAATCTTTGAATAGCTATAATTTCACTTAAAGTCATTTTCCAGTTTTATTATTGGGAGGGAAGTTCTAAAACAGTATCTTCTTTCATTTTCTGTGTTTTTTTTTTACAAAATTCTATTTTTTTGACCAGCAAAAGGGGTACCCTGTCTGTAAGGAGCATAGATGTGAACATGGACCTATCATGGATGGACTGCGCTCGGATAGACTTCCTTTGATCTATGATGACCACCGCCTCATAAAAATTCAAGACATTCAGGTGTTTTAAACAATACGCTGTATTTCTAATGAGGCAGTGCCTTCCTCTGAATAACAAAAGAAAATCTGTTTTGAGAAATATGTCAACCGTTCAGCCTTCGCTGGGAGTTCATAGCTGATCTTATTACACACACTGGGAATTAGTTTGGAGGTGAGCGAAGGGAAATTTTGATAAAATTGTAGAAAGAATTTGGTCCGTAACGTTTTCGGACATCTCCGGACACGAAATCGACGTTGTTTCCATGGAAGGTGAAACACTCAATAAACGATTTACAAGATATTTGTAAGAAAATATGATTGCCCAATGTGCGATATTGAGGCATTTTTCTGACATGTTTTCTACCGTATTCTTGATTTATCACAAAAACGACGCAACAATATAATCTGAAATTCACAGATTCGTATCATTATAAGATGTACTACTACTGCACATGTACTTCAGTACATGAAGTGGTTCTGAAATCTTCTGCGCATGCAGATTGTATATTCCTCTAAATGCATCCAAAATTTGTCTTGCATATTTGGCGGCGGTCATCACTGGATCAAAGAACCAAACGCGTAAAATATTCTATTGTGGTATCAATGATCGCGACTGGTGTATGAATAAATTACTCTTCGTTCCGACTCCAGTTCTAACACCTTCCTGATGTGAAGCCCCCAATATTACTGTAACGTACCTGACTACACATGCTAGGAAGACTCCAACTTGTGTGAGCCACACCCACCACTGCAGGCTGAATGGCCTGAAGAGATCAGGAAAGCAAAGAGGAATATCATTACTCAATCTATGTGATGCCTGCTTAGGACATGATATCTTAACCCTAACCAGACCGTGATTTTTTTTACTGGTCTGTGACCGGGGGAGGGTTGGTTCAACCCCCCCCCCCCCCCCTCTTGAGATCTCGGCTATCGGTCGCGCGATTAAATGGATTGAGATCTCGGCTATCGGTCGCACGATTGCAAAAAAATTTGGCACGCACAACACCTGTGTCATAATCTCCAAGATTATGTCGTAAAATTTTTCAAAATTGTTAATTTCTCATTTTAATTAATTAATTATGCAAATTTAGCCCATAATTATATAAAACACTAATTAAAAGCATTAAGAGTCTAATACTTGGTTTGTTTATCTATCATAATATGTTTAACAGTCAGTCATCATTTACATTTCTTTGTTTTGACTTTTGTTTTTCTTTTTTTTTTTATTGAAAATTGTCACTTACCACTTTCCAACCATGATTAGCATAAAATTAATCAATCAAAATGCTTAAATAGAAAAAATTAGGCTTTTATGGGTTTTATGAAAGAGTCCTGTTTTCCATAGAAAATGCACACAAAATTACAAAATTGTAAAGTTTTGGGACAACATGCGTTTACAAAAATGGGCGTGGCTCCCTAATGGTATGTGTGAATGTCGCAAATTTGGTCTCAAAAGATGCGGAAGAATTGAAAGAAAAAGTGTCGCGAAGAGGTGTCCTCGCATAGAGGCATTATTGTGCAAAATATCAAGGGGGGGGGGTTGAATTTCTTTCACCTGCTTCAAGAATGGTGCATGGAATACAATGTAGCATTTACATGTTAAGTACAAGGAGAGAGATAGCCTCTGGCTACATGTTGGGTGCAACCGGCCTCACTGGCTCCCAGGCAAGAATGGACCGACTCCTCAAAGAGCACCAGCAGGGCATTTCATGAAAGTTGTCAGCACTGACTAAATAGTCAGTGCATGCTGACAATTTTAGTGAAATTCTCGGTTTTGATTGGCTGAGAGGCACTAGCCTCTGACTGTTATTATTGTAACTGTCGGAGACAGACAATTTGTCAGTGCTGACAACTTTCATGAAATGCCCCCCAGGTTTTCATACAGGTATGTAGGCTTATGCTCTACACCCCAAATCCCATGGACACACCACATGTAACAAACCAATGGGGTTCATAGCTTGGTTCTGAGAGGGTATATTAACCTTCTTGGACAATGGGCACGCACACGTGTAACAAACCAATGGGGTCCTCACAGCTTGGTCTTTAGAAGGTTACTGGTCCTTGCTCACCTGTCTTGCTGCTGTCTAAACTTGATGAGTGCCAGGAAGGTCAGCAACATAGCGCACAGCAGCATGGAGTCCAGCAGGATGAACCGAGACTGGGTCAGCAGTGAGTTATCTACACCAGGCCACAAGAGAATTGTAACAGGTATTAGGTAGTGACATCATGGGGGTGTTTCACCAAGCTGTTCGTAAGTTACGAACAACTGGTGATCCCTTCTTGTGCTAAATTAGATTCTCAATGAATAAAGTGCGGTATCGCATTTAGCACAAGAAGGGATCACCAGTCGTTCGTAAAGTCGTTCGGAACTTACGAACAGCTTGGTGAAACACCCCCCAGGGGAGGAAGAATATTCATGTATGTGGAGGCTACTTATCAAGCCTGATGTTATGAAACAGACACCCTGAATTATGTAATTCACCATTAACTCTTTGTACGTTTCGTTCGCATCAATGCACAACTGTGGACACGTTTCGTTCGCAGTTTTGCACAGAACACACGTAGGTGAATGGAAATGGAAATATGTGCGTACTGCGAACCGTACCACTGTTCGGTACTATTGCTCGCGATCGTCACTGTAATAGGCTTTCCGCTCGTTCGCGTTGCAGCATAGGGTTACATAGAAGATTTCGGAGAATTTTGATCATTTTGTTTCGGTATTTTTCCATCTTGTCATCATACACACAAGCACTTCCTTTTTGACAATGTATTCTCTTGTACACAAGTCTAGGTTATTATGGATTGCATGTATATGGAAAACAACAACAAATGATGTGTATACATGTTAGGCTATAACAGTACAGAAGTAAATCACACAAGTTCCTTGTTATTGTACTGTGATTATGTGGGTGCGTGTACATGTACGCATTGTAGACAATCTCTTTGTATTACAACACAAAGAGCTCCTAGAGTCCTAACCAAGCCAAATTCTTGGTCATACAGGCTTTTCTATGCACATCCTGTATCGAACTTTCTTCTTTTCAAAACTTATTGATTTTGATATCAATAGAAAGGTCATGGTCTTAGTGGGTGCATGTACATGTACGCATTGTAGGCGATCTCTTTGTATTACAACACAAAGAGCTCCTAGAGTCCTAATCAAGCCAAATTCTTGGCCATACAGGCTTTTCTATGCACTTCCTGCATCGAACTTTCTTCCTTTCAAAACTTATTGATTTTGATATCAATAGAAAGGTCATGGTCTTAGCAAAATAACTGTAACAATTTCCCTGCAATTTACAGCAAATGAAGAGTCCAACATATCATTTACATTAGCACTACTGAAAACATTGACATTTTTTTTCAAATGTTCTGCACAAGTAAAGCCCTGTGATACAGTAGCTCCTCAACTGCCAGACAAAATACATATGAGTGGAAAGCCCATGAAATTCTCTATATTTTATATGTACACTATTTTTCCTCACGACAATCTAGTAAAAAGTTATAGCCCTTGAAAGCTACTACTCCGACAAGAGTTCATTGGAATATGCGCACACTCAAATTAATGCAACGCACAGGGGGTTCACAGGTGAACGCACAAAGAGTTAAAGGGAATACACTGTACTAGGAAGATAAAGAGCCATCAAAAAGGTGATCATACGCAATCTTCTTGCCAATGGTCTTATATTCATGTATTGTCCATTTTAGAACCTTGCTTTAAGTTATTTGCCTTCAAATGATCCACATTTGGAGTAATGAGTGATTAAATCACAAATCCTCAAAATATTTGGCCCTTTAAAGAAAGGTCATAAGAATAAACAATTTGCAAGAAACACAGAAAATGGAAGAAGATCCTGTATCAAACTTACCTCCCAAAAATAGAACCAGAAACAGACTTTGAGAGACTATGTCGGCTGCCATCTACTTAATGAAGCCCATCCCTTCCAGCACCATGAATCTCAATGGTGTCAGAAGGGCATCGCATTATCTGATAGGTACCACAGGTGCCATACAGGCTATTGATCAAACTTCATACGGGTTAATCGTTGTACCAGAAACTCACCAGTGAGTACCAGCAGAGCTCCCAGGGCTGCCGTCCACTGACTGAAACCCATCCCTTCCAGCACCATGAAGCTTAGCGGTGTCAGGAGGGCACCGCACAAAGCTGGCAGGGACCTCAGGTGCCAGACTGGTAGGGCACACGGGTACTCTACAGAGCAAAACAATTCTTTAAATGCTTCATAGCAGATTAACTAGTGTAATATACATATGTATTACACCCCAACAAGGGGGAGCATGGCAGGCATATTAGTGCTCAATAGAATAAAACCATAAATGAATACACCTTTTAATGCATCATATTATATCAACTTAAAAGCAAGGGGGGGGGGGGAGGATCAGTGATTTATTTGCATTTTAGCAATCAAGTAAATGTGCCCAAATAATGGACACTTTCAGCTCAATATTAGACGGTCCAACTTAATTTGGGAGGGAACAATATGTTCCTTCTGTTGAATGCAAACAAAAAATGAAGTATATTTCTCTGTAACATGAATGGTATGTGCTCATTGGGGCTCACAAAATCATAGCTATTTGGAGAGGTATAATCTCAAGAGTTGTGCAAGACTTCAAAGAAAAAAGTCATGAAATCTCACAGCAATATCTTCTTGTTGAGGAGGGGGCCAATAGGTAATCCTGGGTTTTAAGGGTCTAAATTATTTGCACACATAAATGACCGCCAACTTCACCCAACTCATCTCAACATATAGACCTCCCCCACCCCATCAAAATATACTTTGTCTAGGGTTAGGGTCAGGGTTAGGTTTAGAATTAGGATTAGGTTTAGGCTTTGGGTTAGGGTCAGGGTTAGGTTTAGTGGGATACCCTAGTCCCCTATTGCCAATTAATATTTAGATTGTGTTGAGATGAGTTGGGTGAAGTTAGAGGTAATTTATGTGTGCAAATGATTTAGCCCCATAAGACCCAGGATTACCGTCCATTATGGCCTCTTCCCGCCCTGATTCGGGTTGGTTAAAATATTGAAACTAAGTCTTTCTGATGACTGTGCTGTTTATTGAGAAGATAAATGTCTGGGAAAAGAGCACCAAGGCGATGGTAAAGAACGATAACATACCTTGTCCGATTTTTTCAAATGAGAAATCTCCCGAGAATCCAGCTAAATATCCCATCAAAGCCAGCAAAAGTTTCCCCAAAGGTGGATGGACATCAAAGAAAAACATCCCCTTCATATAGTAGCTTGTGAACAGACCAAAATGCGTCTCATCGAATCTGAAAACACATGGAAGAAAATAATATTTTATTAAAGGGCCAGTTAACACTGAAAAAAAGTAATGTTTGAAACTAAGCAGGAAAATCAGTGAAGGAAATCATTGAATATTTCAGCAAAATCAACAAAGTAATGAAGAATTTAAGGCCATTTCAAGCTTTTAGCATTCCTTAAATAAAAGGCTTTTACCGGACATTGAAAACCACATTGATTTATTACATATTCCTGTCAATGCAATGAGAAGCTGGATTAATTAGCAATACATGTGTGATGACTGATGTAATAAATGAGGATAGAATGCAACGTTTCTATTGGCAAGCCATCTAATCGATTCCCTCAAACAAAAAAACATGACAAGGTCAGGACAGGTCACAAGTTCTACCCTAATTCAGTTACCCAGGTGAAACTGTTAAATATGATATTAACATTAAATAACAGTTACGGGAAGGTCTAAGTTACATAATTTTCTTCCACATAAAGGTTTAATGTCTTTTGAATTGACATTGTTTTGACATTTTTGTAAAAAGAAATATTATTGTCCACAGATTAAATAATGAGTAAATAAACAAAAACAAGAATAAAGCAGAACATACACGACTGCCCTTGGCTGCTCCAGTCTCCAGAAGTGTGTAATAACAGACAAGCCGGTGAGAATAACAAGCATCAGATTGACATTCACGGTTAAAACCAGGGGAGACCGTCTCCCCCGAGCCGCCGAACTGGGGTCATCCGTGACTTCCTTTCCCCCGAACCTTCCGGGTGGCGGATCAGTGTCTAGCCGCTGCTGTACGACAGTTTCTGTCTCTCCAGAATCCCGTTTCGTTTCGGTCCGATTTTCTCCTTGAGATGCGCCACTGCCTAACCGGAACGCCATTATTACTTCTCGCGTCTGGAAATTCTGTTTGAATATTCTATTTCGGAAAGTTATTGTTATTACGAAACTTTTTTTTATCAACACAAAAAGCGCTGGGCTAGTCCCACAGCTCTATTGCTGGTCCATACTTACAACATGCCGCGGTACGGCCAGTCGCCCTAAAATATCAAATGCACGCACACTACGGATTCACCATATAATTTGGGAGAATCCGTCATGTAATTCCGTACACGTATTATACGTGGGTGAGGCCACGCTGTTTCCATTCGAGCTTGATGTGAAAACATTGCATTTTGGGGCGGGAAAGATCGAAAGAGACAGGCCGCGCGTCGACAGGAAAGGGGAATCCATCTATTATATTGATAATATACTGAAGCCACCAGCAAACACACCATGGACTAGAAAACAGGATTCATCCTATTGACTCCATGAGGGTTTCAAATCTTATGATACGTGTAGGCTACAACAGACATAGACTGTGTAAAAAGAACATTTCCATAGTTTTCTGTCCATCTCCCGCACTCCAAGTTCTCTTGCTCTTCCCATTCTTACCCGTTCTCTAAAATTTTTAATTCGATTTGATTTGTTTTTAGAGACAAAGTTACTTGTAAGCACGTTTTTTTTCTGTTCTTAGTGCAGATCTATAAAAGAGTGGAAAAATAAGTTTGTATTTTTTACACTTTCTGAAATATGTTTGTAAGCTTAAATATCTCGGAGTATAGGCCCGGAAAGTCAGTAATATGGTCGTCTTTATTGTATATATTTCAAAAGAAATCACTCTATATTACTGTAGTACGTTGTGTGACATCACGGAGTGGATTCCTGCACTTTTATAAAAATAGAATGAATGAATTAATTGAATGCATCTATTTTTCTTTGACTACATTCGTCGGATATTATTCCTTTGTATTAATTACCCAGCGTAGCCCCTCCAGTGGTTAAATCTACCAGGGGACCCTTTAGTGACATTGTGACATTAACACAAAAATTATGGTTTACATACATACAAACACACAACATGTAAAGGTATGGAATTTGCATTATTTGAACAAGATTCTAGCAAGCAAAATTGAATCTACGGGGGTAGACAAATAATGGATTAGGCCGGAAGAGTCCGGAGACAACGGACAAAAAGTTTGCAGTATCTTGCTTTCAGTGTCAAGCATCAAGCTTTTCCAGGCTTTTTGTCGCCAGTGTGTGTCATGGAGGGGGGGGGGGGGGGGGGGCGGGCGGAGCCTGGTACGAATGCACCCCCCCCCCCCCGTCCCCCTGATGGGGAGGGGGTAATATATTCATATTATTTAAGGTCTTTTAGATGGGTGAGCGCTGTCTGACGCCGGAATTGGTAAGTTGTGTGTCTTTCTTACCCCCAAAGCACCCCCCCCCCCCCTTGAAAAAAAAGCTGGTGACGGCACTACTTTCTTCTATAGGCCTAGAAATAATGTTATGCTATTGTAATTGATTATCATTATAAATTCTAGTAAATGTCTCATTGTGTGATTATATGATTATGAGTTTGATTTGTCTGTTTGTAATATATGATTGTAATGGAAATTAATGATTCAAATTGATTTTTTTTTTTAGATGTATAAGGTCAGGTGAAAAAGGTTTTATCATTGCCACATGTCTAATTCTTGTTTTAAGTCCAGAGGCTTGTGAAGGGCTGTCGCCTCATTATGAGGCACATTATAGTTTATTCGAAGTGTTTTTTTCTAATTGCATGGCCCCCTAGTTCAAATAGCAGTATATACACACAAATATAATAATAAAACAATAAAAAGCCTTGCATGCATCTTGAATTCGGATTCGGATTTTAAAGGTATTAATGCTGATATGTTGTTATGAAACGTTTCGTTAGTTGAGGGGAAAGAAAGTTATCTAATTATTGTATTTTTTTTTTCTGATTATTTTGTTTATGGTTAACATTGTTATTGTAGATGAGATCTCGTTTACAAGGGAATTCCAGAGTACTTTGTAACCAACGGATTTTTAATGCTTTCATGTTGATCAGAATGAGATATCGAATATCGATCTAACTAACGATATCGCGCACCGGATCGATAAGCTAATTGATCAAACAAAAACAACACCAACAATATATAATATCGATGATAATTTACAAAAGATGTATACGCTCAGGTCAGGATGACTCGTCTTGACTCGACTAACGGGATTCACGCTGATCTGTAGATAGACTCTAATCTCTCTATATCAATTAAATGTATAAAATTTGGCCTCGAGTCGAGGCACAAACTATCACTGGTATCACTGCAGTCTGCATATCGTATACCGTCTACGGACCCAGGACTGGAGGAATGCAACGACATTCGTTCCGCAATAATACACTAGTAGTTAGTAGGCACATGCACAAGTGCCAGGACCAGCCAGCTCACACCACGGCAACTCGCAGCTCATCATTTTATTGGTATTTAATAATGACACTTTGACCGGTCAAGCTGTTAATCAGGCCGAAGCCCAGGCTAGGCTCAAACTTGATTTGAAATGATGAACGACTCTGACTTGGAAATATTGGGCATATCACCGACAGAACGAATCAGAGTCAGAGAGAAGACGAAACCAAAGAAGACGGTCTGCAAAGCCAAAGTCAACTCAAAGTCAAATCCACTGCCACAGGAGAGGGAAATAGCAGATTCCATTTCCCAGCCTCGGGACTTGCGTGTAAACTGGTAAACTGTAGTGTAGTACTAGTAAACTTAGTGACATAAGTCTCAACTTGTATTTGTAGAAGACTACAGTCTAAGTCTTGATTAGATAACCAAACAGAAATGGGTCGGTACATCTAGATCTGAGTAAGTTCGATCTAGACTAGACTTATAATTATAGACTAATTGGTGTCCAACACTAACAGTAGTCTAAAAATTCTAAGCTCATGCCTGGCCTAGACCACCATTTTCAGACTTAAATTGCCATTGCTGCATAGGCCATAGCTGTAACTATAGCTGTCAAATGATGAGATTTATTGATGGTCATACTATTGCAGTTGCAATTTTCTTGAATATGACTAGATCCAATCTATATTTGAATCTTTCTTCTTAGTTTAACATAAACCTAAGGCTTTCAGACGTGAAAGCACAATAAAGTTGAGAATGTTCCAAGTTTAAAGAACAGAAAAACAATCTTCAATTGGCAGTCTACTGTTTTAACACACAGGATAGACAAACAATGCAGGAGCCATATTCATGAAACCTTACTAAGCATAGTTCATTGATAGAGTGCATTCAGGTGCATGTAATTTAGGAACTAACTAGGCTACAAAGGTTTCATGAATGTGGCCCCAGGTCTTAAGAGCAGACTTTACTTATTGTCAAGGTTTGTACTCATATCATCTCCAGCAAAGCTATGAAGAAATCAACACAAGAAAAGCTCAAGGAAACAGAAGTTTACCATCATCGCACAACAACGGCCACAAAGACTTCTCTTTCTAGGAAGAAGAGGAGAAGGACATGTGCTGAGAGAAACAATAAGAAGGCCAAAAATGAAAAGGTACTAGTAATGTAGTATTTTATATTATGTTTGCTTATTACATTAGGTGTGTTAATACATTGTATCTAGTACAAAGTTTTTAAAAAAGAAGCCATGCAACAAGTTGTGTTTTAAAGATATTTTTTATTCACTGCTAAATTATTGGAAACAAGCATAGATTCTCCATTATGACTTGCTCTTTTATGTTTTCTTTCTGTCAACATATTTGCCAGAATAAGTTATATGTAATTAAAACTAAAAACATTACATGACAGATAATAGAGCTTTAAGTAATAAGTATTGAACGGTTGCTCAGACCATCTAGGTTTATGGTCAATTATGTTCATTGTGTTTTCTTCCTCATTCTACTTCCCCATCTATCTACAGAAACAGAAAGACCACTCGTTGATGAATGTGTCTGCATATTCAAGTGCACATCCTCTTATAACGCAAAGCAGAATCACTGTAAGTAATAGGTCAGCCAAAAGTTAGAACTTAATACAATCAAATCCGATGATCATTATTGTTAGCAGATCAAGTCAATTGCCTTTTCTTGCTTGCTTGAACTTTTTTTCTCAGTAATAACAAATTCTCTTTTCTGATTTGTAGCTCTTTTAAAACAGTTTTATGACGTGTTGTTGCTAACTGTTAAATACTAGATTCCATAATACTGTCCTCACAATAATATTCTACTCACTGGTTTAAATAAATTTGAGTTGCACACTAGATGCAAGGAAATTGTTTTGGTTACAATTTATATTTTAAATGTTTTTTTTTTTTTATACTCCTCTTTATTTTGCAGATGGGTATTTACAACAAAGCAAAGACATCAAGTAAAATCTCCAGAGGTGAGCAAATATGTTAACATTTTTTTTTAGCTATAAAACAGAGCATCGTCATAAATAATTGTTGCGCCACTGCATTTTGCATACTGCTACTTCGAGCAATCTACTGAAGATGTTGAAATATACTATTCAACCGTCTGTATGCCTAAACCTGCTATTCTATGAGTCTTGTGTGTATTACTTGTCATAAAGTGCAGCAATGGCGCATTCAGATTTAATCTCCTTAATGTCTACTTCCCAACTTAATTAAACACTATAATATATTTAACATACAGACTTGGGCTATACAGTGAATGTCCATATCTAGCGTCCATCTAAGATGATACCTGTGAAAATTATTAATTGACTGTCTTTCATCATAGATGAAAAAATGTAGCATTTTATTGTTTGGAACAAAAAACATCATAAACTTGAACATTATTTTTGGTAGATGTGAATAAACTCTTTTAAGGACATTTTATACTTGTTAAGTTGAAAGGAAGGAGAAAAGTACAAATGTACAAATTAATGGAGGCTACTTTACAAGCCCAAGGTCATTACTAGAAATAAACACCCTGAACCATTTTATGCATGGTACCATATTGCAGGGGCGTTACTGTGGTTCTCTTGTTATTCACAGTGACTAAATGACATAGAGCCCTGTGTTTTTTTTTTTGCACTGCTTGAACAACGCAACATACAAAGTACAAAGAAAAAGAAGTACAGTGGTTGTGAACCAAAATCGACCTTAGACAACAGGCTATTAGTTAAGTGTTAAGCCACACCTTTGATTAATGAATTTCCATGGCAAATTCTGACATCCTAACTTGACCAGGAATCATGAAGCCTAAACATTTATTTGTGAGCAACATGATAAGGGAAACAACAAATGTGTTTTTTACAGACATATACGGTTATTCTGTAGAGATTGTTGCCAGATTGTTTCAAGGAAGTAAATTTTTGGATATTCATAATTGTTATTCAGATTAGATGCGAGTCAGTGCTGATTTGTTTTGGTCTCGCAGATTTGAAAGTGCTTGATCCATCAGGGCTTGCAGTGAAGGATGACCTGCACCATGGCATGGATGTTGCAGATGCCAATCTACCTCCCCCGCCTAGAGCCACACCAATGATTTTAGATGACATCAGACAGAGTGTGGCTATCAACCCTGACTTGACTCCGAAAGTGCACACAGTCAGATCAACATCAACTCATCAAAAAAGGTACGTACTTTAAGTCCTCTTTTCTTGTTACTCTTGGCGCCCCAATCCGATATTTTCATTGCAAGATTTGCAACATATATATGTTTCTCCAAAACATGCAAAATATTCATATATGTGTTCCCTTTTTATTTTGTGCCTCATAAATAGAATATTACCTCGCTGCAGTGTTCACTTCCCAACATTTGGGACCTGTTTATTAGACCACATAATATTGTACCTAGTCAGTCACCTGTAACTGCTGACACTTCCCCAAGATTAAAGTACGCTTACTTTGATTAAACTAAATAGATGCAACCTACTAAAGACATTAAGAAAGCTTTATTACTTAAAACAAAGATATATTATCTTTTTTAATAGAATAATTCTTTTTGAAATTATCCTTTGATTAAAATTCCACATTTTGTTTGATTGCCATACTAAAGAAGCTCTGTGATTAAAAGTGTAACTTTTCATTGAATATACTACAACTAATCCTGTGTAGAAAGACAAACAATTGGTCGCTTAAACAAATTTCACTTTACCATATTAAAGGCCCCTAAAACTGAGCTATTAGATGGCGATGCGGTTTATAGAGGGCACTGCATTCGGAGGCGGTCTGATCAGCTCCACCTTCAAGATCCGGAAAACCTCTACTCCCCATCGGTACTGACATTCGAGTGACTTTAATACAGGGATGTGTGAAATTCTTTTTGTGTGTCTCTTTTGTAGCAGCAGTTCCCATCCTGATCAAGTCATCAGTACCACTGGTCATAGAGAGAGCATTGCAGACACAGTGTACCCACGCCTCTCTGATGGCGGTCTTGATACAAGTCCTGAGGTACATTTTTCTGGACCCTTCCGGGAGAATAGCTGTGCCACGTTGGCACAGCTGAGTGTGGCTATCTAGCCATGTACAAGTATACTTGCATTGTTCATTATTTTATCGGCAATAAGTCAACTAAATTCAATACATTGCTAAATGTAAACAAGTATTCAAACCCATTAAGAAATTCATGGAAAGAGAGGCACATAGATGCTGAAAATAATTGTGTAAATGTATTATGCATTTAGAAATATCTCACTGGCTCAAATAAGTTTATTATCATTTTTTCATAATTCCAGGGGATTATCTTTTTAGATTACCTTTTCTACATACTTATGCCAGTGATTTATCTCACATTACAAGTACATTTTAAATCCTTCTGTCATTGTCCATGTCCCTCGCTTCCTCTCTCTTTCTTTATTCACTTGTCCACATGAACAAACAGTTGTTGTAATCATTTCTGCAGTATGTTTCTTTTATTCTGACTGAAATAGGAGTGATTGTTCTTTGGTGAATATAACATAAAGGGAAAAAATTCATGTGTTTATGACATTTTTGTCTCGCCTGAACAAAGTTCGGCAGAGACCTAATACTGTAAAAGTGGAAATTTTTGTGAAAATATTTGAAAAAAAAAGCTTAGCACTTTTTATCGATTGCGAAATCACCTTATTTTGAATGTGAATGTCATCTTCGGTAGATGTGGACAATATTTTAACAAAGTTCAACCATGTCTTTAAAGACCACTAGCCTGTAAAGACCACTGAATTTGAATCCTGACCGAGCAGTTTTCATGTCATTTCACTAATGCATAATGCCCGCTTTCTTGAGAGTAATTTTTGAAGTCATGGTTTTACACATATATGCCTCTTGTGCAGCGACTTATGATCAATGTACTTACTAAACATGTTGTTCACCAACAAAGGATTAATGTGTCTTGTAACTCAAAATTTCATCAGCTCACATAATCAACCTATATGTTTTTTGTTAAAAGCATTAATTGCATGTTATATTGTTAAATCCCCACCTTATCTACCTTGACTTTTTTTTTTAGTAAAAGGCTCATCTCCATTGTAAATTCATACCATTGCTTCATCCTATATGTTTCCTTTTGTGGGCACGTAGGGCCAAAAAATTCTGAGTTTATAATGAACTTCACAGCTTGAATTCACAAGTTATTAATTCATATTGCAGTATCTAAATTTCTACATTCTTTTAAATAATGTAAATGAAATTCACCTGGCCTTTTTTGCATTTGATTCATGCAGCAAAGACAGGGAAAAAGTTGTGTCTATCATATACTATTTGGGATATTTGCTCCATAATTATGTTATCAGTTATGATAAAGTTGCAATGGTGACAGGCCGCACTGTCTCAAATTGCTGAATGGTAATCATAGTAACCTCATGTTTGTCCATCTCACAGCTGTCTCCTGTTTCTGAAGCTGCAGAGCTACTGCATAGAACCTTCAGTCTGAAAAGTATCTTTCCTGGTAGAGGTAAAGAGAAAACACTTCCAAATCATAAAGTAAAGAGATGCCCTCAGAATATCTCTGGGTTTTAATTGACCATAACAAGTACACAACTATCTCACTTCCATTCTATGTATTAAACAAAACAGGAGAATATGCCAATATGTTTGTATGGCATTGTACTAAAATATTTTTGATAGATTTCATTGCATGGAGATATTTTCTCAGTTTTGGTTTAAAATTTGAAAAGGCAGCTACCAAGGTTGCAATACAGTGCCTGTCACATAGTCATTAGGTACTCCTTAAAACATATTTGCCCTAGGAAGGGTGATTATTTTCTAAAGTTCATGAACCAGTTCATGTTTTTCATTGTTCTAAGCATTCAATGGGTCTAATTGTTGGGTGAGTTCAGTGTAGGCCATGTATGTACATACTGTCATACATTCAAACTATATTGAAGAATCACACTTTGCACATTAACTGTATCTTCCCCATACCCACTTTATTGTGCAAATGATCCTGAAATAAAATTGTATAAATGCTATAATCCATATTAAGTCTGGCAAGATATTATTTTTCGATCTTGGATGCATGACAGACTACTACCAGGAAGTGAAAGATGGTCTAGTCCAGAAGCTGCAGAAACAGAAACAGAGGTACATATCTCCAATATCTAACTTGTTCTGTTCAAGGATTGATCATCTATGACAATGCAATACAAAATTAAGCGTGTATGTTGCCCTCTATGACAGTGTATTGTAGTTTACCAGTGGTTAGCACTAGTCCCCCAAGCATGCTTTAACCCATTGGGTGCCAAACAAATGGCTGCTCTATGGTTTTTGGTGCAAAATGGCCTTAATGGGATATGAAGAGTTAATCAAGAATACCCATCCATCCAGGGTTGCAGTTTTCTTTCATGCTGCAAGTTTCAATATGCTAGCTGATGTTTACATAGTAAACAAAGTATTTGCAATGTTTTTGCATTTAACATAAAAAGAAGAGAACCTCTAGTGGACGTTATATGGCGCAATGCAAATAAACATTTTGTTAACTTTGATATTCTAGTTTTGCTCTGCAGACTCCACGGAAGAGCCGCGCCCCATCCAAGCACCACTCCTCCGTCAGAAAGAACCTCAGCAAGGACTTTGCTCAACAGTCGGGTGAGATATCCTGAAAGAAACTAAATTAATAGTCTAATAGCTAAGTATGTATATTCTGAGGACTGTCTTAAGTCATAAACTGTAGCAATAGGCCAATTACAGTTATGACTTATCGGGGAATTATTAATTCAAAATCTAATTTTTGTCTTCAGTATACCAATGTAGAGAGCTGTCAAACATGGACAATTAACACCACTGCAAGATTGAATTTTTCAACAGAATGTTGTGCCATAAGGGGTGAATAGTTAATACCTATTTCAAATATAATTTATCTGCATACAAGCAAGTAATTCATACTTTGCCTTTCTGGATTTTGTTTTTCATTTGCAGGAAATACAGAACCTATACTGAAATCTATTGATAGGAGTTTGCAGCAAGGGGATGTAGTAAAACGCACCGATTTACACTCTAAGGTAAGATAGAAAGAGATTATCCCCTAGTAATTCAGAGAACATAAAGTTTTAGCATAGAAATTTGTTTCATAGTGCCATATCATATTTTGGCATGGGGTGTGTGTCCTTTTTTAATGCACCCCACCTTCCCTACAGGATAATGCAGAATATTATCTCTCATTCTGTACTCTGATAGGATTCATGCTTGTAACTTTGTAGTATTGATCATGTAGTTATGTTTGGCATGATTAAAAATATTGCTGAGTAGTTTGACTATTTTTTTAGTTATATGTCTCAGTTGTTGGGTGTTTTAAAAAAGTTTATTCATATCATGGCCAATCGAAGATAATATATTCAGTCTCTGTAATGCTGTTGTGTCTGCTGAGATTGCATCTTGTTCCTTCAAACAATTAACCTAAGAACATAATTTCTATTAAAGAATGCCCTATATGAAAGTATTGTTACTGTCTTGGGCCAATGGCAAAACTTGGCATACAAAACACTAAATAACTTATAACTTGTTTTGTACCCGTTTAGGATGAGCCTCCAAACCCCTCTCCGCCTGGACCATCAGGTTCTTGGTCCAACGCCCCAAACACTGCACCTCATACCGCCCCCATGGCGACAGGTGTCAATGCCTTTGAAGAGTGCACATTGAAGCTGCAGCACCAGCCTCCAGATGACATCTTGGTCGAGGGATTCTTCCCCAAAGTGGAGACTCAGGTAGGTTGTGAAGCATGCATGTGGCTGTGGCCTGGTCCAGAGTGTGATTGCTAAGTTATGGGCAAGCTTTATGGGATTTGTATGTATTGCTTGGGCAAAATATCACGAATGGCACAGTGAATATCCTCCATCTCTACCAGATCGTAAAAATGACAATGATAATAAGAATGATAACAATAATAACAATGATAATGATAATAATGATAACGATAACCATAATCATGATTGTTATGACAATGATAATGATAGTGATAAAATATTGATAATGGTAATGAGTGATAGTAAAAATAATGACATGACAATAATGATAATCTTAATGATAATGTTAGTAATTTTAATATTAATAATAATAAAGATAATGATGATAATGATGATAACAATAATAATAATAATAATATATCTCTGCTTGATGGTAGTCTTCCTCCAGTTTCCTGACCCCCCTGTCTCCTCTCTTATTCTATAGGTGCTTTCAGAGGAGTATACTGGGGACATCCTGGACTACATCCACCTCAGCTGCAGTAGCAAGGACAGCCTCACCTACCCAGACCCCTACTACGTTGAGGCTGGCATCCCCCCACCCACCTTGATCTACCCACCCCACCTCCATGATCACACCCTGTCTAGATCCAATAGGGGGCACGGTGTTCCCCCCATGGGTGGAGGGGATAGAGTGAAAGGGATGGTGAAGGGGAGGTTTAAGGCATATAGCAGTGATTCTGATGAGTCCCCTCCAATAGGGATTCTCTACCCCCTCCCTCCACCCTTTCCACCCTCGGAGACACCTAGTCCGCCCCTCATGTCCAGACATAGGATGTACTGACGCCAATATATGATTGGAAAATAGTTGACATGGTTTGTAAAGTGGTGGGGGGGGGGGGGGGGTATTAGGCATATAGCAGTGATTCTGATGAGTTGTATCCTATTACGGGTTCTCAATCCCCTCTCTCCTCTCCTGGTGTCCATGCATATCGATTGCTAAAGCCTTTATCTATGATGGGTAAAGATAAGGTTGATATATACCAGTGGTTGATCTTGTCTTCAAAGACTCCTCTATAAAAAAAAATATGGTTTAAAGTTTATTTTGACATATATTAGTATGTTGTATGGATGTTTTTTCTTGCTTTGTTCATTATTTCTGAATTTCCAACATTTTGCAGGAGTCCTTTCCTATTTGGCATGAATGTAAGGGACTTTATTTCCGAATTGTAGCCAAAGTTGCCAATATGCTCTTTTGTACATTGTGTGTTGGGGCATCCCCTATTCATAGTCTTTCAGGATTGTGTAATTCATGTCTATAACCAGTTTGTTTATGATCATTAGGCATTACATATATATTATAACATACAGTTGGACTTTGTCTTTCATATATGCATGGTAATCTATTCATATCTTTGGGTATTGCCTAAAGTATATAAGCAGATATAGCATTACCAATTTTACCAATAGGGGAGAGGGGTGTGAGTATTGAAATTTGTCATTTAACAAACTATTGATATGATGAACTATAGGGGAAGATGTGCTTTTCTGTTTGGGGAGGGGATGGGGGTGGGGGAGGGGAGTGTAAATTGATACAGGCTGTATCTGGATAAACATCAAAATAAATCTCAACCCCAAAACTTAAGAATATCTTAATTCAGTTAAATGAATCAAGGAGCTGCCCCACACACCTTTACTTGGGTGCACATGTGTTAATGGTAGTTAGCCAGTTTTGTTCAAGGAAAATATTGGATACCTATGTTAACTCAATAGACTTACAGGTCTATTTCTTGTCTTCTTTTTTTTTCTGTTTTAGTTGTGATTTTACAAAAGTAAGCAAAACAAAGATGTATTAATCTAGTAATATATTAATTCTCATAAACCAAGCACAGGTCTAGCATGCTATTGAGCTCTCTCCTGAGTACATCTATTGCAGCTATAGGGTGCTGTATGGCAGGAAACGATTTACATAAAACCTAAAAGGAATGGTACAATTTTGATGGATCACATCTGTTATTTCACATTTTCTACAGGTATGGTTTGCAGGATATAGTATTGATTAAAACTGCAAATCAATCTTTCAGGGAATGAAATACGATTGAGAGGTTATGGAGATTAATCCTGAATTGCCTCCCAAATCCCACCTTCTTTCTATAATCAAAGCCACAAATTTCACTATGTCTTGTTTCTTAATTGTATCCATGAATCTGATATTTGAATGTGCCAGTGTGTTGTCACTATCAGAGCAATCCGCCACCTCCCCCCCCCCCCCCCCCCTCATGCCTTTTTAATCTGTTTTCTGGTACATGTAATTGTCTTTTCCCCTTCCTCTCCACAACATCCCGTACATATTGATATAACTACAAATTGTATCACTAAACATCTTCTCTTTCCTTACTATTTCTTTGCTATATATACTGTTTTTAGGGTGATTGAGTAATGCGTACCCTGAAAGAGCGACGTCATTTTGCTTCATCCTTTCCAGATGGAAGAGAATACATACATTTGTGAATATATGTGTGAAAAAATAAATTCTTTGTATTACTTCATATGGTTGTCTGATGTATATTTGTCTTATAATTTTTATTTCAGAAAATTAGGAGTTTACTGATATATAAAATGAATTATAATCATATCATAAATAAATATTGCAAAATTTTGAATATCAAACCGTACAAAGAACTTAAGGTGAGTGACCCTATGCCATTATATCCTGATACACTGTATAACCATTTTGTCACTTATAGCCTCCAAATAATAGCATCCTTGTATCATTAAAATCATGATAACTTTCTCAGTAAAATGCATGGTAGATCTCTGATTTTCCTCAAACATTTGTAGTCCTGCTTCTCGAATTTGTCTGCTTCCATTTTCTGGACCGGAACTATACCCTTGATATATCAAAGAGAAATGGGGATTAATTATATGAGAGATTGAGGGGCAGATACATATGTTTTAAAGTTAGTGAGAGATCGCAAGAATGAAGGAATCATTGGTATAGGTAGAGAGGCCAGGGAGAGAGATAGGGGTGTGTAATAAGAGAGAGAGGGATGGGGAGAGAAAGCAAGGGTGAGGGAGAGGAAGGAATGAGGAAGAGAGATCGGGGAAAGAGAGGGAGACAAAAAAAGGGAGAGGAAGAGAAAGGAAGGAAGGGAGAGGGATGGAGGGGGCCCGGAGGAGAGAGAGGGCAGCCCAGGGAGAGATAGCGATCGGAGGGAAGACACCGTCTTTGCAAAATGACGTTATTTTGGCAAGAAGATTTTTTGTTGATATCAATTAAGAGGTGCATGTTGGGGTTATATTTCAAAACGACGTTATTTTAGGCCATGGGCCAGAAACCGAAAAGGTCCCTCCCCTTAGCCACAATTTCAAACCCAGTTTTTATGTTAGGCAGAACCCTCAGCTGTCAGAATCTGCCTGTTTGCCACTGCGCTGGTGGTGGGTGTGGCCTCCAGGGCTGTTGCCATGGTAACATGTCAGTGAAATTTTGGAAATTGAGGAAGTTACAAAATTGCCATATATTTCTCAAATAGTAACATAAAAAAACAAAATTTGCGTCTAAGTATACATTTCACAAGTTGCCCAGTTGATTCTCATAGGAATTTAAGCCATTTAAGGCCACTATCATGCGTAGAAAATGGTTATTGCCATGGAAACGATCAGAAAAAATGCATTTTTTTAATTAACATTTCAAATATATGTTAATAGGCAACTCAAAGTCAAATCGCCGCTTCAAAAAGTGTGAAAATTAAAATATCAGACTCATATCGATGAAGAATGAGGTATTTTTAAGTGCAAACAGTAATGCATAAGAGCACCGTTGCTATGACAACACCATGGTGCATGAAATACTGAAATTACAGAAAAATAAGAAATTGCTATCTATTTATCATATGGCGACCTAAAAACACAACATAAGTGTTTAATTATACCTTTATGAAGGTGCCCAGTTGATTTAGATTGGAATTTAAGTCATAACAGATCACGATGATGCTGAAAAAGAGTAGTTGCCATGGAAACGATATGAGCCAAAAAGGCAATTTTGTTAGAAAAACCATTCGAATATATGTAAATACACAGCAAAATACCTAATCCAAGTTTATAGTTTTATGAATATTTAGTTGCCAGAATAGTAGCAATGAAGATTGAGTGATTTCTAAGTGATAACTGTCACCCATAAGATAACTGTTGCTATGACAACACCATGGTACCCAAAATATTGAACTTAAAGAAATATAAGAAAGTGCCATTTATTTCTCAAATGTTAGCATAAAAACACAATATTACCGTCTAGGTATGCATTTATCAAGGCGCCCTGTTGAGTCTGATCAGAATCTAAGTCATGTAAGGTCATTATCTTACCTAAAATAGTCGTTACCATGGAAACGACGTGTGAAAAAGGCATTTTTGTTAGAAAAGTATTGAAATATCTGTAAATTCACAGCACAAAACTTACCTCTTCGTTAAGGTTTGATGAATATTTACATGCCAGAATAGTTACACAAAAGCTTAAGTCATTTATATGTGATAGCTGTCGTGCAAAAAAATACCATTGCTATGACAACACCATGATGTCAAAAAAACCGAAATCACTGAATTATAAGAAAGTTTGATATATTTCTCATATGGTAACTTAAACACAGAAAATATGTGTCTAGGTATACATTTATTTTAGTGCACAGTTGGTTCTGAGAGTAATCTAATTCATTAGAGATCACAATTGTGCCTAAAATGGTGGTTGCCATAGAAACGCTGTGAACAAGAAAGGCGATTTTGTAAGAAAAACATTCAAATATATGTAGGTCATGGGCCGCAAACCGAAAAGGTCTCCCCCCCCCCCCCCCCCCCCCATTAGCCACAATTTCAAACCATGTTTTTATGTTAGGCAGGACCCTCAGCTGTCAGAATCTGCCTGTTTGCCATTGCACTGGTGGTGGGTGCGGCCTCCAGGGCTATTACCATGGTAACGTTTCAATTAAATTTTGGAATTTGAGGAAGTTACAAAATTACCATATATCTCTGAAATAGTAACATAAAAAAAAACCATAATTTGTGTCTAAGTATACATTTCACAAGTTGCCCAGTTGATTCTGATAGGAATTTAAGCCATTTAATGACAAGATCATGCGTAAAAAATGGGTATTGCCATGGAAACGATCAGAAAGAGCATTTTTAGTTAACAATTCAAATATGTTTTAAAAGGCAACCCAAAGCCAAATCCCCGCTTTTAAAATTGTAAATATTAAGATATCAGATTCATGATCAATGAAGACTGAGGTATTTTTAAGTGTGAATAGTCATGCATAAGAGCACCGTTGCTATGACAACACCATAGTGACAGAAATAGTAAAATTACAGAACTATATGAAATTGCCATATATTTATCATATGGCGTCCTGAAAGCACAAAATTAGTGTTCGAGTATACATTTATTAAGGTGCCCAGTTGATTCAGATTGGAATTTAAGTTATAACAGATCACGATGATGCCTAAAAATGTTAGTTGCCATGGAAACGATGTGAACCAAAAAGGCAATTTTGTTAGAAAACTATTCAAATATATGTAAATACATCGCCTAAAACCTAATCCTAGTTTATAGTATTATGAATATTTATATGCCAGAATGGTAGTAATCATGATCGAATTATTTCTAAGTGATAATTGCCATACCTCAAATGACTGTTTCTATGACAACACCATGGCGGCAAAAATAAAATTGATATCCTAAGCACATACAAAGCGATACCAAGATGATGTGAGGCACTTTCATCTCTTGTGCTTTCTTATCGCCTTGGCGAATGTATCTCGTTATCTGTGTGTTTTCTTTTCAACTGGTTTTGGATGTTGGTGTTGGGCCATTGTCATGGTATCTCACCATGGTACATGTATGTTGCATGCTCAGGATGAGGATGTCCAGCATACTAAGATACATGTTTTACGATGTGCAGGGAGAGTCTGTGGATGGTAACAGTGATGAAGGTGACAATTAAAATTTAATTGTATGGTATTATGTTTTCACTTTACTATTGAGTTTATAAGTCTACATATGTATATATACATGTATAACATAAATGTAGCGTAATACATGATATTCTGGTATAATACGTTCAATGTTTGCACCAGTGTATCGACATTCTAACTGGCAATTACGCATGACCTCGACAACCTTGAATTTCCGGATCTTATGTACAATCATAAGCACAGTTACAGTCATATACATGTGCCTTGTTACTTTCTATATGTTTTGTGGTGTTTCCTAGGTTGAATTCTCTAATAATTTGTATTTTTGTTATGTACTTGCTAAAACAACAATATTTGTCATGACGAGGACCATAATTGACAACAAATCTTGAAGGCATTCGTCTGGAAAGCTTGGAATTCATAGCTCTATATTTTTTTATTTTTTTATTAACGTTTTATTTCAACAGGGTAGCCCTTTCAGTTAAAGAACTGATCTCCCAAGGGGTCCTGCACACAATAAAAAACAATACAATTCACATTTTTAACACAACAACAAAATATGAGATAAATACAAACGAAAACGAATGCATACATGAACTAGTTCATAAAACAATGTCAGAGATATCTATCAACTACTTTCATAAAAAAAAATATATATATATATAAAAACAAACAAAAACAAAAACAAAACAACGAAAAACCTTTGCTCTGACTGGAGACTTAGATGCGATCAGTAAGTGATAATATTTTACATTGCTTTTTGAAAGAATAGATTGATTTGATATTTCTAATGCAAAGTGGGAGATTGTTCCAGATTTTTGAACCAATATATTGAAAAGATCTTTTCATATAGTCTTTGTTTGGCTTGATTACATATAATGGATTATCGATAGCATATCTTGTGAATATATTGGGAGTTCTAAAAATGACCATACCCTTTAAATATTGAGGTGAAAGTCCATTTATAACTTTAAACATATACAAACAAAATTGATAATTAACTCTTTGTAGAACAGATTGCCAATTTAGCCGTTTCAACATTATCAAGTGAGGTGTAAGAAAATCCGCATTCAGAATCAGGCGAGCATAACGATTTTGAAGACGCTGTACTTTCAAAATCAAAAACTTAGCAGAGGTTCCCCATATAATCAAACCATAATCAATGTGTGGGAGAAATAAACCATTATATAGCAGAGTCAAAACTTGTTTCGGTAAATATTTCTTTATTTGTCTAATACACCCAATAGTTTTAGCTAGTTTAGCACATACCGATTCAATGTGTTTATCAAACTTGAGAGTGTTATCAAGTATGACCCCTAAATACTTAAATTGATTCACCTGTTCAATAATATCCTCTTTGCGCTTCAGCACAATTTGTTTACTGTGTACTTTTTTGTGTGTGCCAATCAACATAACTTTACATTTTTTCGTATTTAACTGTAGTTCATTTTTATCTACCCATTGCATAACTCTATTCAGTTCAGCTTGCAATTTCGTTTGAACGGATAAATAATCTCGACCTTTACAAAATAGGGCAGCGTCATCAGCATAGAGACTCAATTTAGTTGAATCAGAATATAACAAATCGCACATGTCATTTATAAAGATAACAAACAACAATGGACCTAAAATTGACCCCTGTGGGATACCCATTTGAACTTTCCGAAAGCTTGATAGTTTTCCATTGTAGCACACACACTGGTTTCTGTCCGTTAAGTAATTAGTGAACCAAGCTAACTCGGAACCACAAATACCATACTTTTCTAATTTATTCAATAATATACTATGATTTACTGAGTCAAATGCCCTTTTAAAATCAAGAAATAGACCTCCAATTATATACCCATTATCAATATTACTCAATAAATAGTCATTAACATCAATCAATGCTGTCGTAGTTGAATGTAAAGGACGAAATCCAGATTGACATTGGCTTAACAAATCATTGGTGGTAAAATAATGGTACAGTTGAGCATGAATAGCTTTTTCAAGTATTTTCATGATATGACACAAAACAGAAATAGGCCTATAGTTACTAGTTTGATCCTTTGCACCAGATTTATAAATGGGAGTGACTTTAGCTCGTTTCCAATCTTTTGGAATGGATCCTGAGGTTATTGTTGCATTGAAAATATGGGTTAAAGGTTTTGTAATAAATGGCGCTGCTTCTTTCAATAAACGGGGGTGGATGTTATCAAGACCACTTGACATACGCACTGACAGGTTGTGTAGCTCTTTAGCGACGAAGTCTTCCGTAATCGTCTTAAATTGAAAGGTAGAGTCAGTTACTTGATCATTGTTATCACGCTCAACTGCATTGGCATTGTTACCCTGGACAAAATATTCATTGAAGGCATTAGCTATGTCAGTGTCTCCCGTTAATAGCCCAGATTCTGAACGTAACCCTGTACAATTTGCGGACTTAGTCTGACTCGACAAACTTTTCAAAGTTTTCCACGTACGATTTGTATCACCAATACTATTTTCAAACAATTCAATGTAATAATCTTTCTTCAAACGCTTGCCTAAATTATTCACTTTATTTCTTGCGTGTTTATAATCAGACCAATTACTTTCACTTTTATTTTCATCAAATTGTCTTTTTAAAAAATCACGCTGTCTAGATAAATCCAAAAATTCATCCGTCAAACATGGTGCTCCATTCACCCGTTTGCGAACTGACACAAATGGTGCGTACTTATCGCACAATTTTATGAAGGCATCATTGAAGTGTTTCCACAAATAATTAACATCATGTGTATTGTAAAAATCATGCCCGAAAAGAGATTCACCTTCCCTTACAAAGTTAGGAACATTAAACCGTCTAAAGCTCCTAAATTTACTTATTTTTGGTTTGCATTGAACTTTGAATTTGTGCATATTAATAAAAACAAGTGAATGATCACTAACTCCGATTGGAATTATTCCGGATTGTATATTATTTTTAAATGCTGGTACAAAAACCAAATCAATGCATGTGGTGCTATGCGGTGTCACACGAGTTGGACAATCAATCAATTGCTTGAGATTAAACATAGTACATAGCAAATTCAGTTTCTGATGTGAAGGATTGTCAGTCAGTACATTACAATTCAAATCACCAGTAAGAACAATATTATGTGTCTCACTATAAACATTTTCAACATTACTTTCCAACTTACTAAAGAAATCAACATGGGAGCTTGGTGCACGATAAACTATGCCAATAAGCCAAGATCTTGCGTTTGGTATTCTAATTTCTACCCACATGATTTCAATATCATTACATTCAAGATCTCTGCGGCGCGAATAGCATATAGAAGACTTAATGTAGCAACCTATCCCACCTCCTTGACAATCTCTATCTCTTCTTTCTAATGAGTAACCATCTATTGCTAAATTTAGGCAAACAGACTCATCCAACCATGTTTCCGACATGGTAAATACATCAATCGGATTAGAAGACAAAAAAGTTGCAATGTGATCCACCTTCTTCCTCAAGCTTCGTACATTCAAATGTGATATCTTAAATCCTTTATTTACTTTGTCATCGAGTGCATCATAAACTTTAGTTGATCTATCATTCTCAACAGATATATTCCTAACCAAATTAGTGTTAGTTTCGTTAATACAATCTTCTATCATTACGTCCTCACCCCAAAATGGCAAAATACGTAAAGTGCATTTTGGGCATTTCCAGTTTTCAAACAATACATTAATATCATCATATTGCTTTCTTGTAACGTGTCCGCATGAGATATGTGTCCATAGAGAACAGTCTGTGCATAATAAAGCTTTCTGGTTATTTGCTACTGTTCTTGAGCAACATGAGCATGGATGTACAACCATTAATATAATTAGGCGAAGGGAATTCTCAGTGTCTCAGTTACTTTTTACAGACGATCTAAGTCATTGGTTTTTCTGATGTTCACTACCTGGTTTTCTTTCGTCAGCGCTCGGATTCGTCCGTCGATGGTCCAAACCCTGGTGATTGATGGGTGATTCAAGCTCTCGCGCACCAGACGTTGGCGCCTTGTTGTCAAGTCTTCGCGAATGAAGACATTTGTTCTCTTGAGCTTTGATTTGGCGCTGTAGACTTTCTCGCGAACGTTGTGTCGAGCAAACTTGACGATGATCGGTCGTGGTCGACCTCCTTCGATGGGGTTTCGGGGCGTGACGCGATGGCTCCGATCGAGGTCCTTCTCCGTGATTTCAACCGCGAGCTTTGTGTTGATGAGGTCAACCACGACGGCATCGGTACTTTCAGTGTGTCTTTTGGTGCTAATGGGGTGAGATGTATATATGTCAGTGATACATTGCGTATGCTAACAACCAAGTAGTTCACATTGATTGCAAAATAGGCATGACCATAAGAACCTAAGAATTCAATACTATTGGTTCAAATCATTTGAAAATATAAGCCATCATAATACTGCAAACTGGGATTAAGTTTTGTGCTATTTTTTGCACTAAAATCACCCTTTTTTCGTATCGTTACCATATACATGTAAATACACATATTTTGCCCATGAACTTGACCTTAATTGACTAAGATTTCAATCAGAGTCAACTGGGCACCTTGCAAAGTGTATATTTAGACGCTGATATTGTGTTTTTATGTTAGCACTTGAGAAATATATGGCAGTTTCTTATATTTCTGAAAGTTCAATATTTTCAGTATCATGGCGTTGTCATAGCAACAGTCATTTTATAAGTGACAGTTATCACTTGGAAATGAGTCAAGCTTGATTGCTACTATTGTGTCATCTAAATATTCATCAAACTATAAACTAGGATTAGGTTTTTGCTGTGTAATTACATATATTTGAATGTTTTTTCTAAAAGAAAATATTGTTTTGATATATCGTTTCCATAACAACCACGATTTCTAGGTATGATCATGACCTTACATTACTTAGATTCCAATCAGAATCAACTGGGCACCTCGATAAATGTATACTTAGACGCTAATATTGTGTTTTTATGTTACCATTTGAAAAATATATGGCACTTTCTTATATTTCTGTAAGTTCAATATTTTGGGTACCATGGTGTTGCCATAGCAACAGTCATCTTATGTGTAATAGTTATCACTTAGAAATGACTTAATCTTGATTGCTACTATTCTGTCATCTAAATATGCATAAAAAATGAAACTAGGGTTAGGATTTTTGCTTTGAATGTACATATATTTGAATGGTTTTCTAACAAAATTGCCTTTTTGGTTCATATCGTTTCCATGGCAACTACCATTTTTAGGCATTATCGTGATCTGTTATGAACTAAATTCCAATCTGAATCAACTGGGCACCTTAATAAATGCATACTTGAACATTAATTTTGTGTTTTTAGGTCACCATATAATAAATGTATGGCAATTTCTTATTTTTTGTAATTTCAGTATTTCTTGCACCATGGTGTTGTCATAGCAACGGTGCTCTTATGCATGACTGTTCGCACTTAAAAACACCTCAGTCTTCATTGATATGAGTCTGATATCTTAATATTCACACCTTTAGAAGCGACGATTTGGCTTTGAGTTGGCTATTAACATATAATTGAATTGTTACTAAAATAATGCATTTTTCTGATCGTTTCCATGACAATAACCATTTTCTACGCATGATAGTGGCCTCAAATGGCTTAAATTCCTATCAGAATCAACTGGGCAAGTTGTGAAATGTATACTTAGACACAAATTTTGTTTTTTTATGTTAACATTCGAGAGGAGGGTGGCAATTTCTAAAATTCCAATATTTCACTGATGCGTTCCCATGGCAACGGCTCTGTAGGCCACACCCACCACTAGCACAATGGCAAACAGGCAGATTCTGATAGCTTAGGGTCCTGGCTAAGATAAAAACCCAAAAGAAAATTGTGGCTAATGGGGGGGATGGGGGTCCAGGTAGCCCACAGTCTATTTGGCATGAAGATTTTTTGTTAATATCAAGATACAATAAAATAGGGTTATTCTGATTGGCCAGAAAGGGAGTAACAATGTCTAGACAGATCAGAAACAAGCAGCGCGAGCTAGCTGTATAAAGAGACTAATAGCGGGGAAGGGGGGGGGGGGTAGGGGGTCAAAGAGAGAGAGAGAGAGAGAGGGGGGGGTAGGGGGTCAAATAGAGAGAGAGAGAGAGTGCTACTTTCCGCTGGGTCGAGTCGAGTCTGCTAGGGGGCGTGAATCCTCGTAGAAATTACACGCGCGGTATCGTGTGTGTTTTGTGTGTGGGGTGTATTCGTGTGTGACGCCCACTGAGTTCTCAGTGGTGAAGCCTCGATTAGACGACTGCACGGGGCACGTTACATAGCCAGTGCACTACCGCGCAATCGAGTCAGATGCATTCAGCGCTACGGTACTGTACGGTTCGCAAGCAGTACTAGTATTCATTCATTGCACAAACCTGTCTTGGATTGGAATAGCGCCAGACGAAGTTCACCGGTTTTCCTGTAAAGAAGGTAAGAAATCGTTGAAATTGACAGAGTAACATGTAATATAATGACAATTTATAAACGTAGTAATCTTGAGCCGATACAGATGTCTAATTAACTTTAAATTAGTCTCAGTTAGGTTTCCTCTTCTGTTCTGTTATGTAAACAACGTCAAAGTACAAATCAAATAGGTAGAGACAATCACACTTTCCCCTAAAATGAACCAGCAACAACAACATGTGTACTATTGTTTAGTGTAGCCAGAGAGGTGTAAGGAATGGAGTCAGCACGAAGTGTATTTTATTCCTACAGCAGTCGCGTGCATTGATATCACAATGGAATATTTGACGCGTTTGGCTCTTTGATCGAGGGAGATCCGCCGCCAAACAAGCATGACAAAATGTAGGATGCATTTTGAGGAATATATATTCTGTATGCGCAGAAGATTTCAGACCCACTTCATGAACTGAAGTGCATGTGCAGTAGTATTACATCTTATAAAGATACGATTCTGTGAATTTCAGATTATATTGTTGCTTTGTTTTTGTGATAAAAGGAGAATACTGTAGAAAACATGCCAGAGAAATGCCTCCATATCGCACATTTCCGAATCATATTTCCTTAAAAACATCTTGTAAATCGTTTATTGAGTGTTAAATCTTTCATGGAAACAATCTCAATTTCGTGTGCGGAGGTGTCCGGAAAAGTTACGGACCAAATTCTTTCTACAATTTTTTTCAAAATTTCCCTTCGCTCACCCCAAAACTAATTCACAGTGTGTGTAAATAGATCAGCTACGAGCTCCCAGCGAAGGCTGAACGGTTGACATGCTTCTCAAAACAGATTGTCTTTTATTATTCAGAGGAAGGCACTACCTAATTAGAAATACAGCTAATTGTTTAAAACACCTGAATGTCTTGAATTGTTATGAGGCGGCGGACCTCATAGATCAAAGGAAGTCTATCCGAGCGCAGTCCATCCATGATAGGTCCATGGTGTAGCTTAGTCTAAGTTATAACTAAAAATAATAAGTTTAAACCTTGTCATGTTTGTACTCGACATGCTCTAGTAGTAGAAGGTAAGAATATTTGTAGAGTCTAGGCTGAATTGAAAATATATCTGAGAAACTGAGAGAATAATGTCTGAAATTAACTTGCACATTATTTGGGTTGCAGGTTGAATTGACCTAGCTAGCCTAGGCTGCCTTCGCTTCGGCAATTATTAGGGGTCTATCCTCGTCTTTGTTATCCAATATTATAATGATCGATCAAATAATAGGTTGTGAATAGAGTAATACATAATAAATAATAGGTTGTGAATAGAGTAATACAACTGGAATTGAGCAAATACTGAAATAGGGGCTAAACCTTAGGAGGGTTACATAATTATGTTCTGTGTGCTCACCTTTTGACTGCTTTAGAACCTTGCTACTAACTTGGCCAGCAAATTTACCAAGGACACAGTAAAATTATGTAGCTGCATGCATCCTCATCATACCAGTACTAGACAGGAATAACCATCTCATTTGGGGCATTCTTTAATTGAAATTACATTTTTGGACAACAAGGCGTTCACCAATATTCTCCATATTCTTTCAAGCCTCCCTCGATCAAGGTATCATTCCTTCTGAATGGAAGATGGCTAACGTTGCCCCTATCTTCAAGAAATGTGACCAAAGTAAACCAGAGAACTACAGGCCTATCTCTCTGACTTCTGTGACCTGTAAAGTTCTAGAGCACATCATTCTTAGTGACATCATGACCCACCTCAAAGTCCACAATGTATTGTCTGATGCACAACACGGTTTTCGAAAGAAACGATCCTGTGCTTCTCAGCTCATCCTTGCGGTCCAAGACCTTGCTCGAACCATTGATGACAAGGGGCAACTGGATATGGTACTTCTTGACTTCACTAAAGCTTTTGACAAAGTACCGCATGGACGCCTGTTACACAAACTTCAATTTTATGGAATCCGAGATCATATTCACCATTGGATTGCAGACTTCCTCAGCAACAGGACCCAACAAGTTGTACTGGATGGATCCATCTCCAACACCAGCCAAGTAACATCAGGCATTCCGCAAGGCAGTGTCCTTGGGCCAATGCTCTTTCTCATCTTCATCAATGACCTGCCAGAGTGCCTCTCCAACAACTCAACAGTAAGGCTCTTTGCTGATGATTGTATGATTTATGCCAACATCAAGACAGAGGAAGATGCCGTACATCTCCAAGAGGATCTTGACTCCCTGCAACAATGGGAGCGTGATTGGCTGATGGAATTCAATCCACAGAAGTGTCAAGTGCTTCATGTCACAATTAAGCGCAAACCCATCACCAAGCCTTACTTTATCCATGGACAGACCATACCTGACAAAAACACAGCAAAGTATCTTGGTGTGGAGCTGCAGAGGAACCTCAGCTGGAATCAACACATAAATGCTGTAACAAAAAAGGCCAACTCCACACGTGCCTTTCTTCAGAGAAATATCCGGCCATGTCCAAGAAAGGTCAAAGAACTATGCTACAAAGCCCTCCTGCAACCAATCATGGAGTATGCCAGCATAATATGGGACCCTCACACGCAAGCAAATATAAAAAAGCTTGAAATGGTGCAGCGACGCTACGCACGCTTCATCTTTAACGACCACCGTAGGACAAGCAGTGTAGCAACCATGCTGAACCAGCTCAAATGGCCAACTTTACAAGAGCGTAGGGCACAAGCCAAGGTGGTGATGATCTACTGCATTTCCAATGCACTCATTGACATTCCACCTTCGTTCATCACGCCATCCACATCCTTACATAGAGGTCATTCTCGGAAGATCTTTGTTCCCTTTGCCAGATCAATTGTGTACCAAAAGAGCTTCTTCCCAGATGCGATAAGACTTTGGAACTCCCTCCCTCAAAGCACTGTTAATTCTCCCTATCGCATATAGCCGATATCCAGCGATATCACCTCGCGATACCGATATCTGATCGATTGCTCTTGGAACATATACTTCCGGTAAGAGTTTGTTGTCGGCGCAAAGCGATCTAGAAATCGCTTTTTTTGGATGAATTAATCAGTGAACAATTTATCTAGGGTTAAGGTTATGGTCAGGGTTAGGTATAGAATTAGGTTTAGGGTTAGGGTAAGGGTCAGGGTTAGCTTTAGAGTTAAAATTCATAAAATTAGTGGGAAACCGTGGTCCCTATTGTACGGGATGTACGTGGACCGGAAGTTCGTATCCCAAGAATTAAAGGTAAAATAATTAGAGCGCCACACACGTTCAGATTCGGAGGGCTATATGCGATAGGGAGAATTGTACCTCTCTTCACAGCTTTAAACAAGAGGTACAAAAGACCCAGCTCCGTTAGTAGCGGTGGTTGTTTTTACTTGCACGCTGTAAGCAATCTTCTATCAGACATTGTACATACACTTGCACACTGCACTTCACCAGTACGATGATACACCAGACGGTGGCCTGTACTGTTACCAGAAGAAGAAGAAGAAGAAGAAGAGGAGCCAGATGCAATCTCAGCGGATCCAATGTCCTAGACTGATGTTTCGGTCTACATCATTCTAGCCTAAGCCTTAGTCCTGAGTGACAAGTAACTTTGTTTGTTGTGAAAGCCTTTCATTTGATCAAATTGGCACAGCTTTTTCTGCCAATGACTGTCAAGTTTGTGTGTCTGATGCTGATGTATGTTAAAATGTTAAAATTGATGTGGTGCATCTTCTTCTTATTATTCTCCTTACTCCGGAGATTGGGGCAAGGCCCTGGGATGTACGGATCTTGTTCTGTGGAGGGATAGGCGGGGGATTGGCGAGCATTGTGGTTAGGAGGAAAGAGTTGTGGAGCTTGTTTATCAGTTGTAGATTGAGAGTGACAACTTGGGGTGCATAGAGGGTTGAGAACGAGGAAGGCGGTGGTAGGAGGTGCGTGGTGAAGGACAGATCGTGGGCTGACGTAGGAAGAGGTGGATTAAGCTATGGTCACAACCCCCAAAAGTAGCCTGCTCGGCGGCCGAGCGGCCAGTTTTTAGCCAATTCCGGCAGGGCACCGAGCAGCGTCCGCCTGGGCACCGCTTGATTTTAGGGCATCGCTCGGTCACCGCTGAAGTTTTAGCGCGGAGTTAAAATTTCATTTTTACTGGACTTTGCATAAGCATTATTTAGTCCATCCATGGACCTAGCATGGATGGACTGTGCTCGGATAGACTTCCTTTGATCTATGATGACCGCCACCTCATAAAAATTCAAGACATTCAGGTGTTTTAAACAATTAGCTGTATTTCTAATTAGGCAGTGCCTTCCTCTGAATAACTAAAGAAAATCTGGTTTGAGAAATATGTCAACCGTTCAGCCTTTGCTGGGAGTTTATAGCTGATCTTTTTACACACACTATGAATTAGTTTTGGGGTGAGCGAATGAAAATTTTGATAAAATTGTAGAAAGATTTTGATCCAAAACTTTTTCGGACACCTCCGGACATGACATTGATGTTGTTTCCATGGAAGATGAAACACTCAATAAACGATTTACAAGATATTTTTAAGGAAATATGATTGCCCAATGTGCAATAAGGAGGCATTTCTCTGACATGTTTTCGACATTATTTTACTTTTATCACAAAAACGAAGCAACAATATAATTCGAAATTCACAGAATCGTATCACTATAAGATACTACTACTGCACATGCACTTCAGTTCATGAAGTGGTTCTAAAATCTTCTGCGCATACAAAATATAAATTCCTCTAAATGCATCCAAAATTCGTCTTGCATATTTGGCGGCGATCGTCATTGGATCAAAGAACCAAATTCGTCAAATATTCTATTGTGCTATCAATGATCGCGACTGGTGTGGGAATAAATTATTCTTAAATTATGCCGACTCCAGTTCTAACACCTTCCTGGTCCATCCCATTTATCCATGTACATTTTTATATTGGCCAATTTAATATCATTCGTGCAATATTCATATTTCTAATTCGCATGACTGCACTTGCGTGTGCACAGTCATTGCTTCAATAAACCAATGAAAAGGGAATACAATGTATTGTTTGTTTTATTGCTGTACAACCTCGCTTCCTTGTACATAAAAGTAGAGTTATGGCGTGTGATCAGTGTCCGTGCAATACGATCTTACATACACACACACACTGCACCACACACCCGTAAACTCTAAAAATGAGTATCCTCTTCTTGCTTACAGGTCTTTTCCTTGGCCAAACTACTGGAACTCTCTTAGCCTCAATATCAATATCTCTCAGCCTAAGCATTTTCAAATCACAACTTAGAAAAATACATTTTGAAATCATATATACTGGACAACACGATCAACAATGAATCTTAAACATGTGTCTTCTTAAATGCTCGTTAATAATATTCCGCATAGCGCTCATCCAATATCACAGAAACATGACCTCCTCACCTCCACAACTAAACTCCTTTCCAATGTCTATAGCATCTACATACATGTATACAGTGTACACATAGGAAGGAAGAAGAAGTGACAGATTATGTCAGGAGATGTCATTTTACATCAGTTCTATTGCAGTTTCATCATATATGATGAAAAAGATGCCAAACAATTTTTCTTTTTACATGTCGGTGAAGAATGGAAAAATAAAATCAAGAAAAGAAAGAGATGGAACAAAGAAGAAGAAGAAGCTCAAGAACAAAACAAATAAAGTAAAGGAAGGATAGGGAAGAATGATGGGAGGGGGTGAAGGGAAAGAAGAAGGAAAAGGAGAAGACCAAGAAACGAATGCACTTAATCTCCAATATTAGGAAATATTAGTCAAGTTACTCTTTCCATCTTAAAAAATGGAAAGGGGGTAGGGGTCTAAGAACATGAAGGAAGAAGAAGTTTGTGTGTGTGTGTATGTTTTTTTTTTTCCATAAGGCCCATTCATATATTGTACACTACCTTTCTATAAAATGAGCGCAACATTTGTGTCAATTTTGCCGATGCCTTACAGAAAGCCCATATATGAATGAGAATCACTCAGAAAATGCTGTATTTGCTATGGTCTCTTGTGGATTGGCGATTCTTACATTTGTCTTGTGACATCAGAATTATGGTTGGAAAAGAACCCCTGCAAATAATATTTCTATTTTTCCTCAAGACATACATTGTACATGTATGACGTACAGACACATTCACACACACACATATAGATACCAATCCAATATACGCACATGCATGCACACACATCACACACATACATGTACGCATGCACTGGTACACACGATAGTAGTACACTTAATACACTTAACGTACATGCACAGCACGCTCTATGTACAATTCATAATGTGATGGGTGCTGCCCTGTAATTAGATGCACACTTGCAGCCTGCAGAGTAGAGTGTAGTGTACCATGTCCAGTTAATGAAGCAGTTTGGCTGTTAAAAGAAAATTCATTATGTAATCCCCCATAAAGAACATGTACAGTGCTTTGTTTTATTATGCTCTCCATGCACTGGGTGTTATATTCCTGTAGCTAATAAACACCAATGTATACTGTACATGTAGTAGTGCTTGTGAACATTTATAGCCGGTGTGAATGTCATCTAGACATGTTTGAACGAAAACATTGTCACCATTTAACCAAACTGGCACAATCTGACTTGCTTTTGCATTCTTTTTTCTAAATAGTGTTAGTGTATAGAAAGTGCTCCATGAACATACTAGGGATTTATTCCTTTACATGTAGGTACATGTAATTACCAGTACATCAATTCGTGGGCAGCTGTTGTAACTGGGCTACATGTATATTTTGAGCTGAACAGTATGATATCCCCAAACCAAAATGACACAATTTGTTTGCATAATTTTAAAAATCTTTTTAGTTCATAGATATTAATGCATAGAATCTCCAAATACACATGTACGTACATCTAGGGTCTTATAAACTGAGGGATGTATTTCTGTAGTAAATTGTCAATGTTCTGTAGTGAAGAGGGGTATATCAAACAGACAGCTGTTGTAAATGTCATCTGGGCTAGATCAGTTGGGTAACAATATCCCCAAATCAAAATCTGAATTGCATATTTATAGTTAGATTTAGTACAAAATACAATTTTGTATTAATCAGTATTATGTACAGTATTCTTGTGAATGTGTGTAGTATACAAAAGTCAGGTGTTTCAAGTGGGAAGCTGTTGAAAATGTATAGATGGACTACCTGTATATTTCGAGGGTAATGCTAACCCCAAACCAAAATGGCATTATCTGACTTTGTTTGCATTTATATTTTTCAGTTTATTTATTAAATGCATGGTGTACATAAGTATGTACATCCAGAGTGGGGTGTATTCCTGTAGGTAATAAAATGTCAATGTGTAGTAGTGCATTCAGGTGCATCAAACAGACAGCTGTTGTAAGTGTCATCTTGTCTGCTGTAGATTGGAGGGTAACACTATCCCCAAACCAAAACGTATAACCTAGATTTGTTTGCATGTCTTTAAGGCAAGAGGGGGTGGGGTGGGGGGGGGGGGGGGGGGGGGCTATCTTTGAAATACATTGTACACAGTTACAGAACAGGGATTATCATATTCAGTAAACATGTTTTTGTCAATGAAGCACAGTTTCATTGTTTGATTCACTTGTTGTTTTTTACAGAAATTTATCTCAACCACTGCGAAAAAGGCACACAATTTAATGAAAAATCATTTAAAAGTGAGCTACATGTACATTATTGATTGTGTGATTGTGCTGTGTTAAGATTTGAGCAGTTTAGTAGGCCTATAATTTGCATTGTTTTCAAGGCTTATTAGTTATTACCACAGTGAGGTGCAGTGTACATGTTTTATGTAGTGAAATATGTGTACTCTGATTTGGTTGGGGTGATCATTTGATGAATGTTTTAGAAGGCACAGATTTGTCAAATCAGATGTATACATGTACATCAGGATATAATTTTTTGTATTGGACAAATTTTAATCATTATGATTAATGAAAATTATATTAATGAATCCCCCCCCCTCCTTTCACACAAAGGTACATGTAGTTATATGATATTGTGTAAGATAATAAATATTTAACAACAGTATAACTTTTAACTGTTTCAAAGCTGTGTGAGTTTTTGACCATTTGGAATATAATGATGTATGCTGGTACCATTCAAAGTTTAAAGTGAGTCTCATATTACATTACACATGATACCATGTAGTATGTGTACATAACACTGTATGTGTGTGTACTGTATGTGTATTATAGTACAATGTGTATACTGGTACTGTGGAGAGCAGAGGTCCCCTAATACAGCTTGTCAAACCTTGTTTGTGTTTCTCTCTCTTTGCAGACAAATATATTGCAATGCTTCTCATGAGCTGATCAACTACAACTTCTACCCACCAAGGGCAGCGCCCCATTTTCAATACTGCAAAAACTGCAGTTAGCATCATCATACCTGTACATCAACCTAGATTATCTCACAGCTTGAGAACGTGTGACGCAAGGCATCATGGGATCCCTTTATCGCAGCGAGGAGATGTGCCTGGCACAGATTTTCCTCCAATCAGAGGCGGCCTATTCCTGCGTAGCAGAACTAGGAGAGCTCGGTCTTGTCCAGTTTAGAGATGTAAGTCAGATCCATGAATGAACTTTTTGTGTGCCAGTGGTGCATTTTTTACTGTTTTTTAAGTTGTTTAATTTACCAGTATCCTGATGAGCAACATTCTTCTTTCACTGAAGTGGTTGTTGGCAATTGAAATTGCTGTAGACCATCCAGTAATCTACATATATCGTTATTGTAGATGTTGTCATGGAAATGTGTTTGAATCATTGATACAGTTTATGTTTAAGTAACTTGCAAGAACTGTGCTTTGTGTATTATACAAATAAATTATATGTATGGCAGTGTTATTTTAAAGACAGCCCGTCCCTTTTTCAGATCACCATGAAACCATCGAAACATGGGCAAAACATATAGAGAAGTGTTAGCAAGCTGTATATTCATAATTTGAAACTGATACGTAGTGTAAAATTCAAATAACGCACATAAACAATGTCTGATTAATAGTCTTTACCTCAGGCTCTTAGCAGTTTGTGTTGAAATATCTGCTTTATTGATTCATCTGTTTATTAAATTATAAAACGCGTAATGAAGAAAATTGTTCTATAGAAGGAATCATCTCCAAAGTTTGGTAATTACTCATAAAATAATAATTTCACACATGCATAATAACCACATAGATACTGTAACAAAGACTAATACTTTTTTCGTAGTACGAAAAAAGTCGGTTTGAAATTTAACGGCTTAAATTTTAACATATACAGAAAGCTTCAACATGCTATATTCTTAGAAATGGTATTGAATCACACTTTCTTCAATTTACGATCGTGATAGACGATTTCAAATTTTAAGCTTGCAAAAGGGATGGACAATCTTTAAAGAAGACTGTATTAAGAACTACTCACAAATGTGTGACATTGATGTTGCCCGGAATGTATTAAATGAAAATAGAAGAGTTACTTATATTGATTTTGCAAACATACACGTACATGTACATACAACTAATTTCCCTTTAAACTTTCATAAAACTTATAAACTCAGGTTGTTATTTGTTTTGCCAATGCCAGGCATTATGATTATACCAAATACATCATGTTGTTTCCCTTTTCATATGTTCCTGCAGTTGAATCCAGATGTGAATGCATTTCAGCGCAAGTTTGTCAGTGAGGTCCGAAGATGTGACGAGATGGAGCGGAGACTGCGTAAGTAACCTCTAAGGCCGAAATTCACAAAGGAGTTTGAGATTAAGTCCTGAGTTTAAGCAAACTTTGTGGCATTTAAACAAAGAAGTACGCATCAATAATGTCTATTCAGAGAAAATAGCCCCTTTACATTGCTGCATTTGCGACTTCTTGCTGATTTTGAGTAGGTGGGTCACGTATATATTTGTACTTTGCAATGACGGTACCTGAATTGTCCATTTTGCTAGTCATGTCCAACATTTCTCTTGACTTTATGAATATTGCACAGGTTACTTTGAGAAGGAGGTCATCTCATGGATTGTTCCATTGCTGTATTTGCGACTGATTGTTGGTTTTGAGCAGGTGAACCATTTGTAATGTATGCAATGATGGTTCCTGTAGAGTCCATTTAACTACATGTAGAAATTTCCAACATTTCCCTTGACATGAATATTGCACAGGTTTCTTTGAGAAGGAGGTCACCTCGAGCGGCATCTCCATCCTGAACACGGGAGAGAACCCCAATGCCCCCGCCCCTAGGGAGATGATCGATCTGGAGGTAAGAACTCTTTATTTGCTATATATTGTATTCTTTTCACCAGTATTACACATGGATTCCATAGAGCAGTAATTTATCTGGCAAACAAAGGGTCAAGCTGATTAGAAAATAATCAAAACTTTTTTGATATGATGAAAAAGGACATGCAGATGTTGCATGACAGTGCATTTTGTAACATTTCACTTGTGATCTAGACACGTGATCTGATGTACTACACATGTATATTATGATCACATAATCATAACAACCTTAAGGATGAAGTGATGTAAAGTGTGTTACCAACATTCCTTAACTTTACTTGTTCTAACTTGAAACAGAATACATCCAATAATAAGGATATCATGTTCCATTCTATTGATGAATTAAAAGCAATTCAGAAGAAAAAATGTTGGAACCAGAAGGATTTAAACCTGCATCTTCTCCTCATTGGGTAGTGACGTAACCACCAGGTTATTTCTTGTCTGTTCCTGCCAACTTCTTTAGTGCTTTGTTCTCACAGCCATAGCTTCACAAATATTTCAGGATAAGTGAAATACTATCCTTGTTAACATTTAAAGGTCCCCTGTCATCAAAATGTATGTTGACTTATGTTGATGCAACATAATATGTACATAGCAAAATCACTAACTGTTCAATGGAAATATGTGTCTTATATTTTAAAATAATTTTTCTTTATGTTTTCTGAGCACTGTTAAGCCCCGCCTCCAAATATCCTCCAACTAAAGATTCCCCCTATGACATCATCAAAGGTAGATATTAGCAGGAAAATAAGCAGAATTTATGCAGAAACTAAAGATTGCACTGACTACCTCCACCTGCCCACAGGAGCAACACATGTCTTCACACAATACCATCTAACAGCCTTTCATGTGCGAATAATTGTTTCCTTATGTCAGAAATGTGGAAGCTATGTGATGCTATTAAACGCACTTGCAGGTAGTTATTGCAATGTTTAGTTTGTGCATAAATTATGTCTAGTATCCTGCTAATTTCTACCTTTGATGATGTCACAAGGGGAATCTTGAGTTGGAGGATATTTTGGAGGCGGGGCTTATTAGTGCTGAGAAAAAATATAGAAAAATTATTTTAAAATCTAAGACACATATTTCCATTGAACACTTAGTGATTTTGTTATATATGTATTAAGTTGCATCAACAAAACTCAACATACATTTTGATGACAGGGGCCCTTTAAAACACACATACCATAGTTTACATTAATAACCACCAGGCCATATCCTGTCTGTTCGTGCCAACTGCTGAAGCGTTTTGATCTCACAGTCAGCTTCACAAACATTTTTGGGATAAGTGAAAAACTATCCTTGTTTACATTTAAAACCACTGACCATAGACTACATTCATAACCACCATGCCATTTCTCTGTCTGTTTCTGCCAACTGATGTAGTGTTTTGTTCATTGTGATAACAACTTGTTTTTGCCCCCCCCCCCCCCATAGGCATGTTTTGAGAAGCTAGAGAATGAGTTGAAGGAGGTGAATACCAACCAGGAGGCTCTGATGAGGAACTTTCTGGAGCTGACTGAACTCAAGCACATCTTGCAGAACACCCAGACCTTCTTCCAAGAGGTGAGACTTGTGAAGACATACCGTCTCTGGAAGACAGATAGGGATGCATGAGAGTGTGAGTGAGGGGTGAGAGAGAGAGAGAGAGAGAGAGAGAGAGAGAGAGAGAGAGAGAGAGAGAGAGAGAGAGAGAGATACAGAGAGAGAGAGATACAGAGAGAGATACAGAGAGAGGGAGAGAGAGAGGGAGGGGGGAGAGAGATGGAGAAAGGGAGAGAGAAAGAGAGACAGAGAGAGAGAGAGCGCGCAAGATAGAGAGAAAGAGAGAGAGAGACAGAGACTGAGAGACAGAAACAGAGAGAGGGATTGAAGGATAGGAAGGGAGAGAGAGAGATGGAACAGGAATGAACACTGAGAACAGGGAGAGAGAGAGAGAGGATATTAGGTAAGAGGAGTTGTAGCTTGAAAGAATAAGGATTTATCGTGTTGAACAAAAGGAAGACAGTCCTGTGGAAACAAAGTGAGAGGGAGTATGAGGGTGTTTTAGAGAGAGAGGAAAGAGAAAAAGAGGTAGACAGATGTAGAGATGGAGAGATAGAAAAGAATCAGTGAGCAAAGAGGGAGAGAGAGTGGGCAAATGAGGAAGGGAAGGAGGGAGGGAGGGACAGAGAGAGAGAGACAGAGAGTGAGAGGGACAGAGAGAGAGGAGGGGTAGATAAATGTAAGATCTGAAAGAAAGGGAGGTGAGGGGAGAGAACATGTAAGACCCCAGTGATCATGAAAGTGTTATACAACAAGTGTTATACAGGTAAGAAACACCAATGTAGAGTGAAAGTTGCTGTTACTAGCTTAACTCAAATTGAAGATGTGAGATGCTTGCTTCACAATGTTTGTTGGTCGTTGTTTCTGCTATACTCATTTTTAAAAATTTATCTTTTGCAGGGGAATCGTCCTGATGAGGCTTTTGGATTTTCTGACATGCAGTTAGGGTGAGTAAGAAGCTGTTTTTTATTATAGACCATCAGGGGAAAGTCACCAAATGTATGTGTGGTACAAGGTGTTAAGAAAATCCTTTAGACATCTTGGAAAGTAATTGAAAATAAATTACAACTTGTATCCAGCTGATGTTAACATAGCATAAAGTCAAGGGATGCGAATTTTTTTCGAAGCAGATTTTGTGACATTTCATCAATTACTTTTCTTGTAGTAATCCTGTGAATATTTAATGAGATTTTAACATTTGGACAAATTTGGATTTAAACAGTTGTGTGTATCAGATAATCTATACCTCTGACAAACTTTGGGGATCTAATTAGTAATGTATTGCTAATGATGTGCATAAAATGTGCATTCATGATGAAAATGGAATGTTATGTGTATCACTGTTACAAGGATGTAGCGAAGGGGGGATAAAGAGGTGTACATTTACCATGTCCAAACTTTTCCCCTGTACTCTGCCCCTCTCAGCTTTGTGACCGGAGTGATCCGCCGTGAGCGCATCCCAGCCTTTGAACAGATGCTGTGGCGAGTTTGCCGTGGCAACGTCTTCCTCCGTCAAGCAGAGATTCAAGAACCTCTCAAAGACCCCAGCACAGTAAGATCCCAATATTGGCTAAATGTAGTCTATTTAGTTATACGTCTTTAAAGACTGGGAGTCCCTTTTGAAGGTCAAAAAGATTAAATTGTGTAAAAGCCACAGAAAATGGAAGAAGATACTGTATCAGAACTTCGCTCCCAATGATTAAACTAGAAACTGACTTAAAGCAAAATAATAGCAATTGCTAGATTTTGAGGAGGTTTTGGGCTGGTCATCCGAAACATATAAGCTAGAGACCAGAGACTGCTGTGCACTATGGTCCACACCACAGTGCGTGCGTTCAATGGGAGCATGCCCGCGGCCCGCTCACTGACAGGGCCTATACGAATGTGAAAGTAGACCTGGTTTCAAACATAAACAAGGATAATTTTTCATTTTTCCTGTAAAGATTCGTGAGGCTATGATTGAAATTTCACACACGTTGTAGGTATTGCATATTGCTGATTCCTGCCGAGTTTCATGACTGTGGGATACCCTGTCTTTAATCAATCTTACAGGTTTGTGTATTTTGTTCCAATGTTTGACTAATTTCGTTCATTTTTCATTCATCGATATAATCATCTTCACTCATGCATTTGTATTTGTTTTAAGGATTTATAAATTATTATTAATTTTCTTCTACCATAAATTTTTGTGTAAGCACACATAATAGACTTGTGGGGATCTGTGCAAATTTGCACGTAAGCTGCTGCGCCAATCATGGAAATGTGCAAAGGAGCCGCATAAAGAGCTAGTAAGGTTCATGATCAAGGCTCCTGACTTTTTTCTCTGGTGTCTACTATACTGCTTACGTTTCCCAACACAAAAGAAGAGATGTTGTCAGACACTTGATTACAAACCAATTAAATAGATTCAGGCCAGTACAAAGAGACTTGCCCACTGATCAAATATTTCCACGATGACTTGAGTCTACATATTGTTTATATAAGATAAGATAACCCCTGCAATACAGCCATCTTAAAGTAAATACTGTAATGCTAGATACGAAGATTAGCTGAAAAAACAATGGCTGCATCACAAAAAATGTGAGTTATTCCTAACCATGACTTTCTGACCGAGTTTGAGGACTGTAGCGTACTGCAGTGGTGTCGTCAAATCTATTCTTATGATTTCTGTCTCATAACAACATCACTCAAGAGAGAGATCGGGCACTCCTAATGCGAGTCCATGATGTGATCACTGCTGCTTGCTCTACCCACATAGTTTGATAGAACCAGTTGTCTTGACAGTATGCTCATATGGGCCATTCCATGTAAATGTCACGCGAGTCACACATTTTTCATGTCACACAATTCACAAACAAGGTTCGAGGTCAAAACTTAGAAAATATTGGAGCTGAATCCATTACTCGTTCAAGTAAATCAATCATCTATACCCTGACATGTGACTCATAAGACACAGCATGCGTGACTCGCGTGACCATGAAATGGCCCATATGATGTCACACTTTGGTACTATATAAAGATTTGGGCAGTATTGCTACTTTCATGATTTCATTCTTGGAGATAAATACATGTAATATGGGATAAAAAGTTGCATAAAATTACCTGTACCATGCAATCAAAGTGATGAGGTTCTGATGATTGTTTATCAGCCTTAATGTGCTTTATACAACTGTACAATGTAGCTACTATAAAGAAACATTCATATCTATTTTGTTACAGGGATAGTTCACCCTGAAGATAAGTTGGTTGCAATAAAAGCTGACACACATGAAAAAAGTATCAATGAAGGTTTGACAAAAATCTGTCAAAGGTAAGAAAGTTATGATCTTTTGAAATTTCAATTTTGTGACATCACGTGTGAGGTGCTCTCCAATAAACAATATAATTACATGAATTGCTTTTTTTCTGTTTTTGACAATGGAATGATTTTTTTTTTCATACAGGTATGTGTATTAAAACATATTTCTAATGATGTATTAAATACACAGGTACAAGGATGCATATTTTTTTTGGAGAAAATACTCATTTTTGAAAAAGAATTGTACACAACATGTAGAAGATCACCTCGCATGTGATATCACATAATCCAAAACTTAAAAACATGAACTTCATTATTCTTTGACGGATTTTCATGATAACTTCATTAATGTGTTTCTTTCATGTGTCTGCCATTATTGAAACAAACTTAATTTCAGGGTGAACTGTCCCTTTAAAGATTGTCCGTCCCTTTTGCAAGCTTAAAATTTGAAATCGTTTACCACGATCGTAAATTGAAGAAAGTGTGATTCAAGACCATTTCTAAGAATATAGCATGTTGACGCTTTCTGTATATGTAAAAATTTCAGCCGTTAACTTTTCAAACCGACTTTTTTCGTACTACGAAAAAAGTATTAGTCTTTGTTACAGTATCTATGTGGTTATTATGCATGTGTGAAATCCAAATTTTATGAGTAATTACCAATCTTTGGAGATGATTCCTTCTATAGAACAATTTTTTTTTCATAATGCGTTTTATGATTTAATAAACAGATTAATCAATAAAGCAGATATTTCAACACAAACTGCTAAGAGCCTGAGGTAAAGACTATTAATCAGACGTTGTTTACATGCATTATTTGAATTTTACACTACGTGTCAATTTCAAATTATGAATATACAGCTTGCTAACATTTCTTTATATGTTTTGACAATGTTTCGATGGTTTGGTGGTGATCTGAAAAGGGACGGGCTGTCTTTAAGAGTTTGAAAGAAAAGCTGCTCATACAATCGTACATGTAGTGATCCTATTACAACTGAGCTTGAGTGGATACATATCAACAAGCATGACTACACTATTACAGCCTGTTTGCATGCTTGTATGTTGTAGTTTAGGGAACCTTCTGACCATGGTGAATCTCCAAACTTGTATATTGTGTTGTCTCTGCTTCTTTACAATTCTCTACCTCTCTAACTAAAGGTAACTGGTGATTTTGGTAATTTTTGTAATTATTTTCTATGAATTTCTATTTTCAACTGGAAGTAAATACAATAATACAAACATAGCTTGATAAACATACATCAAATAAATACACCAAGCAGTGAAAAAATAGTAATGATAATGCTGAGACTGTGGAGGAGTCCCCCCAAACCAGTTTGTCATCTGGACCCCTTTGAACAAAAAATGAATTTTATCAAAAATTGATTATCAATTTTAAACCAATTATAAAAAATATATCTTTAACTACATTGATGAAAGAAAAACAAAACATTAGAAGTGGAAAAGACTACAGGACCCATTAAAAGTGTAGTGCCGTTTTACAGTGACCATGGTTCCTATTCTGATTGAACTTCAGGATACCCGGAAGGAACAATCTAAAAATTCTAACAATGAAAGAAAATACGGACCAAGCAGGAAAACTCTGTCATGATCACGGCACATAATCATTGCCTCTCCTACCCCTGACCTTTAACGTACCACTATTGAAATATGATGCTAACAACATGGACTTTGAAATGTTTATATAATGACAGTAAGATCAGGGAATGACCGAACTGCTGAATTTAATGAGGTGAAAATATTGATTGTGCATACAGTGTATTGACACAAGGCTATTGTGGTGCTAAAGAATAGATCCATAAATGAGAGTGCTGTTTGCACATGGTGGGGATTAAAGAAAATCTAAGTACCAGTTTTCAGTACTTAAGGTATCCTTTTTTATTATGGGAAACTTTGAACTGTTATGTTACTCATATTGTAAGGATATTGGATATTCTGTTGATTCTTCACCAGCAAATGGTATACACGTCAGGTGAAATATGAAAAAAAAAATTGTTTGAAATGGGCTACATTCCAAGCAGGATGTCTCAGGATTTGGTGTGTCAGAGAACTCAGGAATTGTTTTTAGTCTCTTTGACAAAGTTTAGCAATGGATACAAAAAATCAGAATAAAATGATGATTAGAGTTTTAAGCTACAATTCAGAATCTGCTAATATGGATTTTACTTTGGCTGCCTCGCGGAGAGGTATTTGATTGTATACTCTGGAGAAAAGAAGTATACTTTTACTTGTATTCATTATTGTCATTCTGCTCATGTTGAAGGCTTTATTTTGGTTGTGTATGGATGGCTTCAATCAGAGCTTCCCAATAAAGGGGCTAACTGCCCAACCCTCAGGCAACGGCCACATTAGGGTGATTCCATGGGGTTGGGGCAATTTTTGTGACATACCACAACTCCAAATCCATATCTTTTTCAAACCAGGCAAATATAGTCCCAAGAATGGCATGAACAAAAAAATGGGTACCCATCCAGTATTATTTCTCAAAGACCATGGCATATTGCAATTTGACTTCTGAAAATTTCTTGTCCATGTAAAAACAATATTATGTCCATGTACCGGTAGTAACAGTGATATATTTTTATATGCCTCTTGCTTCAAATCCATAAAAGATTTCCAATTCTAACGTCTATTACTGAGAAAAGAGAGCAAACTTAACCACATCTGAATTGATCTTTGTGGTGAACTGCAAAGTTTGATACCTCTTTTATATGGACATTGCATGAAAACTTTGCCCCAACCCCATGGAATGACCCATTCACATGCAATTCATTGGTGTCCTATTCCTGTTGCTCCACAACCCCACTTATGATAGTGAGAAAGTAATGTTTGCTGTTTGTATGATTGCTTTCCGCAGGGAGAAGAGGTATGGAAGTCAGTCTTCATCATCTTCTTCCAGGGAGACCAGCTCAAGATCAGAGTCAAGAAGATCTGTGAGGGGTAAGATCTTGGGAAAACTAACCATCTCATTCAGTGTGCTCTGTGACATGTTAGAATGTGCATGTGTGTTTGCATGTACACTCCCCGCAACTCGCTGCACGGGTATACACATGTGACTGAGAAAAAACATACAGGTAGGCCAGATGTAAGCTGGAGACACATGGTGCTTATGACTTATTTATATCTTTTTGCACAGCAAAATGCATCAAGATTGTGTGGCAATATTTGTGTATTTAGATTCGCGACCATACAATGATTTGCGATTTTCACAATTTATCAAAACCTTGTGACACAAACAACTTGAACAGTATATGTTCACATTATTTACAGAAATCTCCTTTTCTCTTTTTATACACTGTTCACAAAAAAATATTTTGGAATGATAGATTTAACTCCTTCATCTGGATGTGATATTGACTATGAAAGTGTTTGAAATGTTTTGTCTGTAACCCTACCCAGTACTGTAATGTGTTTATATTTCTCGACCGCAGGTTCCGTGCTACCCTGTACCCGTGCAATGAGACTGCTGCTGAGAGAAACGAGACTTCTATCGCCGTACTTACCCGGCTTGAAGACCTCCAGAAGGTATGTAGTAACCCTTTCTTTTGGGGGGTTTGAACCCATGACCTTGTCATCTGTAGTTGTGTGTTGAACCACAAACCAGTACAACTATCACTAACTCCCTGTGACAGGTTCTAAGCTAGACTGAGGAGCACAAACAGTGCCTTGTCTCTCTGGCCTCTGAGAGCCTATGTGTGTGGTTCATCAAGGTTTGAATCAATAACCTTATTGTAATTCTACCACAAACTACTACAATCGTTATCTCCGTGTGACAGGTTCTAAGCGAGACTGAGGAGCACAAACGGCACCTTCTCTCTCTGGCCTCTGAGAGCCTATGTGTGTGGTTCATCGAGTTTTGAACCCATAGCCTTGTCATCTGTAGTTGTGTATTGTACACAAACCAGTGCACCTCCACCTAATGTTGTTGACCTCTTTATCTCCCTGCACCAGGTTCTGAGCCAGACTGAGGAGCACAGACAGCGCCTTCTCTCTCTGGCCTCCAAGAGTCTGCGTGTGTGGTTCATCAAGGTGCGCAAACTGAAGGCCATCTACCACACCCTCAACCTCTTCAACCTGGACGTCACTCAGAAGTGCCTCATCGCCGAGTGCTGGTGCCCCGTCTCGGACCTTGACCAGATCAAGCTGGCCCTCCGGAGGGGCACGGTCAGTCTCTCCTTTTATTCTTTGATATATCATTACTCAATCTGTGAATATCAGTGTTGAAAGGGACTGGACAAATTATGGACAATTAAGGGTTTCAGTTAAAGGGCAGTAGTATACAAATATGTGCCACATCGGGAGCAGCCAGTGAAATGATTGTACTATTTCCTTAGGGCTCAGAGGGCATGTAGTATCTTTATCAGAGATAGTATGAATATCTTTGGTCACATGCAAGGCTCTTAATCAATCAAAGGACAGAATTATTTTCATGAGGGAAATAATGGTAATGATTATCAAGGATGAATTGTCATTCCGGGTCCTGTCTTCCTTCGATTTCAATAATTGTATAATTCTGAGATGATTGCTTCAAGTGAATCGAAAATGGTATCTGTGGTCACGGCAAAGCAATCTTGCCATGATTAAAGGGCCCATAATCTTTACCACTGCTATCCCTCATCTTAGTTCAAGATGGTGCTGAATTTGATTGACACCAGTGGGTATTATTTCAATCACTTAAACCTTTGACTATTACTCCAGAAAGGCACATTGAGTGCTGGTTAAATAATTGTGAGGGTTATTTTCAAGCCTGGGCCATGTTGCATATAGGTTTTCAATTACTGTAACTTACTATCAATGGTAAGTACCATGGCAACAGCCAATGAGCTCTCATTATTACACCTGTTGCCATGGTAGTAACCATTAATGGCAAGTTACAATAATTGAAAACCTATTCTGCAACATGGTCCTGATGTCATGAAATGACCCCCTGTACATTATACTATAAGAGAAACATGGGCTCCTTTTTTGCCTTACGGGGCTTCATCGTTCTTAGCACCCATGTAATTCTTAATATCGCAAAGAACTGTGAAATATTACCTTACACAGAGCTATAAGTTTTTCAGTCGCATTTGTTGACCTGTATACTTCCGGTCTTGTAGTCCGGCACACAGTGCTTTGCATCATTTCAAGGAACCCCTCTTTTAGTCAAGAAAGTTCTCAGTTCTTCAACAGTCCAACTCTTCAACTTACAGGAAGAATTCCTCTGGAAAAGTGGGTTACTGGGAAAGGCAAGTGTAACGTTCTAATAGAACCGGAAGTGCCCAGTTCACCACTTTACACGCCAAAAATTTGTAAAGCGTTAATATTTCATAGTTATTTGCGACATTGAGAATTTTTCACTGGTTGACTTTTTGATTGATCGACACCCTCGTTCCACCCTGTCTGCTGCCCTCAGGAGGTGAGTGGATCCTCGGTGCCCTCCATCCTGAACAGGATCGCCACCAACGAGGAGCCGCCCACCTACAATAAGACCAACAAGTTCACCTGCGTCTACCAGAGTCTGGTCAATGCCTATGGTGTGGCCAACTACAGAGAGGTCAACCCAGGTATGGAAGTATAGTGACATTGGTAATACCATGTGTTACTATTTTTCTAAGTTTTACTAATTTTTACTATTTTCTACATAGTGTTTCTTACCGGTAGTACAATTTTATATATGCTATCATATACTCCAGTCGTGAAAAAGATGAATGCCTCTTACTTTCACCAGTCTGCTTCCTAATCGAGTTGTTTTTAGGGTTTGGTTCTCCTTTAATGCTACCCTCCCATTGATATTTTGTTTTGCAGCGCCCTTCACCATCATCACCTACCCATTCCTCTTCTCTGTGATGTACGGTGACTGTGGCCATGGCCTCATCATGTTCCTCTTCGGCCTCTGGCTCATCGTCAGGGAGAAGCAGCTCTACGCCTCACTCGCCAACCATGAGGTGAGCAGTAGAGAACAAATTTAATGTGTGGGCTCAGGGCAGGTCATCAAATGAGATATTTGCTTGAAATTAGTATTTAGCAACTAAATTTAGCAGAGTTATAAGGAATACAAATTTATTATCATAGATTGGCATGATTGATTGATAACGTTACTGAGACATTTCATCACAGGTTACATATGAGCTCACATTTGTGGTGGTCAGGCTACCTGAAGGGGTGCCATTAAGCCCTTGTTTTATTGATAGAAAGATGCAAAAAATCCCAGGCTCTGGATTATTCGTATATGCTCTCTAAAAGATGACAATCATGACAGACATTCCATTGTTAGAAGTTGGTGTATCATCCCTGTTTCTCATCCAAAATTTGTTACATCTGTTGATCCTCATCCCCCACTATGTCGTGATTCTAATGACTCCATCTAACCAGCCTTCCTCTATATTGACCTGTGTTAACCCTTTGACCTTTCATAGATGTTTGGGATGCTGTACGGTGGTCGCTACGTCATCATGCTCATGGGCCTGTTCTCCGTCTACTCCGGCTTCCTCTACAACGACTGTCTCTCCAAGTCGTTCAATATCTTTGGCTCTAAATGGAACGCGACTGCAATGAATTATGAGTAAGTGCTTCTGCTCAAAACTTGTCTGTGAGATGTGGTATATGTCCAGTTGATGATTGCAGAGCTGATTGTAGTCATGGTGATCAAGATGAAATGGAGGAAAAAAATAATTGACTGTAGTGAAATATTGGTGATGATAAAGATAGTGATGATGATGGTGATGACTATTTTAATAGATTAATGATGATAATAAAGATTATATAGATAGTGATGACAATGAAATGATGGTATTGATCATGATGACAATCTAGATTGTGATGATGGCGATGATGACATTTTAAGTCATGATAATACTGGTGTTCACAATCTTAACCTGGGCCCTGTTGCATGAAACTTACAATAGATGATAACTGTGCTAGCGATGGCACCTTTGATGGTAACCTTGGATTTGATTGGCTGTTGAGTGATGTTTCCATGGTACTTACCATTGATGACATAGTCAATGGTAAATTTTATGTAACAGAGCCCTGGTTGAGACTTTGGCGTACTCAATGTTGCAGGCTTCATCACAACTACAATGGTTATGTTTATCTGTCCTTATCTTTCTACTTGGAGTAATCTCTCTCCTATTCCATCTATCTATCTTTGTATTTGCTTGTCTCTCTTCCATCCATACAGTGAATCTCTACTCAAGGAAGACATCTCCCTAAGTCTTGATCCAAAGTACGCCCTGACAGGTTCCACCTACCCGATTGGTGTCGATCCAGTAAGTAACGCTCTAGTGTTATTGCTGTTGATGGTTTTTCTCTCTCTGTCATGTTCATCTGAGTGATTTGCTTGGCTCTTGCATAGTAAATGTCAGCCATCACCTTTCTAGGTCTTTCAGGCAGAGACAGTTGTACAACACCTGTTGTAGAGTCACAGTACTGTAAAACTGGTAATTTGGGTGTGACATTTATTTTCATGCTTTTTGCGCAACACAGAGCAAGCACAAATTTAAAACCAGCCTGTCTTTTTTAAGCAGGCTGGACGCGCAAATCAATCAGGGATTCCAGAGTTACCAGTACTGACATTCAACTCATTCAATCCTGGTGCACTTATTTGCCACAGAACTGCAGTAACCCAAAGGGTTTGGCTTAAGTATACTGTAATGTTAATATGTTGTGTATTGATCTGTTATTGTTGTTGTTATGTATTGTAATGTATCTTTTATCCGTCAGGGCCCTCAGTGACAGCAGTTGTATAACTGAAGAGGCCACCCTGCTTAAACAAAACTGGAAATAAATAAAATAAATACATAAATGAATAATTGTGGCCTATAAGGCATTTAAAATTTGTTTGTTGCTTGTCATGTATTGTCTGCTCAGCAGATTACGTCGGAATCGTGCTGCTCAGTAAAAAGAACAGGCTAAAATGCTAGATGGGACAGTGCCAAATATAATTATCATGCTTCTCCTCATTTCGTCTATGAAATGCATAGATATGGCAGCTGGCGGCCAACAAAATCAACTTCCTGAACTCCTACAAGATGAAGCTGTCTGTGATCCTAGGAATCAGCCAGATGACCTTTGGAGTTTTCCTCAGCTTTTGCAACCACAGGTATGCTTAAAAGTATCAGAATCATTGGGGAGTAGATTTGCGTACAGGATTTGCGAAAGGCCGTTCATCTGTACACATTGCTCGTGTGCGTTTCGTGCTTGTCGGACTGGTAACATAAAAGATTGGACTCCACGAAGTTGACCAAAGCTACACAAAGGTTTGGTTGAATGGCTATGCTGCAATGCTCACACACACATGCACATACCACTCATTGTGTGTACATGCGCCGTATTGTATCAGAGATTGCTGTCGATAGCGCACGCATGCGAGATCACGACTATCAAAGCGTTACATATGTAGGACCAGGGGCTGAAAGGACCGCCGCCAGACGCAACACCCTGTTTAAAGGATATCTTCTCCTCTCATCCAATTTTGATGAGACTTATCCGACTGAATCCTCGTGAACATAATTTTGTCTGGAGGGTTAAACAAAATAATGTTGAAGTGACGTGGACCTCGGATATACATCTGCCATTTATGTGCATATTGCTGGTAAAACATGTGGTTAAAGCAACTTGATATTTAAGATTTTATGGAAAGTGTGGTCCATCCTGTAATTAAAAGAAAAAATATATTGCAACCAGATAGATTTGGACATACATCTACTGCATACTGGACTGGTCAACAGAAAATATACAATGTCATAGTGAATATTTATGTTGAGGATGATTTCACCTCTATTTGTGCAGTTATGTCAAAAGTCTTACAACTGTTCTTGAATTGTTTTCTTCCCATGCAGTTATTTCAAGAAACGCATCAATATCTATTGTGAGTTTGTGCCCCAGCTGATCTTTATGATGAGCATCTTCGGCTATCTGGTGGTACTGATCTTTGTTAAGTGGCTGGCCTTTAATGTCTGGAACGAGACTACAGCGCCCAGCCTCATCCTGACCCTCATCAATATGGGGCTGTTTGTGGCGCCAGATCCTCCCATGTTCACAGGCCAGGTGAGAGATAAGAGAGTGTGGACAAAGAGAGAGAGAGAGAGAGAGAGGACGGGGGTAAGGAGGGAAGGAGAGATGACAGCGCCCAGCCTCATCCTGACGCTCATCAATATGGGGCTCTCTGGGGCTCCAGATCCTCCCATGTTCACAGGCCAGGCGAAAGATAGAGGGTGTGGAGAAAGAGAGAGAGAGAGAGAGAGAGAGAGAGAGAGAGAGGGGGGGGGGAGAAGAAGGGGAGAGAAAGTGAGGAAGAGAGACATGTAGGGGGAGAGAGTGGGAGAGAGAGAGAGGGAGAGAAGAGGAGGAATAAGAGAGAAAAAGATAAAAGATAGTGATTGTGTTAATGATGGTGATTCATGGTTATGAGTTTTGGAAAGACTGGGGAGAAAGAAAGAGCGAAGACGGTGAAGAGAGAAATGGAGGGAGTGAGAGGAGGGAGAGAGATACAATGAGAGAGTGGGGGTGCACATGAGAAAGATTGAGGAAGATAGAGCAAGAAAATGTAGAGAAAGAGGGAGAGGGAGATAGAAGGGGGGAATAGAGAGAAAGGGAGGGAGGAAAAGAGAAAGGGAGTGAGAAGAGAGAGAGAGTAAGGAAGACAGGGAGAGAAATTAAGAAGGAAAGAAGGATGGATAAATAGATAGATAGATAGATAGATAGATAGATAGACGGATATAAACATAGATATATAGCGAGGGGGGACAGGGTATGAGAGAGAGTGAGAGAGAGAGAGAGAGAGAGAGAGAGAAAGACAAGAGGAAGACAAAAATTAGAAGGAAAGAATAGAACTGTGATGGTTATGATGATAAAGTTTTAGATTATGATAGTGATGAAAAACATAATTCACATTATGCTAATGAAGTTGATAATGATGATGATGATTATGTTAATGAGAATTGCTTTATTGCAACATACCAAATTGGTTCAATCACTCTTGCAATTGTCTTGTATGTTTTACAGGGTGAGCTGCAGATTTTCCTGGTGTTAGTAGCGGTGTCGTGCATACCATGGATGCTGTTTGTCAAGCCAGTCATTCTTTACCTTCAGCATCGAAACCGACCAATAGGAGTAAGTATACATCTACATTCTCTCTCGGGCTTCGTCCCCCACCCCCCACTTCTTCCTCTCTCTCCCCTCCTCTCTCCCTCTTTTTCTTCTGTTCTCTCTCAAGCACTTTCATGCACCCTCTGTATGACTCTCTCTTCTTCCATATCTTTCTATCGCTCTAATTGTTGCTATTCTCTCCCTTCATCTTTCTCTCTCTCTTCTCTTCTCTTCTCTCTTGCTCACACACACTCCATCCATCCATCTTTCTCTTTGTTGCTTTCTCTCACTTTTTGTTATTCTTCACTTCATTCATCTCTCTTTTTTCTCTCAAACACACACACATCTGCCTCTCTTTGTTCCTTTACTCTCTCTTCTCTTTTCTCTGAAACTCACACAACACACATGTGCCCATACTGCATCCCTCTCTTTCTAACTTTCTATTTGTTTTTCTTTACTTTTCTCTGTTTTTCTCCTCTCTTCTCTGTTTTTTAAATCTCATTCTTCAATTTCACTTCTGTCCTCTCTCTCTCTCTCACTCTCTCTCTCTTTCTCTTTCTGTGTCTGTGTCTCTCTGTGTCTTTCTGTGTCTCTCTCTGTCTCTGTCTCAATCATGTATCAAATAATCAAGTGACATGTCCAAAGCAGTATACATGGATGCGTGTGTACAGCTTTGCATTCACACTACTTTGCCACTGTATACCATATCGACCAGTAGATTAGACGCACCCGTAGATAAAACGCACCCCAACTTTGAGCACGCAATTAAAAAAAATAAATAAATAAAACGAACACGTATACACATTTATGGGACTATGCATTATGTGACAACGTTCAACAAAATAGATGGCTTTGATAGCCTGAAACAATTGACGTACCGGTAATACGATTTCAATCACATCACCAGCATAATTGCCGGTACCAAGAAAGCACCAGGACAAGTATTTGTCTGAGACAGATACCGCGATGGAGAAAGCTAAGGCTCAAACTCAAAAACTCTGTTAGATGGGGGCCGCCATTTTTCTTTGATCTCCGGCGATTATGGGCTTTGATCCGGCCGCGAGATGGCGCTATATACAAAGCCGTATGGCCGGAGATCAAAGAAAAACGGCTGCCCCCATCTAACGGAGTTTTGGAGTTTGAGCCTTAGCTTTCTCCTTAGCGGTGTCTTTGAGGTGTCTCAGACTAATACAAATTACCGTTACCTCAAGTGTGTCGGGCTATCAAAGCCATATTTTTTTGTTGAATGTTGTCACACAATGCATAGTCCCGTACATGTGTATACATGTTGGTTGTAAAGACCCGACTTTTGATAACGCCGCGAATAAGACGCACCTGGACTTTGGCGTGATTTTCAAAGGTAAAAACATGCGTCTTATACGCCGAAAAATACGGTAACAAACTCTCTCTCATTGGTCACATAACAGATGTACATGTTCTCCACCAATCGGGGGCCAGCAGACGGCAGCGGGTTGATGACCTCTGACACGGACGCTGTCATCAACCAGGATGAGCTGGCCATGAACAATAGTGATGCAGAAGACCCTGAGATCCCTGAACCTGTACAGCAATCACCAGAAGTCACTCAAGAGGTACAGTGTAGGATTGAGCTGGGTTAACAATTATCAGGCTGGCTTAATATTTTGTGCAATCATTATGAAACACAAAAAGATGTCAATGCGAGATTTCATGACCTTTTTCTTTGTAGTCTTGCGCAACTTTTGAGACCAAAATCACAAGGACCAGATATACCATCACAATGTCGCATAATTTCGCAAGACGATCTGACCCCAAATTTGGCTCATTTTTTTTTTATTTTGTGTACAAACCCAGTGGAAGGTATCTTCTTCTATCATTCACAAAAAACATTTTTTTTTTTCATTTTGATCATTTCAATTAATTGACTTTAATCTTTTCAGAGCTGAATAATGGTGTTTTATGAGCTCCAATTGAAAAAAAAAACAAAGTGAAAGAAATTCAGAAAATGAAGGGGAAAGTGTGGCTTTTGCAAATTAATGAATTAAATCATCATCAAATCAAATCATCAACCTTGTATGCACTATGCAGGGATTTCTTCCTGGGTAATGCATGTAAACCTCATAGAGCAGTAGTTTACCTAGCACGTAAAGGGTTTGGAAAATTGATGATGCCAACTCTTCGTGGCACTGCCATACCTACAACATATTCGTTGGATTTTATTTTGCCGCACAAGAAATATTAGTCTCTATAAAACAATCCACCTGATGTATTAAAATACCAACAAAGCATTATCATGAGCATTTAATGTCACCAAAAAGCTGATGGCTGTGCAACGCATCACAGCATGCAACACATGCATGAGTTGAATATCAGAGCTAGAAATTTTTGAATCCCCGAGACTTGTGTGTCTAGCCTGCTAAAGATACTAGTAGCAGGATGGATTTAAATTTGCGATGATATTAGATATGCCCTTGCTTTGTGTTGTGAAAAAATTGATTTCACACAAAAATTACTAGTTTTACAGTAACTCATTTTGCAAAGAAATAGGATTATAGGAGGCATGGCTTTAAATTTGTATGAATGCCAATTTTCTTGTTATGCTTGCATAGATTCAACATCCTTGTAATGTGTTATTCTATTCTCATCTCATTCCTCAACAGTTTGATTTGGGGGAGACAATTGTCTACCAAGCAATCCACACCATAGAATACTGCCTTGGTTGTATCTCACACACTGCATCCTACCTACGACTCTGGGCTCTCAGCTTGGCACATTCTGGTAAGAGGGAGGTGATGAGGGAAGAGGGGGAGGGAGGGGAGAAGAGGGATCAGGATGAGGATGGGCAGGGGAGGTAGAGAAGGAAGGAGGTGGCATGGATATATGGAATCCGATAAGGGTAGAGAAAGAGTAAGAGGAGAAGGGGAAATTATCAAGAAGGAGAATAGGTAGGAGGAGGGGAAGAAACTTAAGGAAAAAATGTGGGAAAGGACCATTGGAAGAAGCAGAAAATGAAGGAGGAGGAGGAGGCGAAAAAAGAGGAGTGAAAGAAGATCAAAAAGGAGAGAGAAGGAGAGGGTGGAAGAAGGAAGAGAGAGGGGGGGGGGGGGTGGGAGGGGCAAGAAGGTAGTGTAGACCATTGTCCTTCCACAGCTGCAGAAAGGGCTTGTTTGTTGCATTCAAAGTATTTTGTACATATATTGCACAGTGAACTTTCACCATATAAACTGTTTTTCTCTTGTTCACCACAGAGCTGTCTGACGTGCTGTGGACCATGGTGCTATCTTTGGGTCTACAGAAGGAAGGCATTGTGGGTGCCTTCGCCACGTTTGGGCTCTTTGGGGGCTGGGCTGTACTCACCGTCGGCATCCTGCTCTTTATGGAGGGCATGTCAGCGTTCCTCCACACCCTCCGGCTCCACTGGTATGAACTCGGCCCCCTCTTCCCTCCCTCTCCCCTCCCTCCTCCCTCCCTCTTCCCTCTTTCGTCCATCTTCCCTCCCTCTTCCCTCCCTCTTCCCTTTTTCCTCCCTCCCTCTTCCGTCCCTCTCCCTTTTTCCTCCCCCTCCCCTCACTCTTCTGTCCCTCTCCCTCCATCTTCCCTCCCTCTTCCCTCCATCTTCCCTCCATCTCCCCTCCATCTCCCTCCATCTTCCCTCCATCTTTCCTCCCTCTTCCCTCCCTCTTCCCTCCATCTTCCCCCCATCTTCCCTCCATCTTCCCTCCATCTTCTCTCCCTCTTCCCTCCCTCTTCCCTCCCTCTTCCCTCCATCTTTCCTCCCTCTTCCCTCCATCATTCCTCCCTCTTCCCTCCCTCTTCCCTCCTTCTTCCCTCCCTCTTCCCTCCCTCATCCCTCCATCTTCCCCCCATCTTCCCCCCATCTTCCCTCCATCTTCTCTCCCTCTTCTCTCCTCTCTCTCCCCTCTCTCTCCCCTCCCTCTCCCTCTCTCATCCCTCTTTACTACTTCTTCCCTCCCTTTTTCCTCCTTCTCCGGCTCCCTCTTTCCTCCCTCTTTCCTCCTTCTCCCCCTCCCTCTTTCCTCCCTCTTTCCTCCCTCTCCCCTCCCTCTCTCATCACTCTTTACTACCTCTTGCCTCCCTCTTTCCTCCTCCCCCTCCTTCTTCCCTCCCTCTTTCCTCCTTCTTCCCCTCCCTCTTTCCTCCCTCTTTCCCTCCCTCAACATTAGGATACAATATAACTACATGTTTTATGTGGATAGGAACATATGAAAGGGTATGATGTGACAAATTTATATTGATCTAGCCTTCCATCATTCTCTCCTTCAGGATTGAATTCCAGAGCAAGTTTTACCATCATTTAAATATCATTTTACCATCGTTCTCTCCTTCATGATTGAATTCTAGAACAAGATTTAGCATCATTTTACTATCATTTTACCATCGTTTTCTCCTTCAGGATTGAATTCCAAAGCAAGTTTTACCATGGCGAGGGCCATCCATTTCTGCCATTCACCTTTGCCATGATCCTGGAAGGAAAGGAGGAATAACGTGAGGAGCTTTCTCCTGCAAAGTGTGCGGTCAACAGGAGCTTTCAGCTCCAAGATCCTCCATTATATAGTCTATATATCCTATATGACAAGCCCTAGTCTCGCATAAATAGAATATGTGACACTGTTAAGCATTATATATTTGTCTCTGTGTTTATATGCATGATAGAACATATATCAAGCTGGTATTTACATCTGTGGAGAAGATTTGTGATATGAAGTTATATATATCTATTGTATTTTACATGCATATGATACAAGTAATCAACAACTCTCTGGTGATTGTCTATTCAAAGGAACAGTAAGTTGAATGAATAATGAGTGAATTAAGGTACAGTAGGATTGATTAATAATGAGTGTGATAACATTTACTTGTGCTTGTAATGCTACATGTACTATTACTGCTACTACTTGTGCTGGTTTTGTTCCTACATCTGCTATTTGTATTCCTATTACTATCATGTACCCATATATGCTCTCTTCTTTACAGAAAAGTGCTGCTGTTTAAGATAAGTAAAGAAACACTCAACATTTCATTAGGGACAGTAGAAAAGTGAAGAGTCAGCCATTTATGTGAGCAGAGGGGATGCAAAATGATTCACACTTTTAGTTAAATAAAAATAATTCTTGTTCAAAATTAAAAAAATAAATGGATAGCTACAATCATGACTGGGTATGTTCTTGCCCATTTTCGTGCTGCAGTAAATGCCATATTTGGTTACCGGTATGTTCATTGTTGTAGTGTTGCAGAATTGTTGGGCAGTTGTATGCATTCATACCGAATGGCTAGCATCATCAAGGATTCCAGCAGAATATTAATGAATCGAAATTCATTATTATGATGTATATTCCACATACTAAGAATGCTGTTATATGATTGGTCAAGAGTTGATTACGTGATAAAGCGTAGTTTTGCCCATCTGATCACCTGAGAAGAAAAGTTCATTACACTCTAGGTGATAGTACTTTTTGGTTTCGCTGATCTCTTCACTCCTCACAGTCCTAAACGTGTGATTAATATTTTGAGTACGCGCGAAGTAAAAGTGCGTTACACTTGGACTATCAATTGACTAGTAGCTCGTACTGACGCGTACTAACGTGCCTCCTATAGGCGTGTTCCCCATGGCAGTGGCTCAGGGTAAGGTAGAGAAGTAAACATTACTTTTGTACATCAGATTGACATTTTTGGTATAAATAGTTGGTTTCAGATGTGGAATATAAAGCAAATAATCCACTTTTGGTTTCAGGCAATGAGATGAACTATCACTTCCTCGGCGATCTGAATGTATACGCTATATTCCTCAGCTGCGCTTCGGAAAGATAGCTACATCCAGATCCTCCAAAATCCTTGATAACATGATTTTAATTATAACAACGGGTAGTTAGAGGAATATACCAGAAGGTATTTGAGGCTGAGACATAACATAGTTTAATGTAGATATCTTACAAGATTCCAACTGCAGCATTTGCAACACCAGAAGCATGTCACAAATTCTTCAATGTAAAGACAAATCAATATTCAACTTATATGAGAGTATATTGAATAACTGTAAGTGCAATTTCCTTTCACCTTTCATCATTCCTCTGTGAAACAGATCATGTTACCAAAATGTAATGATTATCACACCTTATGTCTTGGACAAAGCTACAAAGTTATATAAAAGAAATTATATCGTCGGTGGGCTGTTAAAACCTCGTATCTCAAAAAAACAAAATGTTCAGGAGAGCGAAAAAACATTCTTATTTCTACAAATTATGTGCATAGGCGTTTTTATGTTAACTAAAGACTATGTTTGATTATCAATTCAATATGGAATGGTTGAAATGCAAAAAAAAAAATTTAGATAGCGGGAATTTGAGTTACAAGGTTTTCGCACTAAGTCCTAAATTGAGATACGAGGTTTTCTCATTTCAAATTGAGTTACGAGGTTTTCCAACTTGATCTAAAATGAGATACGTGGTTTTCACACGGTGTCATACACAGTATCCCATGCTAATATTGTGCAATATGCGCAGTTGCGCGCACATACGTTCTCAAACACACACACACACATACACACACATATACACGTACATACACACACACACACACACACACACACACACACACACACACACACACACACACACACACACACACAAACAAACAAGCATACACATGCACACGCAGGCCAACAGACGTAACAAACACGTGCAAACCTAGGCATGTGACACACATAAACGTACATAAACACTATAAATGAACGTTAATGAATCTTATGATCTATGCGCGCACACGTACACACATACACTTCCATACGCCGCCCAAGACGCAAAAAATAAATACATACACTGTATCCATGCATGTGACACACGTCAACGTACGCAAACACTATGTCTATACATTAACGGTCATGTTGTGATCTATGCACACGCACACACATGGGCGCGCACGTACATTCACACACATACCAATGCACATAGTATACGCACACATACACACATACACACATCACATCACATACATACACAAACCCAACCACACACACAAACACGTGCACACGCCGGCCAAAATGACGCAAAAGTACATACAAACCCAGCTAAACACATTAACGTTCATGTGACACTCATGTACACGGACACACACATGCATGCTCACATATATTCACACATAACCATTCACATTGTATACACGCACACACACACACACATACATATCCTCCACTTTTGTATTTTTTTCTTTAAATACTAAATATTTGCGCCCATTTTGTCGTTCAAGCATACAAAACATTGTTTTCTTGACACCCCCCCCCCCCAATAATTGGGACCCTTTTCCGCCAAAATGATAGGTATGGGTTTGGTGGCTTCAGTGGCACACCCCCGTGGGAAACAACTGTGAGTAGCTCCCCTCGCTCCCCCCCCCCCCCCCCCCCCCCTCGGGGGGGGGGGGTCAAAATAATATTGCATGCTTTCACAAGTTGTAAGTCGAACGCTTCATATTTTGACGTGTTTGCCCTCTATACACATACACATTGTATTTGTGATGACTACATAGGCTTGGAATGAATTTTGAAAGTAAAAAAATTCACAAGCATTTTGCCTTTTTAACACAGGACAAAATAGATATCGATTATCTAACGTTATGCACTGCAGCTAGCCTCATCTACTCGGCCTGGCTTATGCGCGTAGCTTTGGCCACAGGCCACGGCTTGTAAAGCAAGTTATATAGTGCCTAGCCTGTTCAGTCTATCGAAGAGAGTTGAGCAAAATGTTTTTATCTTCATGCTGATACATTATTAAAATGTCGTTACAGATATTACTTACAATAACTGAGCATCTCATTTTAATAATGCAGGACGAAATCCAATAGATCTAATCGATCCCGGCCATAAATACATTAAGCGTAGGTTTAGGTAAGCGATCGATGTGCACAGCTAGCCGTGCGGACGTGCGCACGCTGCAAATTTTTGTTGCGCACACAATTGCGCGTGCAGTTAGGCACGCACCAACTCTTAGCTGCGCATAATTGCGCTATGTATCTTGACTTACGAGGTTGTGTCATACCATTATTTGAAGAGGCAAGAGATACGAGGTTTTCAAATAGATGAATTTTGACCTTTTCTTTTCAGATTTTCAACTCCAGCGTTTATTACAAGATGTATTACATCTTAAACTTGACATTTAGCAAAAAAAGTGAATTTCATAAAAATTTGAGATACGAGGTTTTATCAGCCCACCGACGATATATAATGTTGATGATAAGATATATTGTGCATGTTACACAGATTGAAAGTTGTGAATAAGATTATAAGCTTGTATATACAAGTAGGAATTTTAAACTCTAAACATACATGTAGAAGATGGAGCATGCTATCCTTACTGCTTGGTGTATAAGTTTCTTTTCAAATCTCTAATACAGTTATTCTTTTTAAATTTTTGAAGAGGCATATCATGCAATTGTACCATTATAAATGTTCAACAAAACAGATTGGAATTGATGATTTTATTTATATTTTATATTAAAGCCGCATAGCAAGATGTCATACATGGGTACCAACATATGAAAAGAAAATATGCAGGGGAAAACGGGAAGAAATTCTTTCAAATCTACTTCTAGAAGTTATAGACATTAATCTTTGTTTAAACAAATTCAAGAAGGTGAAGTTGTAATTGAGTTTATTGTATGCAATACATCCTTTTTATATCATTTTTCTACGTCATAAACTATCAAGCACTTGCCAGAATATTTGGGTTCTTGTATAGAACTTCATTTTTCATTGCATAGGAAGAAAGAAATCTCTGTGATTGATTTTGCAGTAAATGTACTAATGTTAACTTTTTCAAATCCAGTTCTACATCCTCCAGACTAGTTAAAGATATGAAATATGCACGCTCTAAGTATATATACCATAGAAGAGGTATGTGTTACATATTATTTGTACAGAAATCAACACAACACACTTGATCTTCCGATAAGTTTCCTTTGGCTTGAAGGACAGAACTTATGCTATGAGAATGGAACTCACTTTCAAGGTTACAGGAAAACCAAATTGTCTTCATAAGAAATTGCAATTGTGTAATTTAGGCTCTCTTTCAAATCTTGTATTCTTTTCATTTTACATATGTGCAAAACTCTTTCAAATGTATTTCAAACAAAAATATTTATAGCTGTAGTACTGTTTTGTATTCTCTTTTTTTGGTGATTAGTATTCATTTTAATGCATAGTGAAGAGAACTCTGGTAACCCACAGGATGAAGATTAAAGCAAACTATATTAAGAAGTTTAGTTGGTTCCCATATAATCGCTCTTAGTGAAAGAAGAAAATATGAAATTGTGAAATGTGAAATGCATGTATTTCCACCCATATTTATTTGGTCGAGCATTGTATTTTAATGAAATATACCGTTTCCAGCTGAACGCTTTGTATCCCGTATGTATTCCTTCTTCTTCACCTTGTCATCTATCTCGTAAAACTATCCGAGACCCCCTGCAAAAAAAGAAATATGTATATATATATATATTCACATTATATGTATGAGTCAGAGGCTTCAAGTTGTCTGCCAGTAAAAATGGATGTACCTGTATTTTAACCTATTGCTCACGGTTACTATTTCTGGCTTTGTGATTCCTGGTCCAGTAATGATGTCAAAATTTGCCATGGATCTGCAGTAACCGAAGGAATGTGGCTTAATTGTATTTGTAGAGTATTTGAAGTTCATTCATAGCTCGTCGTCTATTGTCTGAAGAGCAGATTGTATGGAAGTCATGCTACTGAGTTGAAAAAGCCAGCCTGCCTGGATGCAGTTTTAGTAAAGATCCGGTTAATGTGTACCGATACATGATTGTACTTGGCTTTTATCTAGCAACCTTTTATTTAACACCAAAGCGGGCAGGATCCTTGTCGGAGTGAAGATGCCCTCTGAAATGTCCAATAAACCTGTCATTACGACCAAGAAGTAACAACAACTTTCATGTGAACGTTCCTCTTAAAAGTGTCAAAAGAGGTACACCCCAGGTATGGAAAGAAAACACAAGAAGTATGTCAGTCACAACATTTAAGAAATGTTTTTGTTGACTTATTGGTACCCATCAAATATCTCAACACAGAATACCTCTGTGTAGAATGTCTACTGAGTGTAAGGTGTAAAGAGTAACATCAGGTATCAAATATCTCATCACAACATGCCTCTGTGTACCGGTAGAATGTGTACCTATTATGAAATGCATAAATCTTAAGATTTTGCCCTCAAACTGTTTGATTTTGTTGGTGTAGTTGGTGAAATCGGCATTATTATAGTATCATGGTGAAATGGTGCTGTTAAAAGTAAAGTGATTAATAAATATAATGTCATGAAGTGTGTAGAAGTAAAACAAAAACTAAGGTATGGTGAAATCTGTCAGGTGAACTATTGTGTGATGGTCAATAAAATAGAATGTTATCTTTGTGGTCAGTCTAAGCAATGGGTCTGCCTGTGTCTTTTAACGTGCTGTAGTGTCCCTCAGAAAACACAATGGCCAAAATTCACATAGGAGTGTTAGATTTAGACTATGGTGTATGCAAATTTCATGGCTTGTAATCAGATACCTGTGCTTGATTTGGTGCAAACCCCAGTCCAATGATGAATTTGGCACACAGCGATATGGTTTAGACCTTGGTATTGTTTAATTATTTTTATCAAACTTGGTCTTAACCATAGTAACTAGTGTGAATTGAGCACTGTACATCAAACATGCATGTATTATTGTACCTTTTTGAAGTGTATGCTTAAATTCAAGCACACATATCTGATAAAGCCGTGAAATTTGCATATACTGTGGTAAGTCTAAAACTCTAGTGGATTTAAGCCATACAGACTGGAGTGAACCGAACTTGTTGTGTATTCTCACGAATAGACAAGCAAAGTATAGACAAAGCAAACTGAGACATATCTGTCTCGAGAATAGCTGAGCTTGCTTTCAAATTTTATTGCACAGTACATGTATATGATGACACGTTAGCTTCAAGATGAGCACATTTCATCCACATGTATAATTATGTTATATATATATTAATCATTCATTCAAATGCACATATACAAATATCAAAATTATAAATGCTAAGTAGATGGATTGTATGCATGACAAAGAGGAAAGACCCATCAGAATTAAACATGTATTTTCAAGAACAAGAAGGAACCTGTACCAAGCTAATTCTCCAAACCGCATATAAGGAAAAACTGTCCCACAATGCACTGATCAGCGACAGACAATTTTTTCTTTTGCTGGCATGCCCACTTCCAGTCTCACTCACTAGTACGATAGACCAGGGGCATATTTTACCAATCTGTTTGTAAGCTACAAAGGACTTAATGCACGACCTGTTCTAGTACTAAATCAGATTCTCAATGATTTTTATTTCTATCAGCCGAGGTTGAAATCAGATATTTGTAAATCAAAATTCTTGTTGTTAACAAGCGTCTGAATACACAGTTTATGATTTGCCAAATTCGATTAAAATTGTTGAAACTTTACTCCCACTATACATGTATTAATTATCACAAGAACAAGTCAATAGTCCTGTGTAGCTTACAAACAGCTTGGTGAAACACCCCCCAGGATTGGACATGACTGGGAACAAAATCTGAATGTGGCTGCATGGTGCATCATAAAACGATTTCATTTACATACGGTAGGGAGAATTAATAACATAAATACACTTCAATTCAGAAGAATTAAACACTGACCATTCATACACAAAGGAATACATCAAACACATAACGTCCATAACCATATAGTAGACACTTGCATGTCAGATGTTAGGGTGATGGCAATAATATGGTAATGGTGACCAAGGGAGGGTCGTTGCGCATATTCTTTACCAGGACCCAGTTTCACCAAGATATGCATAAATTACGCACGACTAAGCGCAGGACTGGTGACATGTTGCGCTTTTAAATTTGACAAATTACCGATATAAACTTTGTCTTCAGACGATTGTTCAGAACAAAGATCGGATTTCATCTTAAGCTGATGGGAATTATAATCATTGAGAATCTGATTTGGCACCTAAGAACAGGTCACCAGTCGTAGGTAAAGTCGTGTGAAACTTTATCTTAGTGAAAAACCGCTGGACCTACAAATCACTTGAAGTAAGCCTGTTTACTCTTCAAATTAAAAAACCCCTGAAATTTAGACCAGTTCGTAGTAACACTATGGTCAGACAATCCCCTAAACTAACAGTTATTACAATGCAGACTGGGATTTGTTCCTGACGCTGTGTTGGGTGGCGGATGTAATAACTAGCAGAGCATGTTTATGACAACCATAAAAGCAGGTGTGCAGAGCCAAATGTTCTTTCACTACCTTTTCAGAGCTGCATAGCCATTGCTGTGTCTGCCTAGTACATGTAACAAGTACAATCAGGGTCAAAGTCTAATGCAATTTTATTCTATTCTGTGACTGGGTCTACTGACCCTAGGTTTTCTTCACCAGCATGAATATTCATGTTTTCAGCACTAATACACACAATGCAGCTTTCCCTCAGGCACACTAATAAAGGATAGTGCACCCTTTAAAAAAACTCCAATTTTTTCCAATTGGTTCCAATAAAAGCAGAACCATGAAAGAAACATATTGGGAAGGTTTGACCAAAATCTGTCATACGATAACAAAGTTAAAAGCTTTTGAAATTTCAACTTTTGTGATGTCACATGCGAGGTGCTCTCCCATATGTTGTGTACAGAATATCTACACAAATTGCCTTTTTTTCTGTGTTTGACAATGGCATTATTTCTTTTTTCATACCGGTATGTGTGTAAAAATGTATTTCAAATGCACAGATCAAAGGATACATTTTTTTAGAAAATGCACATTTTCAAAAAAAATTGTACACAACATATGGGAGAGGACCTCGTACGTGATGTCACAAAATCAAAACTACATTATAAAAGATCATAACTTTCTTATCCTTTGACGGATTTTCATCAAACCTTCACTAATATTTGTCTTTCATGTGTCTCCTTTTATCAAAAATTATTTTCAGGGTGAACTATCCCTTTAATATCTTGATTAGCACATTGTAACTACAAACTGGCTTATCAAGGGCATCTACCACGTCAGGGCCTGGATTAAGGTGTAAGTACCCAGGATGCATTGGGAAAGAAAACAAAAAGCAACACATAGAAACATTACTTTGTCCATGATCCATAAAATTACATACATCACAAATTATTTCAATTAGTTCCCATAGATTTCAGTGTAAAATGTTGGTAAAAAACATATGATGATGAATATGAATAAACATGTACACAAAAATAATCATAAGCATGTATCTAAGCTGTCAACAAGATTTTTCGTTTTCTTGGCAAAAAGTTGAATAAACCCCTAATGAATAGGTGCAAAATTTGTTAACTTTTCAGAATAAGTACTTGATAGAACTTGCAAAGCACGAATGAAAAGGCAACAAGAAGCAACATGTATCTTGTCAAGTCACTAAGTGAAGTCAAGTAAATGTATAAAAGCTTAAGTCCTCCATATTTTGCCATTATTTTAATTTTCTTCATGGAGCCCCGTGTTTTTCCTAGGTTTGCATGAAGTAGATGCTGGCATAGAAACATCCAAAATGAAATCCAATTACTGTGCATCTGCAGTGTGACAAAAATGTAATGGCTTATGATGATAAAATAATTCCATGCATATTCCTTGTAAACTCTTATGTCAGGAGTACAATATAGTATAAGACTCTCTCATAATACAGAAGATATATGACTATCACTGTAATTAGTATGGCTCTAATTTCCAACTAGGTAGAACATATTTTCTGTTAATACAAGATATAAAACATTTCTATACTGAGCATGCTGTCGATGTGAAATTGAGAAATCATAAACTGAAAAAAATTCCCTGAACAGAACACACAATGTCTAATACTTAATTATCATATTTTCTGAAAAATGTTGAGATTATTTTCGTTTTTGTTACATGTAGTGTAATGTTTCACTACGGATAATCAAATTTGGAAGATTATACATATGACGGGAAAAACTACAAATACAGAGTCTAGCTTCTTCAAAAACAAATAAATTCCAGCATTGACGAAAAAGCACACAGGTACAAATCTTCATATTTTTTTTAATTGGTCTACATGAAAAGTTAAAAAAAATGTATAGCATGTTAAACTAATCTCCAAGTGCCACTATATGCATCGCTGTGTAACATATTGTACTGTAACGTTTTGCACTTCTGAGCCTAAAATGTTCATGCAGAAAAGAAAGCTTGAGAACTTATCACTGTCCCACTGTTGTTAACCGAAATGACTGCAGGGGTTTTCTTCTTACAACCTCAAAGTTTTTGTTTAATCACCTAGGCCATGTTGCATACAGGTTTACAATCCTTGCAAACTTACCATCAATGGTAACAGATGCAATAATGAGAGCTCATTGGCTGTTGCCATGGTAGTTCCCATTGATGGTACGTTACAATCACTGAAAACATATATGCAAAATGGCCATGGATGGTTAATCCCAAGAGGAAAAGTGGATTAATGGGCACTCTATCATCCCATACATAATCTGCACTTACCAAGACAAAGAAGCTCATTTTACAAATAACACATCTTGGGTTACGGAAGTGCACATAGCCCTACACACTACCTGTACCTGTATCTGTACTTGGTTGACTGAGTAGATGCACATTACCATCTCTGAGCTGCATAGCAGAATACAAAAAGCAGCACATGTTGTAGTCTTGTCACCTGGGTGGCCCCAAGTGTCGTAAATGAACGGTGCAACACCACGTATCAGGTCTAAAAAGACATTTTGAGCCATATGCTAAGTTATGGCACTACTCATTCAAACAGTATCAGCCTTCATAATCATTATTTTTACATTCTTGGAGCCATGTACAGTTAGCAGCAAAATTATTCAACCCCCCTCTCATTTTTGACATTCTGTCATAATGAATAATATTGCAGCAGCAGATTGCTGCTAAACCATTAAGATAGTTAGCAGACAGTTAATTACTAAAGAATACCGGAGAAAAAAATCAAATTTTACTGCATAGGTCATCTGAAATTGCAATTTGCGCCCAAAAAGCATGTTGCAAAATTATTCAACCCCCTATTTTACACACAAGAAACGAATGCACAAATAATGACAATTTAAAAGCCAGTGCATATATTCTGAGGTGAATGCTGATTTTATTTATCCTCCACCTGAAACTGGAACCTTTATATGCACAACTAACAAGTTGTAACATTATTCAACCCAGATGGGTGTGTCTTTTAGTACTTTGTGCAGCATCCATTTGCTGCATTGACCTCCTGCAGACGAGATGAATAGCCTTTCACAAGCTTCTCACAACGCTCCTTGGGGGTGTTGGCCCATTCCTCTTGCGCACCTTGAGTGACCATCACAGTCTCCAGACCTAAACCCAAAACACAATTTGTGGTGGGATCTGAAGAAAGCTGTTGCAGCACGTGGACCTACATGCATCGATTACCTTAAGACCATTGCGCAAGAGGAATGGGCTAACATCCCCAAGGAGCGTTGTGAGAAGCTTGTGGGAGGCTATTCATCTCGTCTGCAGGAGGTCATTGCAGCAAATGGATGCTGCACAAAGTACTAAAAGACTCACCCATCTGGGTTGAATAATGTTACAACTTGTTAGTTGTGCATATAAAGGTTCCAGTTTCAGGTGGAGGATAAATAAAATCAGCATTCACCTCAGAATATATGCACTGGCTTTTAAATTGTCATTATTTGTGCATTCCTTTCTTGTGTGTAATAGGGGGTTGAATAATTTTGCAACATGCTTTTTGAGCACAAATTGCAATTTCAGATGACCTATGCAGTAAAATTGGATTTTTTTTCTCCAGTATTCTTTAGTAATTAACTGTCTGCTAACTATCTTAATGGTTTAGTAGCAATCTGCTGCTGCAATATTATTCATTATGACAGAATGTCAAAAATGAGAGGGGGGTTGAATAATTTTGCTGCCAACAGTACTCCATACTGAGCACTGCATGTCCAACATAGTTAACAGGCAAAGAGTGTTTTTTTTTTCTTCCTTTTTCTGGTGACCATTCTGCTTGTCACACTAGTATATATTTAAAAAAACAACAAAAAACATCAATTATTGACTAAATGTCAGGAAGTCCTCACACAGCTGGTTACATCTGTTGAAGGCAAAGTCCACTCTGAAATGAAGTTGGTTTTCATGATAGCTTAAACATGAAAGAAAACAATTAGTGAAGGTTTGACAAAGGACAACGAGTTATGAATTTTCAAATTCTTATTTTTGTGATGTCACATCCAGGTCCAAGATACTCTGCTTTAAATTCTGTACTAATTTTTTGAATGCTTGTGCATTGATGTATTTTTAGACACATGTTTGTACACACATACCTCTATGGAAAAGATTTATTCCTTTATTGATAAACAGGAAAAGGGGGATTTATGGAATTATACAGAACATGACTTGTGGGAGGGCATCTATGACATGTGATGTAACAAAATTTAAACTTTAACAAATCAAAATTTTCTTATCCTTTGATGGATTTTGTCAAACCTTCACTTATATTTTGCTTTCAATTTTCTGCTTTAATTGAAAGCAATTCAGCTTCAGGATGGACTGTTCCTCTACATCGTCTTACAAGGGCCAAGCTGATTTTGTTGCACACACAGCCATAGCAAACATGATGGGAGACCAATCTCTGCGACGTTGCCGCGATGTCTCTTGGAGACAAGCCGCGCCTCCAGGGGGTCGCCATAAATTCAAATATGTTTGATTTTTTCAGACTTTTTCCTGTCTCCAACAGGTTTCCAAGACATCTAACGTGATGTCTCTGCCCTAAATTTGACTAGTAACCAGCTTATAACGTCTCAGCAGCCATCATAGAACTCCTCCCATCCCTCTGTTCTCAAGCTGACTTTATCACACACATGAATCATTCAGAAGCATAACTTCACCGAATGCTGAGTTTTCACAGCTGTTAGCTCGCATAGCGCACTGCCCATGTTTTCTTTGGTAAATAATGAGATGAAGAGAAAAGACCTCAAAGAGATGAACTGGCTAAATGGAGCCGTAGTAATTGACATCTGCCGTTGACCTCTCCTGCCCCTGATCACCGCCAGTGCCTTCGTCCCCTCGTCCACTTCTGGTCAGTGAGTCCTGCTCTGCACTGCGGTCAGCACGGCGGTCAGCGGTCTGACGCTTCTTCTTGGGGCGACGCCGGAAGGGCGCAAACATGAAGTAGCCAGCGCCTGACCCAAGCGCTACCGAGATGAGGAAGTAGGCATTGTACGTCATGACAACCAGCATCACCATGTAACCAATAGCAACATGGAAGATATGAACGATGGTTCGACAAAAGTGGATCCGGCATCTGGAAGAGGGGCAAGAAAATACAAATGAAACATGACATCCTGACTGATTTCTCCAGCACCACATTCATCAATCTTGTCTTTATTGTGAACTATGGTTTATTAAATAAAAGTTTGTTCCATACCCTTCTTTTCTGCGTCATCTATTGATACCCATTTATTCACAAATTCTGAAGGCAGCTGCCCTCTTTAGAAATCTGTATACTCAGTTGTTGTCTTGATATTCGGTGGAATGTTGTACCAATTGTTTGGTACCAAATCACACTACATACACGCATGTTTAATCCAACATATTGCAGGACTGTTACACACATGCAGGGGTGGACATCAAGAGATGCACTTTCAGCTGAGAAATTAAAACAAGGCATTAGCAATATTGTGTCTCGCCCACTTGCGAAAATAACCAGAAATATCGCGATCTCCGTTGCTACGCAAAAGAAAACTGAAACAAACAAATAAGCAACTTTAAACAGACAACATCAAAATCAGGTGCAAAATAGTGACTTTGAATAAATTTGCATAAATGTACATGAGTAATGTTTGCCTAAATCTACATCAGTAATGCTCACACATGCTCACACAATTCTGTGCACAAGTTAGGAAGCCTTCACCAAGAGTCTTGCAAGTAAACTTTAATGTATGACCTCAAATGACCTTTGACCTTATCATGTGACCTCTTACAGCACAATAACATGCAGGTGCCCCCAGTGCATCCATCATCCAAGTTTGATTGCCATTGTAGCAACATGTGATGAGTTATGTGTGATAAGAGAGTCTTGCAAGTAAACTTTAACATATGACCTCAAATGACCTTTGACCTTATCCTGTGACCTCCAACGGTACCATAACATGAAGGTACCCCCAGTGCATCTATGACCCAAGTTAGGTTGTAATCCAAGCAACCCATGTGAAGTTATTTGTCAAAAGAGAGTCTTGCAGGTAAACTTTAACGTATGACCTCAAATGACCTTTGACCTTATCCTGTGACCTCCAACGGTACCATAACATGAAGGTACCCCCAGTGCATCTATGACCCAAGTTAGGTTGTAATCCAAGCAACCCATGTGAAGTTATTTGTCAAAAGAGAGTCTTGCAGGTAAACTTTAACGTATGACCTCAAATGACCTTTGACCTTATCCTGTGACCTCCAACGGTACCATAACATGAAGGTACCCCCAGTGCATCTATGACCCAAGTTAGGTTGTAATCCAAGCAACCCATGTGAAGTTATTTGTCAAAAGAGAGTCTTGCAGGTAAACTTTAACGTATGACCTCAAATGACCTTTGACCTTATCCTGTGACCTCCAACAGCACCATAACATGAAGGTACCCCCAGTGCATCTATGACCCAAGTTAGGTTGTAATCCAAGCAACCCATGTGAAGTTATTTGTCAAAAGAGAGTCTTGCAGGTAAACTTTAACGTATGACCTCAAATGACCTTTGACCTTATCCTGTGACCTCCAACGGTACCATAACATGAAGGTACCCCCAGTGCATCTATGACCCAAGTTAGGTTGTAATCCAAGCAACCCATGTGAAGTTATGGATCATAAGAGAGTCTTGCAGGTAAACTTTAACATTTGTGACGGACGACGGACGACGGACGACGGACGGACGACGGACGGACGACGGACGGACGCCATTTGGATCCCTTAGTCTCGCCTTCACCTCCGGTGGGCGAGACAAAAACTATAGACAAGACCATGATGTGTTGTTTGAGTGGGCAGGAAGCTGGTTACTCCCTACTTGGGAAATAAAAGGAAATTTTCATTAACCGATATTATTTTTTCTGAGTTTATTACGGATGTTTTTCCTCCTATTATGACCACCATTCTCCAGCCAAATTGTTTTTCTTCACAAATAAAATCAGCCAAAAGAAGTGAAGTCATTTTTTATATTGGCTTATTAAAGGGACAGTCCATCCTAAAAAAATTAAATTTTATAAAAGCAGAAATGTGAAAGAAATATATTAATGAAGGTTTGATGAAAATTCATCAAAGGATAAGAAAGTTACGATTCTTTAAAGTTTTCATTTTGTGACGTCACTTGCAAGATGCCCTCTCATATATTGTCTTCTTTTTAGAAAATGCAGATTTTCTCAAAAGGATATGCATCATTTTACCTGTGCAGATGATACATCATTAGAAACACGTTTTACACATATGCCTCTATGAAAAGAACGGAAACAGACAAATTTATAGAATTATACAGCATGCAACATATAAGAGGGCTCCTCACACATGACGTCACATATTTCAGATTTTAGAAGATCATTTATAACTCTCCAAATGTTTCTTTAATGTTTCTGCTGTCATTGAAACCAACTTAATTTCAGGGTGGACTATCCCTTTAATATAAAGAGTAATGTGAACTTCAACTGGAATGATTGGCAGGTACGAGAGGAGGAAGAAGCCAAACCTTCTTTGTTTGACCTTGGAGACACTGCTTGGGATCTGAAGAGGGGCCAGGAGGGGTGAGCGGGCATTGATGGAGGACATCCAGTTCATATCCAGGGGGTTTGTCGCATAAAGCTGGGTCAGGTACGTCGCCCCTGTTGCAATCACCTCCAGGACTATGGCCACTGCCGCAAACAGCAAGCAGGACAGAGCAAACTCTGCAAAGATAATTGCATTTCTTGTAAAGCACTTTATTATTAGTTAAGTTTTTAGAACTGTTTGATATACTTGACGTCTCTATGGGCAGTTCCATGGTAACAGAATGACAATCAGACTCAGTTTTTAGACTTTCAAATTAATGCAAAACAAAATCTCTTTCATATGATGTCAAATATGATGCACAATTCTATGCAGAGACCTAGTTTCTAAAAGAAGAGCTATTATTTTTCAACGCAACCTTTTCTATAAAAAATGTGTGCATGTCAATGAGCTTGGTAACAGAATGATGCTAACATCCCTTTTAGCGTCATTCCATTACCAAGCCCATAGAACTGCCCCTATGTTTTGTCACCTGGAACAGCAGTATTTCATCTGGCACAGGAAACATGAAAATTAATGATTACCACCACCTCACCTGACTCTGTTTACCCATTATTTTTACTGAGAGCTTAGCCCTAAACCCCCGGGGGGGGGGGGGGGGGGGCGTATTTTTTCGCTATAATTTCGAAACTAAAAAAGATTTCACCCCATCCTCTCATGACTTATGAGGCCCGAGTCATTTTGCGCATATTTCGTAACCACTTTTGGACCTACCATTCTTGCGTAGCGTGCAATTTTATGATCATGTGCACATCTAAAAGTGAAATTTTCTATATCATAATGCACATGTATGAAATGGCATACAGTGTATTATGGGATGAATTGTGTATGAATTATGTTTGTATGGCAGATTGATTACCAAACAAATGCATATTATCATATTTCATGTGTTTACATATATATTTATGATATCCATGGTCAAGGTCAAAGAAGAAAAAAAACCTTAGGGAAAAACAAAGAAATACATAAAGATATTTTAAAAAACAATAAAAAGACATAAAGAATCAATTTTGATACAAATCTTTTTTTCAAGGATACTGTTAGGATTGCTACAAAGAATATTCACACCAAAAAATTGGATTCTAGGAGTTTTTTTTTTTTTTATTTAGAGCAAAATAAATAATTTCATGCATAAGTCAGCAATAATTAACTAAAATAAAATATGAAAAAGGGGGGGTTGTTGAATCCACTTCCCCTCGGTCCTAGAAAATAGTAAAAAAAAAAAACTCGATCTGGTTAGGGTGAAAGGGATTGTTCACCATGAAAATAAGTTGGTTTCAATAAAAGCAGAAACAAGAAAGACACATATTAGTGAAGGTTTTGACAAAAATCTGTCAAAGGATAAGAAAGTTATGATCTTTTGAATTTTCAATTTTATGATGTCACGTGCAAGGTACTCTTCCCTATGTTGTGTACAGAATAATTCCATAAATTGTGTTTCTAATGATGTATCAAATGCACACATAAAATGGTGCATCTCTTTAAGAAGATAAACATTTTCCAAAATCCAAGTATACAACATATAGTAGAGTAGCTTGTACGTAATGCCACAAAATAAAAACTTCAAACGATCGTAACTTTCTTATCATGTGACAGATTTTCATCAAACCTTCACTAATACTTTTCTTTTATGTTTCTATTTCTATCAAAACCAACTTAATTGGAATTATTAATTAGAAAAGTAGAATATCCCTTGAACAGAACTACAACACCAATGTCTGATGTTGATACTCACCAGCTTTGGTGTGAATGTTCCATCCATGAAAAAGAAGGTCAGTGGCGCTCGAGTTAAAAAAAAAAGACATTGCCATGCCCCCGGACATTTCATCCATTTTGCTTTCTCCAGAAATCCTGAAAATTCCTGAAATAGAGAAGACAAAAAATGACTTCTAATATCCGTTGTGAAATTTCATGGATATTGTGTTAAGTGCTACAACCTACTTGACAAATATGCATCTTGAACTTGCAATTTGGGGCAGAAATAAAAGATCTTACTAGATATAGGCCTATGTAGCTTCTAAATCAAATGAGCATGGTTTATACACTATAACTATAATAGTGACCATTCATCTTGAATTTTATACCCATTACCATGCAAACTGGGCACGGTCTCTGCCCTTGGCATGTGTAAGGTTACATTTACAGTAAGTCAAACCGCATTAAAATAATCCCCCCTTTTAGGATGCATTCATAAGATTCCCTTTTCAGGCTATAAATATGTGTGACCTCCTGTTTATGAGCAGTTAGTAAAATGCAATAGAAAGGAGCACTATTAGACTGAACTTCACTAAATCAACCAAATCACTCAGCTCAGCCATTAATTAGTGGGAGGTCCACAAACTGGCCCCTCTCTTTGAAACCGACCCCCGCATGTTTCTGCTCAATGCACGTTATCGAAGGTTGGAAGCACAATTTGTTGTGTACTTACACATTAATAAACAAAATGCAAGGATTTCAGAAGAAAAATTGAACAAAATGTGGACATATTTGACAATTGCACATATTTGTAAGAAATATTTTTGAGGTGCAATACAGGCACTGTACTTGTCGGATGAACAGAGAAGAACAGATAAACCGGTTTCAAGGTTCAGTGATGTGAATGAACGATGTTTTACCAAGCAATTTTCAAAGGGCGATTTCTCCAACAGTATCTCGCTATTCTTCAATCCAAAAGTAGTTCTTTAAGTTAGTTGCATAATTTTGTTGATCTGTGACTGTGAGCGAAATTTCAGCATTCTTACCTGTTCATCTTGGTACAAATATATTAAAAAGAAAACAAGAGGGCCGGTTTGAGGCACCCACATCACATGTAACATGTGTAACACCAGGGGCGTAGACAACGGGGGGGATGAGGGGGATGCATCCCCCCCCACTTCACAAGGTGGGGGGGATGGCATGTACAATCATCCCCCCCCCCCCCCCACCCCCAGGTTTGGGGGAATGATATTTTCTTACTTAATAAGTCATAATGATGATAATAATGGTAAAAATAATAATGATAACAATTATGATATTAATAATGATAATTATCATGATGATGATGATATTAATTCTCATCATTATTGTAATCGTGTTTATTGGTATTAGCCGCATTTACACGGTGAAAGCCAATTCAGATGGTAAAAAAGAGAAAATCTTACAAGTATTTTGTGGTTATCTTGTGGTTTGTCTTCACTTAGCAAAATAGCATAACTTTTTATCAAAGAGGTTTTGGGCAAAATATATTGGCAGGATTGTTTCTCACCTTATTGACTAACTTCTGTGTGAAAATCACATTAATCTAAATATCCAATGAGTCATGCGTGAGTGGGCAAATTTAGGAGGCAAAAATGTAACTTTTCAAAAGTCACAAGGATAATTCGGGGTTTCTGTCATTTGAATTTTTGATGAATTCCATTTCTGGAGCATAACTTATGTCCTTTCATTGTTTAGCATTCATCTCTCGATGCACCTACACCTATCCCGACATTTAACCCGTTTAATCCGTTTAAAAAGTACTCCTCTCCCTCTGGAGTTTGAAACTTTTAGAAACCCTTTATTTTTGAAAAAAAAAATACAACTGGATATTTTGACAAAGATGTAACATGACCTATTATGTAAACATTGGAAGTCATTTCCGTGTCATGGTTGAGTGAATACACTTTAAAAATCGCAGAAAATAAAGAAATGCCAAAATGTACTGTTAAAACGGCATAAACACCTTGTGACTTTTGAAAAATCTACATTTTTTGCCTTTAAAATTTGCCCACTCATGCATGAATAATTGGATTAATGTCATTTTCACACAGAGGTTAGTCAATAAGTTAAGGAACAATCCTGCAAATCATTTTGCCCAAAACCGCTTCGATAAAAAGTTATGCTATTTTGCTTAGGGGGGGGGGGGGGCACTTTTTTTGTTGTGTTTAGAAAACAAAAACACTTGGTGAGTCCGCTAAGCAGGAGGCCTTGTCTTCCTTAACTTTTTAAGGGGAACATATATGTGAGTGAGTCCCCTATATAATTCACAACGTGAATTGATTTTCGGATTCTAGGATGGCTCATAATAAGAAGTTGAAAACATCAAAGATCACTTCTTTTTCAAGCATAATGAGAAAGTAGAACATGATGGCGAACAGACGTCTACATCAAAATCGGATAATGTCGGAGAAAGGCCTGTTCTTACGGAAGTTCAACCAGAAGAAAGTGCCGTTGAGGGTGATGATGAATGAAACTGATGCCGGTTTTAACGACTGGGTTAGCCCCAATCACCCCAAACTTCTTCCATTCCCGTACTAGAAACTAAACCGCAGACAATTCTGTTTCAAGCCAAATGGTACCCAAACTACCCCTGGAACCATTACGAACCCTCCCTGCAAAATATGTGTTAGTCCAATCCGTACTCGTATGCCACGGTGTGTAGATCTCGTCAAAACTATGACTGTCCATTTAAGGCGTAGTACAATGTATGTGTGTGTGTGTGTGTGTGTGTGTGAGTGTGTGTGTAAGTATGTGTGTGTGTGCGTGCACGGTTGTGTGTGTTATTTTACCTCATTAAGTATGCATCAGATTGCACGATTTCAAGTTCAAAATTGCAAAAGCTCCCTACCGTGGGAGGGGGGACATCCCCCTCCCACACCCTCCCCCCGGCTCGGTCGCTTCGCTCCCTCGCTCGGGCGTTTTCGCGTCCTCTCGAGCGTTGGCAGCCCAGTCATCCCCCCCAGGTGTACGAACCTGTCTACGCCACTGTGTAACACTAGTATTAAAGGTATGCGGCTCAGTCAAGGCTAATTTAGCCACTGTCTTGGGCTTACATTATAAAATTCTGAACTAACGATATATCTTTCAGGCCAATGACAGGCAGGCAAACTTCATGAGTACAAATGCAGTGCAGCAATTCAGCCCATGGGCATGGCTTCAAGTTTGAGTTAAAATGAGCAAAATATCAGCGTTTCTTCTTTTCACAGGCATTTACTAGACACGAATAACCGTCTCATCCGGGGTATTCTTTAATCGAAATTACATTTTTGGACATACCCCCGATAGGGCGTTCAGAGGAGCCAGATGCAATTTCACCGGATCCAACGTCCTACACTGAGACTGATTTTTCGGTCTAGGCAAATACTCGCCTGCGTGTATACGCAGTGTAGGAATCAGCGACGATGAGTACACTACACAAAGTCGGTACAAAGGTAGTGCCTAAATTCACGACACTTGGTTTACCATCTAAACTCATTCTATAAATTGCACTAAAGTATGACATATTCCCACTTATGATGAAATTGGAATTCAGTGTCATTGATAATGCGGTACATTATACATGACGCAAGGAATATTTACCTTTCTACCTCAGCCTCGGGCAATCGCAGAACAGCATATCAACCCTGGATATGATGTTGTCACATGATCGTAGACTTAGTCCAAGCTGTTTTGAATGAATAAAATACGAAATCTGTCAACGGATAAGAAATTTTGTGACGTCACGTGCGAAGTGCTCTCCCATATGTTGTGTGCTATATATATTGCTCTTTTTCTGATTTTGTATGTGTGTAGATATGTATTTTTTAAACGATGCATGAAATGGCCGGGTAACATGATGCATATCCTTTTGAGAAAATCAACATTTTCAACAACCAAAAAGTACACAACGTAGGCCTAATGCTACACCATCGTAACTTTCTTATCCATTGACGGATCATCCATCAAACCTTCACTAATCAATATATTTCTTTCATGTATTTGCTTTTATTAAAACCAACTTAATTTCATGGTAGACCATCCCTTTCAAAAGAGGTGGAGTATAGGTACGGACGAAATATATACTCTTCTTCATTCGAATGCCTATAGCATTTGGAAGGATGGAATATTAGTTAATGCAAGGATTGATGTATATACGCTTCATACATCTTTGGTTAATATACTCTTCCCGATTCATTATGTTGGGAGCCTTTCCCATCCATCCATTACCCCCTCAGAACTGCTGCAGTAGGGGAAGTGTGCATGGTATTATAACCGTGATAGATTAAAATGTACATGGATCAGCTTGGTAATTATGTTTGGTGCGTTTGCATGGGGTGAAGCTTATAAGCATTCATTAAAATGAAACTATACACAATGGTAAAATTGTTTGCGTCCAGTGAATGATTCTGTTGGTTCAGCTGTGCGGGTGTGAGACTCTAAATCTGCTTATAAATAACTAAGTTCGATCATTTCAGCTGCATTGTTGGCAAAATGAGAGGAAATTCGCCGGTCCAAAATAAAATCTTAAATATGTATTTTAAATTGCACAAGGCCTATCCCCCCCCCCCTCTTTCTCTCTCTCTCTCTCTCTCTCTCTCTCTCTCTCTCTCTCTCACTCTCTCTCTCTCTGCCTTTCTCTCTGAGCGCACTTTAATCCGGATTAGTGTATGGTATGATTGTTTGTAAGATTATTTATGCATGATTGACTTGTGTCACCAATTGATCGTTCCATGAGGAGAAATGATAGAAATACATTGCCATTACATAATTGAAGGTGCGTTCATACATCAATGTGATTGGAGAATAGAGAGCAAAGCTGAACACAGCCGGCACAGTTCACCAATAGCACATTCTATCTCTTTTCCTCTCCCCACTCCTCTCCCTATAGCGATACTCTCTCTCTCTCTCTCTCTCTCTCTCTGCCTTTCTCTCTGTCTCTCTCATAAATACAATGTTCTTCATTTTGAAAAAGAAAATCATGTAACACATTTTACATGACTGTTAGCATCTTACAAATTTGCCAAGAGAAGAAGACAATTTTAGATATTAGGATTCATCTCACAAACTCAATTTACTTGACTAACTTTATTGAGTGATGTATATATGAGCAAGTATTTTTAAGATATTTGACAACAGTAAACACAGCAATCCGTTAGAAAAAAAAACACGATTACGAGTGAAATTATTTGATTAATTATCATAATCTCGTCAACAAAAGACGCTAACTTACTTTGCGTAAATTATCATGAATGAAAAACGTTACATTTAACTCAGCGAGACATTGTATCTAGTGAGCGGAATATACACTATAGAGGAGACCGGGGTGAAGTAGGACAAAAATTACAAGTTGATGAATTTTCCCTGATAACATTTCTTTTATTCAGAATTGGGAACTCATGTTTTGTACCTCAAGACTACCGATGCTCGTCCACATGATGGGTTGTTGATTCATATTGCTGCAAGTCTCATATTTGTGTAATCACTGAAATAAAAAGCTTCTGAATGGGGAAAAGTGGGCAACCTCTGGGTGAAGTGGGACGGCACGGGAAAGGTATGAATATGGGTGAGGTGAGACACACTTGGGAGAAGTGGGACAGTAAGATGTGGAACAGTGATGTCCCAGTTTACCCCAACACACACAAAAAAAATCAACATGGCGGCTAACTTTACAAATGTGCACATTTTTGCAAAAACTTAGAATGCAAATTATTGGGACTAGCAAGGCCTGGATATCGCATGCTAAGTGTCTGCTAAAGCTATAAGAATGAATTCAAAAAGTACTTCATACTGACTCCAAAAACAAAAAAAAACGATTGCAAAAAGTGTGAAAAAATGAAATTTCACATCACACTCGCCAGCAGAGTTCTTGCGCTTTTTTTCCTTGTGTTTTTTCTCTGATACCAAATGCCTATCAGGGGGTAAGACCTGTAAGCTGATTGGTTAAAAAAATCTAGATGTAGGAGGTGTCCCACTTCTTCGCGTCCTAGTTCACCCCGGTCTCCCCTACTAAGCGAAGGAGATTAAAACCAACAACATGTTTATTTGAAAATATATAAGAAAAAAACATAAGCGTGTGGAAACATTAATCAATCTTTCGATTATATTATTCGTTCTCTTTCTTCCTTCTCCAACAATAAGCAAGCTAATCGTTGTTGCAAAAGAATTCAACTAGATGGTTTTAGTATATGCTTACCCTATTATTGACCTCTTTGCAAACAACCTCTTATGTACCAGCATTTACAAATAAAGGCATCCTCAAAGTCATCTTCATACATTGTATAAGAAAGTTCTATATGTTATATTTTCTCACATAGGTTATAGTTTTGTTTACGTCTGATATTTCCAAATAACTGTGGTACCATCTTGATAATCCTTTTTCTTTGTTCAGTATTTTACCATTCCATAAACATTTTCAATCAAAGCTTATGCTTTACACAACAAAATACGATAAACCATTTATAATCATTTAACAGATGACTCAGGTACTTAATATATTTCATTTAACAGTTAAAGGGGCGATAAAACACTGCTCATAAGTTACAATGAACCAAAATCAAAGAAGAAGATTGATATGTTGAGAAATATTGCTCATACTTTTGCTCAAATGATGTTGATTCTATAATGATGTATTATGAATTATGTCACCTAACTACATGTTGTTTGTTTGTATTCATGTAAACCATGTTGTGTTAGATGTCAAAATCAGAGCCATCTATACACAAAGCTTGGCCAACTCGCTTTCATTCGGTCACAACATGGCGCATATTCCTTTGTTACTTGCTTGTCCAACAAAGCAACACGCGCCATGCTGTGCCCTATTGAAACCGAGTTGGCCAAACCACTGATGGGCCAAACGATGTTTTTAGACGGCTCTGGTCAAAATGTCAAAGCAGCGCCCCCTGGTAGAACAATGTTTAACCACTGAAGAAGCTATATAGATAATACTTATAAATATATAAACTAATGAATACAAACAATATCAGTAAACGTATGGAACTAAATTTGCCGATAAACTTCAATAAATTTCAATGAAAAAATATTTCGTATTGGTAAATCTTATCATTATCATGAAATATGATTATAAGTTGTATTCAAAAGCGCATCTTCCATTGAGCCTACGTGACATGTTTTTTTTTTTGCGTTATTTTCTCATCTGCTACTGGAATAGACATACGCTTTACTCATGAAATGACGTTAGTTGTGAATACTGAGATATCAAAGTAAAGTAAATGAAAGTAATCCAATTACAACTACATGCACACATAACAAAGGCTATAAAGAGATGAACGACTGATTACATAGTAGGCTATCATAATTTGTTATAGATGTGTATATTATATAGGTTTGCGTTGACAAAATATTTACACGCCACAACGTAACAATAACTGCAATGAAGGTGACAAATATCATTGTTTCAAACTATCAATCGATCGATCAATAAATATATCAATAAATCCAACAAACAATCAAGCAATCAAGCAAATAATGGTATGTCTCCCAGTTGATATTGATTATTACGGTCATTCAGATTTCGGGCACTGTACGAGACTTAAGAACGGCGGCTAGGGGTCGTATGTAAAGGAATGTTCACCCTGAAATTATTTTGGTTTCAATAAAAGGGGACACATGGAAGAAACATATTTGTGAAGGCTTGACGAAAATCAGTCAAAGGTAAGTAAAGTTATTTGATTTTAAAGTTTTGATTTTGTGACGTCATGTGCGAGCTACTCTTCCGAATGTTGTGTACAAAATAATTTAATAGATTGCTTTTTTTCTGTTTTGACAACGGAATGTAAAAAAGTATTTCCAATGATGTATCAAACGCGCAAGTAAAAGGATGCATATCTTTTTGTAAAAATCCACATTTTTGATAAAAAAAAAACCCCGTGTACACAACATATGGGAAAGCACCTCGCACGTGACGTCACAAAATCAAATAACTTTATTTTCCTTTGACCGATTTTCGTCAAACCTTCACTAATATGTTTCTTTCATGTGTCTCCTTTAAATGAAACCAAAATAATGTTAGGGTGAACTATCCCTTTAAGTCATGCAGAGCTTACACATGTTTTGGTAAAATAGGACCCTGATTAAAAATAAGACCCTCCCTTGGTCAACATCACCCTATAGTCGTCACTATCCATTTACTCGGCAGTAGCGTACGTGGTGAGGCCGTGGATCAATCGGGTAGTTTCAGAAATGCTCAAAACTTCATCCCCATCTTCTCATTCAAAATGAATTGCGACGCCAGCGATGAGGATGTAACGACAATGTAATTAACCCTCACATTATCAGATCTTGAAAACCCTATTGTGTTTTTTTTTACTTTATCCATGCTAATGGTAATGAGAGGGTCAGATACAGCCGTGTCAGCGTAGTTTGGTCTTCCCCGGCGCTGTAAGAGCGGCATTAGAACGAGACCGTAAAACTAGACACCGCTGCATGCTGTCCTGATGCTGCGTTTAACTCTACCCCAATTGAAATCTCAGGTTAAAACACGATATTTGTAAGCGTATGCCACTAATTTCCACCGACATTCGAAGATCGGGATCGAAATCGCGACAGTGGAACGGGGCCTGGAGTGAACGCATTAGGTCCAGGTTGCCAATTTTGTTACCCCATCCTCCCGACCTGAAAAACATATCCGAATCAAAGCGAGAGCGGCAGAGTGAATCCGGTGTCACCGCGTCAGGTGACTGCCGCGTCAGATGTCCAAAATATTTATGGTGTCGTTAAAGAGACCCAAGAACGAAAAAATGGCATCATATTAACGCTACTGTTCGTAGATATCGGATGACTAGAGGACACCGTAGCACTTTGTTTATTTACCTGCTACACTCATTTTTCTATGGTATCTACAAATGTTCGGATGAATTTCACGCTGACCGTATTTCAGATTGGCCTGGACATCTGACGCGAGATGAAGCACGGCGCAGCGAACTCGAAATTCGCGTGCGCGTGCGTGCTTTTTGAGGGGAGGATTGCATCAACTTTTAAATGATAGTGGGTTGGATAAGGTGAATAATTGTGTACTTTGTCTACAAGCACTAAATTTGGCGCACATGTTCAAAACCATATTTGGAACAATATTAGATATTAGAGGCATCTCAAAAAAATTTCAGGGGCATGTGCCCCCCCCCCCCCCCCCCAAGTGCTCCAGCTAGGGCCCTTATATGTTATTCTTAATTCTTTTCGAAAACGCACGGCCGGATTTAATTAAAAAAAAAAAAAAAAAAAAAGCCTGGTGGAAGCCCCCATTTGAAGTGCCCCAATGGCCCCATATGTTATTTTTACTTCTTTTCGAAAACTCACGGTCAGACTTGATAAAAACCTTGATAGGAATCATCCTTAGATAATATGGACCTAATTACCTTGTTCAAATTAGTGATCAAAAGTGGCGAGGGGGCCGGGAAATAACCCCCATATTCCCCCTGGGGGCATTTTTCTTTTATTTGGGGACATATTCTCAAGAATAAATAACTAGTTTTCAAGCAAAGTAGATAGGAATCATCCTGAGGTTATAGAGACCATTATTTGTCAAACTTGGGGTACACAAGTGGCAAGGGGCTGGGGAAGGGGGGGGGAGGTAGCCCCCAAAACGCCCCAGGGGGGAATTTTCGTTTATTTGGTAATACTTTTTTCTCAAGAATAAATAACTGGAACCATCCTTAGGTATTAGGAACCGTAAGTTGTTAGAATGGGGGGACAACAATGGCAAGGAGCCGAAAAAGGGTAACCGCCCCCCCCCCCACACACACACACAAAAAAAAAAAGAAATGCCCCCATGGGCAACTTTCTCTTGTTTGTGACTTTTTCAGAAGAATAAATAACTGGATTTTTGACCAAACTTGATAGGAATCATCCTAAGGTAAAAGGGATCATTAAAACGCACACCCCCTCCCCTCACCTCAACCCCCACCCCCACCCCCCCCCCCCAAAAAAAAAATGCTCCCATTCAACTTCCTTTTATTTTCGACTATTTCAGAAGAATAAGTAACTGGATTTTAGCCAAACTTGATAGGAATGATTCATGGGTAATTGCGACCTCATAAGTTCTTAAAACGGTGGTACGCAAATGGCAAGGGGCGGGGGTGGGGGTAGCGGCCCAAATGGCCACAGGGGGAAAATTTCATTTATTTTTTTTACTTTTTCTCAAAGGTACATGACTTCATTTGAACCAAAGTTGAAAGAAATCACATCGGAAAAGAGTACTTAAAGTTGTAAAAATGGGATATATATCTAAAAAAATTGATATAAGATTTCATCAAAACTCGACAGATTGTTCTCAGGCTATGGGACAAATTTGTTACAAATGGGGATTCCATCTGACATGAACTAGCCACCCCGGCTAGAAAGATTAATGATAAAACATCAAATTTCAATTTTTTTTAAACATTGTATTGAAATCATATATCCATATATTTTATAATATCATATTATAATTTGGGGCCATATAATGTTTTAGGGTTGGTTTTCAAGGCCACTCTTTGTTCGTTTGTCACTAGGCCTATGTATTGCCAATAATCTCTTTTCTTATTCATGCCATCACTATGAACATATCTCGATCAAATGAAACAAATTGGAGGGAATAAAGATTAATATATTAGATTGTCGGCCATCTTTGAAAATGGCGCCTCAAGATAGACATTCTTTATTGCTTCTATATTGCAAAATTGCCTAGTTTATGATTCGAAACCTATGTACCAAATTTTGTTCTTGTCATCATCATCATCATGGTCAACCACGGTCGAAAACGTTGTTGGTGGTCCTCCACTGATCCCTGTCGTCCATTATTTGTCCCACTTCATCAAGCTTAAGTCCTGTATCTCTGGTGATCCGGTTGATGTAGTTAGTAGCCGGTAGCCCTGGCAGATGTTGCTATCCAGGAACCTAAATGAAGAAATCCTCCACTCTCTCCAGGTCTTGTTCATCTCGAGACTTCATTCTTGTAGGTTACAGTAAAACAGAATAAAGCTAAAAATATTGCGTTGGCAGACATTTTTGACAAATGGCATCTTAAGGACACACGTTTAAAGGTAGCCCGTCCATTTTGCAAACCTAATTCTGAAAGTTCCCTGACTTTGTCATCATTTGAGAGAGAGAGAGAGAGAGGGGGGGGGGGAGTGGCTATATCACCCTTCACTGGAAGCGACAAAGCGTAATATTCGGTTTTGAGGAAATAATCTTCGGTAATTGATCGAGCTTTCCTTTTTTGTACCACAAAAATAGACAAGCCTCAGTGAAAACTAGTTAGATTTTCATTTATTCTACGGGAGTTATAGTACCTCTGACCTTAAAATTTCACAGCTAGTATCGCAAAGATACGTGCTAAATATGTGCAAACTTTAATGAAGTTTGCAGATAAAAAGGGACGGGCCATCTTTAAGTGCCTCTTTATCTAATTTTGTTGAGTTCATAATCATTAACCTACCGGTATGTACCGAATTTGTTGCTAGGTAAAAACAGAACAGGACAAAGCTAAATACATGGCTTTGGCAGCCATTTGGACATTATCTTGGATCCTCCTTCAGGCTCCTTGTCTATTCATCAGATGAGTACATGCACAACTACATGTATACGTTAGATTATCCTTGGTTACTGTACAGTTTGGATACATTCGGGAAACGTACATTCCATTTTCTTGCTATATTGGACCGCAAGGCACATTTCTGAGGTGGTAGGGGAGGGGCTGTGCTGTAGCTAGTTAATGTCAGATGGGTACTCCATTTGTAAAAAAAAAAAATCCAATTGTGTGAGAAAAATCTGTCCAGTCTCTATGAAACCCAACATTTCTTAATCCCATTTTTACAACCTTAGGTTTTCCTTTCAGAGTGACTTCTTTCAAGTTTGCTTAAAATCCAGTCATTTACCTTTGAGTAAAAGGAAAACAATAAGTGGAATTTTAGGGGGCTCCTCCCCCGCCCCTTGCCACTTGCATACTTTTAAGAGCTTTAGGTCTTATATGATTCCTATCGAGTTTGATTAAAATCCAGTTATTCATTCTTCTGAAAAACTCAAGAATAAGGGGAATGTTCCCCAAGGGGGGCATTTTTTTTTTTTTTTTTTTTGGGGGGGGGGAGGGGGGCTACTCCCTCCCGGCTCCTTGCCATTTATGTCCCCACCCCCACCCCCCCCACCCCCGCAATTTAAGAACTTAAGGTTCATAATACCTAAGCATGATTCCTATCAAGTTTGGTTCAAATTCAGTTATTCATTCTTCTGAAAAAGCCAAAAATAAGGGGAAGTTGCCCAATGGGGGCATTTTTTTGTGGGGGGCTACCCCCTCTTGGATCCTTGCCATTTGTGTCCCCCCCCCCCCCCCCCATTCAAACAACTTAAGGTCCCTAATACCTATGGACGGTTCCAGTTATTCATTCTTGAGAAAAAGTATCAAAAAAATAAAATAAATTTCCCCCTGGGGCGTTTTGGGGGCTACCCCCCCCCCTTCCCCAGCTCCTTGCCACTTGTGTACCCCAAGTTTAACAAATAAATGGTCCCTATAACCTCAGGATGATTCCTATCTACTTTGGTTAAAATCCAGTTATTTATTCTTGACAAAATGTCGCAAAATAAGAAAAAAAGGGGGGCGTTAGGGAGCTATGCCCCGACCCCCTCGCCACTCATGACCACTAATTCGAACAAGGTAAGGTCCCTATTATCTAAGGATGATTCCTATCAAGGTTTTTATCAAGTCTGACCGTGAGTTTTCGAAAAGAAGTAAAAATAACATATGGGGCCATTGGGGCACTTCAAATGGGGGCTTCCACCAGGCGCCCCTGAAAATATTTTGAGATGCCTCTATATCTAATATTGTTCCAAATATGATTTTGAACATGTGTGCCAAACTTGGTGATTGAAGACAAAAGTACACAATTCATCTCATATTTGTCGCTTAACCACCCCACTATGAATGCAAATCGGGGACCGCGATGAAGATGATGATGTTTCATGGCCCTGGGCTACTCCAGCTTGGAGTACAGTCTACTCTGAAAGTGGTCTGAAAGTAGTATGTATTGTGTATTCCTTGCCACCCCTGCCACACCCCACATCAATGCACAGCTGACGTCTAGCGCCCCTGCCTGCGCCCTGGCCATCAGCCCAGACTCAAAGGTCTGCTTCTCCTGCTGCAGCGACATACATCGCTGTTTCATGAAGAGTAAATCATTGGCTTTAAAATGAGACATGCAACATCAAGTTTGGTCATCACGTCACAGATCATTATGGGCATGGATTTCGCATTTCTTGTCTGAAATTTATGTCACACAAATAACGTAAAAGCCATGCCCATTGATCTGTGATGTGATGGCCAAAAATTGATGACATGCATGCCATTTTGGAGCCAACGATTTACTCTTTGAATATGGAACAAAAATAGATAAAATACATGTACCATGCCCCATATCTTAAAATACGACTACGTACTAAAAAAGTCAACTTTTTGGGTCACACACATTAGAGAATTGCCAAAGGAATAATGGAGACGCGGGTGATAATCACCTTTGAACAGTGAAATTTCTATAGTTATACTTGGGTTTGATTGTTATACAAATATCTAAAATCATGTTTGATATACAACATACATGTATGCTCCAGCAGTTAAAGACAAATGTCTAAATGCATCTTTAGTATTTTATTGCAAAATCATGTTTTTATGGTCGAGGTGGTTTACTTTAGGAATAGTATTCTCTTGCCAAAAGGAAGCAATATTCATGTGTAAAGTCCCATCATTTATTTTGATGGAACTACTTGATACTGATGCACATTGTCTTTACCGATAGGGGAGGGGTATTGTGGGGTCAAGATTCAACATGTTCAAGATGATTCATAAAGTGAAAATAAGCATAAACATCATAAACGAGCATAAACCTGTGTTCAATTAATGGTATAGGACAATGCCCCTTTTTTGTTTACATGTTTCGGACTTTATAATATGGTCAGTCCATTGCCCAACATATGGAGCAACTAACCCTTTTTATGTTTCTTTTTATATGGGGAAGGGCATGTGCAAGACATTTATCAATGGCGTTAAAAACATTTGTTATCCATCACATAAATATTCTAGGTCAAATGCGCCATCGAACGAGGGATTTTTTTTAATGCAGCACACTCCTTGAGGCAGAGGTATCACTGTCATTATTCATGTAGTACATGTACATGATAATAAGCTTTGAAATAAACTTGCCACATATCTAGTTCAATACTTTGACATTTGTGTTAGTGTTGTTGTTTTTTGTCACTCTAGATTGTTTTCTTTTCATCTGATTCAGTTGGTCCTACATTGACTGAAACAGTGTCTGAAAAAAAAATAGAAGTGTATACATGTAGATTTCTTTATAATTTCAATCTAAAATTAGTCTGTGGAATATACAACGTTATGTCCGAAAATCTGGTCATCTGACGCGGTCGGTCTTACATTGAATAAAACAGTGTCTGAAAAATAGACTACAAGTATATACATGAAGGTTTCTTTATAATTTCAATTTAAAACCAGTCTCTGGAATAGACTACGCTATGTAAAAAAATCTGGTCATCTGACGCTGTGGTCCTACAATGAATGAAACAATGTCTGAAAAATCGACTACAAGTATATACATGTAGATTTTTTGATAATTTCAATCTTATAATGAGTCTGGGGGACAGACTACGTTACGTACAAAATTCTGGTCATCTGACGCGGGTGGTCATCTGACGCGGTGACGCCTGGACACCTGACGCGGTAACGACAATCTGTACGTGTTCCTAGCTTTTACTGAGACTATTTGACGATACCGTAGAAAAAATTGGACATCTGACGCGGGTGGTCACCTGACGCGGTGACACCGGCAGGGCCCTCAACCAACAAATAACCTGAACTTCAGAAATTCCAATGCCCTTCACAAATTAGGGGCCCAAGCGTGATGGTCAGAGTGTAGGCTGTACCTTTCATGTAGAATCCAGTGACCGGCAGTCGGTCCATATCAGTCAAGTATCCCTCGTCGTACTTTATATTCAGTGCACCCTTATAGTCACACGCGCAGAGGTACCCAACATTCGGCCAGCACGCTGAAAGGAATTGGCAGTAGGTGGTGTTTTAATCAATTTGTGCTATAAGTAGAATGTAGTAGTATGTGCTAATATAGTAGTAGTGCTGATATCATTATTATTATCATCATCATTAATAGTAGTATAGTAGTAGTAGTAGTAGTAGAAGTAGTACATAGTATAGTAGTAATAGAAGTAGTAGTAGAAGTAGTATTAGGAGTAGTAGTAGAAGTAGTAGTAGTAGTAGTAGTAGTACTAGTTGTTGTTGTTGTTGTAGTAGTAGTAGTAGGAGTAGTAGTAGCAGGAGTAGTAGTAGAAGTAGTAGTAGTAGTAGTAGTAGTAGTAGTACTAGTTGTTGTTGTTGTTGTTGTAGTAGTAGTAGTAGGAGTAGTAGTAGCAGGAGTAGTAGTAGTAGTAGTAGTAGTAGTAGTAGTAGTAGTAGTAGTAGTCGTAGTCGTAGTAGTAGTAGTAGTAGTAGTAGTAGTATAGTCGTATTAGGAGTAGTAGTAGTAGTAGTAGTAGTAGTGGTAGTAGTGGTGGTGGTAGTAGTAGTAGAAGTAAAAGCAGTAGAAGCAATAGTAGTAGTAACAACAGCAGTAACGTGAGAAGAAGTTGTACGTTTTATTAGTAGTAGCATTATTGTCAGATTGTAGGCAGTAGCAGTGTAGAAGTAATTAACAACAGTAAAAGTAGATAGTAGAAGTGGTGGTGAAGTATTATATTTCTATGAGCAAATGTGATAAAAGTAATCATTGTTAGAGCAAAAACGACAATTAAAATTACAGTGCGCCTGTATATTGACGCAGGGCTGAAGCAAAATTGACGCAGTATTTACGCCATCACCTTTATCGCCTAAGAAACGCACATGACTAAATGGGTTTTAAGGGGACAGTCATTTCAGTCCTTTTCACAAACATAGTAATGAAAGTGAGAACTAGTTTGGTGTGACTGGGGTATTTTACCATAGTCACACCAAACTATTTTTCACTACGTTCTTGAACAATTTGCCCGACGGGCTCAATCAGTATATATGCAAACGTTGTGGACCAACTTTTTACGATCTTTCTCCGAATTTCATGGACTGTAAAGGGGCTCCAGACTTTTAAGGTTGCTCAAAATTTACTGGCCACCATCCCGTTCTTCAATCAGACTGAATAACAAAGTACATCTCCTTCGATTATACGAGGTGTTTATAAAACCTTTTGACAATTTTGAAAAATAATAAAAATCCAGGTTCAAATCACATCAAGCTGAAATTAACACATCATAAAATAAGGGGATGTCAATCTTTTTAGAGTCAGATTTTGTGACATTTCATCCATTACTTTTCATATAATATTCCTAGGAATTAGGTAATGAGATGTTCACTTTTGCGCAAATGTGGATGTAACATTTGTGTGTATGAGATTAATTCAGAACATACCAATGTTTGTGCATCACACACGCCAATCCACAACTTCCTTTCTTCCAGAAGCATCATGCATCATTAATGACACTGTGATGGCAGTTGCTGGTGGATTAACAGGTGTGATACACAATGATCATTGTTGTGTTCTGAATTGATTATCTCATACATACACAGTTTGAGGTCCAAAATTGTCCAAAAGCGAAAATCTCGTTAAGTATTCAAATGATTATTACATGATTAGTAATCAATGGAATGTCACAAAACCTGCCTCTAAAATATTTGGAATCCCTTTAATTTATGGTGCATCAATTTCAGCTTGTCATCAGTTGAAACATATTTTTTTTATTATTTGTCAAAAGTGTCAATCGTTTTTATAACACCTAGTACTAGGGTTACACTATAGATGGGGCAGTCGGACATTAATTTCAATACATGTGCAACAAACCTTTATTTCCAGTGCATTCTTCTTCTTTTTTTTTGGGGGGGGGATGATGTTGCTCTTTGCTCGATGTGAACTTGACACCAACAGACAGGGGACGGGATGAGGGTGACACGAACGTATTAATTACTATTTATGAACGAACTAGAATCGTATTCTAGAAAGTATTTGGTCAAAGTTAAACGTTCTTTCCCGTCCACAGTCCGTTTTGGGATTTTGTTAGGACCGTCGGGTAGGGCGTTTTTGAGAACTAGATTATGGATGGCTAAGAAACAGGGTGTTTCAAACGTAAACAAGGGTAGCTTTCAGTTTTCTTGAAAAGATTCGTGAAACTAAGACTGATATTTCATACATGTTTTCTATACGAAATATCGCTGATCCATGCCGAGTTTTATGACCTCTGATCAAGGGGCACACTATCTTAAAAGCAAAAGCTTTATTCTAGGCTAAGAATTAATGATCGCGAACGGTATCGTGCTAGCTGGTATGACAAACATAAAAACAACAAGGACTAAAGTCTTCCCGCCTACTGTTGGTACTGGTGGTGCTGCAGGCACACCCACGGTGGGCGGTGGGGGCGCCACCCCAGTTCGTCATATTGTGCCCCTGTCTGGACTTCCACCAAGCATTCTGTGTCAACCCGTCAGTAGAGAAGAGGCGGTACCTGTAACACATGGGCTCTACGTATTGCTGACAGCTCCGAGAACTCTGCAAAGAGTTTGCATAGAAACGGTCGTCTCACTCAATACTGCTAAAATGCTGAAATCTATCATTTATATAGACTTTTACTACTTCTACCATGTCTACTACTTGGTGTTAAGAGGAACTTTTGACAATTTTGAAAACAAATAAAACATAAATTACAACTTGAATAAAGCTAAAATTAACGGCATTCCGAAGTTTTTACAACAAGATTTCGTGACACTTTATTATCATTCTTGTGAAATTCGTTGGAATGTTTGATGAGATTTTCATTTTCGGACAAATTTGGACCTAAAAATAGGCTATGTGTGTATCAGATTTTTTAACACCCAGTACAACTAATACTGCTGCTCCTATTACTTCTACTGCTGCTGCTACTACTACTACTACTACTACTACTACTACTACTACTACTACTACCACTATACTACTACTACTACTACTACTACTACTACTACTACTACTACTACTACTACTACTACTACTACTTCTACTACTTCTTCTTCTTCTTCTTCTTCTTCTTCTTCTTCTTCTTCTTCTTCTTCTTTTTCTTCTTCTTCTTCTTCTTCTTCTTCTTCTTCTTCTTCTTCTTCTTCTTCTTCTTCTTCTTCTATACTACTACCAATACTAATACAGGTACTACTATTACTACTACTACTACTACTACTACTACTACAAAAACAACTGCTACTAGGCTACTACTACGTCTACTTGAACAATTACTGCTTCTTCTGCTTACGTGAATGATGGCACGGATGGTGTCCATAGCGTATGGGTATATGACGTCTAGATCGAGGTCAGCGGTTGTCGATTGGCTAGTTGTATGATCATGATCGATTGTCGTGATCCCTTCAGTTTGAGAAATAGTAGGGATATGAAGGAGAGGAAAGAAAGGTAGTTTGGAAAGACGGATGAAGAAGTGATGAAAGAGGGAAAGACGGATATACATGTAGATAGAAACAATGTAGAGAGATTGTGAGAGAAGAGGAATCGAGATCGAGCGACAAAATAGGGACGACCAGAGAGGAAAGAGAAGGGGAGAGAAGAGGATATACAAAACGCAGGGGGTGAACTACCTTTAGCCATGAAACACTGCATCTTCTACACACTGCACCCAGAACATTATGCACACGACACCTACCTTCAGTCATGCTACACTACGCCTTCTGAAAACTGTACCTTAAATGGTTACTAAATTAGAAAAATAAGTTCCCACTAATCCATGTAAAAATATCCACTAAAAACGAATTTTACATTCGTTTGCCACAATAAAGCCTCATTTTTACGAAAATTTGAAGAAAAAAACCGCACGCCTCTAGTGACGTATGAGAAGTCAAAATGCCATAAAACGGCGTAAACAAAATATTTTATTCACGCCATTCGCACAATACGTTACCAATGGGAACCCCAAAGCTTGTCCGAGGTTTGTGTGAGTAGCAACAACTAATAGATTTAAAGTGCATTCCATCAATTGAATCTGAATTACAAGATACAGATGAATGCAATAACGCATTACTACGCAGTTAGGGGGGAAAGTTGTGAATACATTACGAAAATGGTCTATTGTTGACTTCCGTACAATCTATGGAATTTTGACTTCTCATACGTCACTGGAGGCGTGCGTTTGTTCAAATTTTCGTCAAAATGAGACTTAATTGCGGCAAACGAATGTGAAATTCGTTTTTAGTGGATTAGTGGATTAGAGGATTGTTAGTGGATTAGTGGGAACTTATTTTTCTAATTTAGTAACCCTTTAATACCTTCATCCATGTCACACTGCATATTCTACACACATCACCTTCCTTATTAAAGATTGTCCGTCCCTTTTGCAAGCTTAAAATTTGAAATCGTCTATCACGATCGTAAATTGAAGAAAGTGTGATTCAAGACCATTTCTAAGAATATAGTATGTTGAAGCTTTCTGTATATGTAAAAAATTTCAGCCGTTAAATTTTAAACCGACTTTTTTCGTACTATGAAAAAAGTATTAGTCTTTGTTACAGTATCTATGTGATTATTATGCGTGTGTGAAATCCTAATTTTATGAGTAACTACCAAACTTTCGAGATGATTCCTTCCATAGAACAATTTTTTTTCATAATGCGTTTTATAATTTAATAAACAGATTAATCAATAAAGCAGATATTTCACCACAAACTGCTAAGAGCCTGAGGTAAAGACTATTAATCAGACGTTGTTTATGTGCATTATTTGAATTTTACACTACGTATCAGTTTCAAATTGTGAATATAGAGCTTGCTAACACTTCTCTTTATGTTTTGCCAATGTTTCGATGGTTTTGTGGTGATCTGAAAAAGGGACTGGCTGTCTTTAAAGCCATGTGACGCTGCACCTTCTGCACACGGCACCTACCTTCAACCATGTCACACGGCACCTACCTTCAGCCATGCTACACTGCACCTCCACTGGCTCGGAGAGGTTTCCCTTTGCCCCATCCGGGTCTATGATGTACAGACCATCTTCCGTGGAGCCCAGCGCCTTCAGATGGGCACAGTTTGTAGGAGGATCTGACGAGAGAGTCGGAAGTTATGCATTCAGGATAAACAAGGAAATGGGAAGAGAGCCAAGGCGGCGTCAAGAGAAAGAATTGGGAGAAGGATTAGGAGTATTAGGAGTGGGCGGGGGAAGAAGAAGAATGTAACTCTTAAAAGTGACAAAAGTGTCAACAGTTTTATTCTCCTATAAAGTGTCCGCTCCGGTTAAATGGTCTGGACTGTAAGGAAGATCAACAACTTACAGTTTTGACACCTATCTCCGCGTACCCCGTACGAGCATGCACACTGGAACCCCTCTTCAGTTTCCGTGCAATTGCCATCGTGTTGGCAGGGTGACGAAAGGCATGCTGGAAATTTAAAAAAAAACAGGAAATCGTAATGCAATCAGTATGAAAATGATGAAACTATTATTTCGCAACCAATGATATCGTGACGAGCAATATTATACTTTATTGTTTACTTCGAAGAATCGAATGTAGAATCGAAGTGTATGGCAGGAACATAGTACATAGTGAAAATATTCAGACAATTTTTCAATATTAACTTTTTTTCCACGAAGGATATGATGTTCACACTGAATCTTGTATGAACTACAATCGATTTCACATTAAAAATGTGTCTTCATGAGATTTCACAGTTAGGTTTCATCACAATATATTATCTGCGTATGCCTTATCATTGTGTTCCTGCAGTGGAACAGAGGCATTTTCTTTCTTTATATTTGTTATTCACCTGTTTATTTCTTTTCATCATCCTTCAACACCCCCCCCCCCCCCACACACACACACATTTTTTTTTCAATTAGTTCTATTATGTTCCGTTTCAAATAATACGTACAGCCACAAATACCAAAATAATATTACATAGTTTCTCTTCATATAATTTACGATAAAATAAGGAAAAGATATTCTTATCATACATTCACTTTAGTTTTCCTTTGTTCTATGATTATCTCAAGGAATAGGACGAGTAAAAGAAAAAACATATATCATCTCATATTTTTCTTTCATACTATCATATTCACACAATGAACTTTAATAAATAATTAAGACACGTACATTCATTTACTTAATGAAAACAAAAAAAATCTCAATAAAATTACAATCACACACATACATTACACAGAAAATGGAACTATGTACTGTATATAAGGCGGTTACAGTTCGATGTTCCGAAGGTTCGCAATTCCGAAACACGTAAATTGCCTATACCTCGATGCTCGTTAGTCCGAAAACGAAAAAGGGTTCGTTAATCCGAGCATTTGTCACGTAACGTTCGGAATAACGAACCTTTGGAATAACGAGTGCTTCCCTTATAAGACGACCCCCTCCCCCCCCCCCCCCCCTCCCCCCTTGCCCGGTAAACTTGCTCACACTCTCACTTCCACAGAGCTGATGCTGCCAGGAAACCATAATTGTGGGTGTATAGGAAGGTAGATGTGGAAAAGACAAATATACTACACTAGAATACCCTATATACTTAGATCTTGCCATTTTATCATTTTTTTTTATGTAGTCCCATTTTACCAGTTTTAATCGCTAATTCCTTTTCCCTCTCTCTATGATCTGTGATCCTCATTGAAATTTCGTTTATTGAAGGAAGAACTCTTTTTGATGTAGGAAAATATATTATATATTTTATAATGAAAATAATGGCATTGCATACTTTAATTCTATGAGAATTTCCTTTGATCCCCATAAAAATAAATTCCAGTCGCTTATGCTTATTTCCCTTAACTCTAGTCTATCTAAGATTTATTCCCAATTTCTTTGAGCTTGCATTGAGCTGCTTTGTTGCAAAGCAACAAATAGTAACCTATTTTCTTTCCAATAAACGATCCCCCGTATATACGAAATGCGTGTGTTCGGAATAAAGCACCTTCCTAATAACGAACCCTTGTTATCTCTTCATCTAATCTCATTTATTATTCTTCTCTATAGATGAACCCTTTGTCTGCCACATAAACTACTGCTCTATGTCATTTGTGTGTATCAATTGAGGGAGAAAGCACAAATGACGTACAAAGGGTTAGAAAATTACGATATATCGCGTTCGGGAAGCAACAAACGCCGTAATACATATATTATTCATCTTATAATGCAAACACAATCAATAATCAATCATAATTGTAACGCATTATGCATGCCTCTGTCAAAAATAACATTGTCGAAAGATTGCCAATATCGCAAAGTGAGTTGCGTCATTTTATCTTGCTCCGAGTCTCTTGATTACGAATATGAGATGTATACTTCTTTCAACATCTATAAATTTACTACATGCCAGACTCAATACTACCGTATGAGAGTGGAATACCGGTGCAAAAATGCCTCATTGGCGCATGAGGAGATAACTCTGTTCAAACATTTGCCGTACATTTTGTGACCGTCTCTTGTTTCCAGTAACAAAATGATAATCCAAAGAGGAATATTTATCCACATACATACATACATACTACTACTACTACTACTACTACTACTACTACTACTACTACTACTACTACTACTACTAATGATAATAATAATAATAGTAATAATAATAATAATAATAATAATAATAATAATAATAATAATAATAATAATAATAATAATAATAATGATAATGATAATAATATCAATAATAATAATAATAATAATAATAAAAATAATAATAATAATAATAATAATAATAATAATAATAATAATAATAATATTCAGTTCTTGAATAGCGCATAACAAAAAGCTACGCATGTCCCTATGCACTTAAATGAAATTAGAAAGTAAGTAAAGAGTGTTGGGCACTGAGTTCATTACGTGTTAAACACATTCTTTTTTAAGGAAGCCTTAAACTTATCTAAATCATGTATATTTCTCAAATAATTAGGAAGTGCATTCCATAAAACGGAAGAGGCATGTGCAAATGAGCGTTCACCATATGTTTTGGTAACAATAGGAGGGTAAGAAAACAATTGCTTTGTGCTTGATCTTAGAGTACGAGTGGTCTGATACAAAGTTAATAGTTCGGTCAAATAAGATGGAGCTATATGATGGAAACATTCATTTGAAAAAACTAATAATTTAAAAGAAATACGTGAATGAACAAGAAGCCAGTGTAAGATTCGTAGTACAGGGGTGATTGATTCATATTTTCAAGTTCGAGTAACTAATTTATACACACGAACAGTAATTTATTAGGCCTAATTCAGTAGGGAATACAGACGTGGTCGGTCTATGATATAGTCGTGATAGTCATTACATAATCCACACGTTGCATAGCAACATGTACTTTAATGCCATTGAATATCAATACCTCCCCCTCATCTCAAACACGAACAGATTACTTTCATCTTTTTTGTCCATGAAGTACGTGAAATAATATAATGCATTTCCGTTCGTGCCATGCAAGCTGATTCGCCATACCAAGAGGTATATTTTGGGTGAAAATATGGGCCCGCGGCAGGGGGAGAGTTAACATAAAAAAACATATTTGTTTGTTTGTTTTCACCTGGTTTCACGCACGCCCAAGTCGTTGGGTTGACATCAAAGCCCAGAGCCTCTAGCGTGCTGGTTCGAAACGCGTGGACAGAGGGCCGAACCCGCTTAGCGACCAGCTGGACCCTCTCTCCTGTCGAGGTCGTGATCGATCCACATATGACGGTAGACTCCGGGCACGACGCGTTCGACGTCGAGCTGTCAGCCCCGTAAACGCATCCTGTCGTGATGAATTTATGATTGTGTGATTGTGAAGACATTCAGTATACTCTCCGCTTTTATCATTCAATCGTCCTCCGTAAGCAGGTTTTAAACAAAAGTAAAAGGGAAGAACATAGTGTATCTTCTTTGATTAATCTCTTTCTGTTCAGATGATTCCACCACAAGCGCAAGCTTTGAGGAATATAGTCTCCCTTCATATGGTGATCAATCATAATTAATGATTTTTCAAAATATATTAAGTGATACTGGGATATAATTCGTAAATATAATATTTTGAAATGATCTGAATGTGTGACAAATGTATGATTTCATGCTTTGTAATGTCAACAAAATTTAGTTTTGTGATGTTGCGCAAATTAAATAAAGAAAAATGGATGCACACAACTAAAAATCATTGCAATGGTTGATACATCAACACAAATCTATACTCTTTCGTTGATTTGGATACATAATTTTTCAGTTTATCCTCATTTATATAGCATAATTATGATAATACTATTATTATTACCGATGCACGACGGTAAAGAAGTTTCCAGCGAGCCTCTAAAAACACGGTTCATATACTGTACACCGAAAAAGCCGTAATGTTGCGGTGTTTTGAACAGCTGGACTTTCACTACACCCCTGACATGTTACGCTAATAGTCATACGAGCGGTGCGATTAGCCAGAGAGAGATGCACAAGGCGCAATATTTACGGCTATTTTGCGGACGCAGTTTATAAGATCCGCTTATTGCGGTATTATCCGCAAAATAGCCGCAATATAAGCGGAAAAAAAGGAGGAAGCAAATACATTTACCGCATTATTACCGTGATTCCCAGTCATATACACAGGTATTGGTAGTGCAGCGGCAAAATTGCCGCAAATGTTGCGCTTATTTTGGGATAGGTGGTGTATATTAACGGGGTTTTTGTTTTTACTCGATATCACAAGTTATACCACACACTTATGATAGGTAATCTCGAATCGGTTTTTGCAAAGTTCGAAAATTAAAGAAAGGGGCCTACTAAAAAAACAATTATGAAGAAAGAGTTGTTTTCCAGCCCAGGTTTCTGCTCTATACTATATTTGCACGTGCAACCCGGAATAAAAATCACATAATTATAAATGAATACGGATAAGAAATGCGCATCAACCGATTTGTGAGGAGATAAATGATTCTAGGAAGGAGTCGATATTTACAAAGAGAAAATAAATAGGATTCAGAGGAAAGTCTTTTAAAATGCTTACCTGTTATCAAGAGAAAATACCAAAGAGGGTACGCTAAGCAACGTGTGACGTCCATGCTGCTATCTTACCAACTATAGGAAAAGTAATCTGGAGACGTAACTATTATATTGCATATATCGCTCCCGTCCGACTAATTGGTATAACCCCACTGACCGTATGTAGCGTGTGGAAGATCCAGTGTGAACGTATGTGAATAATGAATGATGGGTACATATTTATTTTAGAAGATGAATATAAAAGCGTCTCTATTCAGAGAGGGTGTCTGTGGAAAGTGAAAGGCGTACATCCACATTGGTGAGGGAATAGGAGAGCACCTCGTAGAATGACTGTCCCCGTATTTATTTACTCCATAGTCATACATCTGTTTTGTTGAAACACATTTCTTAAATCTAATGTCATTATTCTATTTCCCCCTCTTTTTCCTTTCTTTCCCACATCCGTGATCTCCTTATCCTTCTTATTCATATTCTTCTCGTCGTAAAGTGGTGATGATTTATTACCACGACCATCACGGTTATTACCATCACAACGATAAAATTATCATCAAGAAATTGAAAAAAAAACATTGTCATCATCGTCATCATCAACAACATTATAAACAACGTCATTACCATCATGACTATTCACCACCACCACCACCACCATCATCTTCGTCATCATCATTACCAATACCCCATCACCTTCGTCATGACAACCATCATCACCAGCACTATCCCTGATCGGCTGCTCAATTAACTCTCTCATTATCATTGGCATGAAGATTGTATTGTAGGCCAAAGTGGTTTTCAAGGCCCGGTAAGGGAGTTACACTAACCAAAGCAAACTAACGCATCCCCTTAACCCCCCCCCCCCCCCCTTTAATGACGCGTAAAAATTTGGTACACTTTTATTAAGGATAAACAGGGACCTGAGCCCTGCTGCATAAAAAGAAACACTTTTCATTGATGGTAACTTTCCTACCAATGGCAAGTTCTATGGAAACTTTGAATTTAATTGGCTGTCAAGCGATGTTACCATGGTACTTACATTATGCAAAGGGGGGCCTGATATGACTGATGGGTCACGGAACCAAGATAATAATGATAATAATAGCAATAAAGAAATGAGCAAGGCCGTAGAGAAAAGCAGTGTTCGCCCTGATGAGGCTACCAAAGGTAAATATGACACTGTTTCCAATATCATCAAACCCCTTACCCGAGCTAACATAATGGGAAATCATGACATCCACTTGCCATTAATGGGTATATTTACGTTTAATAATAACGAGAAGGAGAGGAGTTTTCTGCAAATAAAAATACAGTCATAATGGTGGAAAACGAGTAATGAGATGATTCATAGATAACGAAAAATGTATATCTTTAAATATGTAAAGAATAAAGACGTCTTCTTCTCAGATTCTCAGTCCGACGAGCACGTCACCTCTACTCCCCCCCGATACCATGGATACTGACGATCATGCTGTTTCAATGCACACTTTCTGCCTGTGTCATTCACCCATTTCCCCCTCAGCTTTACTATGGTATGGCCATACTTCGTGCTTCGTTTTTGATATATGCGTGGAAGGAGAAGTGTTTAATTTAAAATGAATAAAACAAAACCCCGAACAAAACACAAGTATAATTTTGCGGTTCATTTGGCCTGTGGGTGATTCTGCATCATAATGTATTAGGATGAGACTCTATTTGTAGTCATGACTAGATTTTATAATTTTGATAACATTGTTTGCCAAATAAGAAATCCAGTCATGAATATATTCATACCTGGCTATTTCGACATCCACAATGTGTTTTTAATGTGTTTCTCTCTCTCTCTCTCTCTCTCTCTCTCTCTCTCTCTCTCTCTCTCTCTCTCTCTCTCTCTTTCTCGTTCTGTCTTAATCCAACCTACTCATACCCTCTCCTTCTACAATGCCACAAACATATTTCCCCTCTCTCTGTCTTGTCAATTCCTCTCTCTATGCTGTTTTATTCTCTCCTTCTTTCTCTGTACATGAACACAATTCCTCTTCCTCCTTTATGCATTTCTCCGCCCGTCCAGTCCCGCCCCTCCCTCTCTCACACTCTTTCTCTTGTAGTAGGACCATTTTCAATGTCGGTTATTAATCTTACTTGTTTGCAGCTAACACACGTTCATAAATTCACCAAATTGAAATTGAAATGTTCTTCTTTTTGAAAAAGGAAACATTGTCAAGTTCGTACATGTTGGCTTTAAAAAGTCTAAGATGGTGAATTCACTGAAGATTATACATGTATTATATCATAAAAACATTCCACAAACTTAATTTCTTGTTTACTTGACTAACTTTATTGAATGTTATATTGTACATGTACACGTTTCTTTAACATATTTAAAAGCAATCAAGACAGCAATCCGCTAAACAACTACGATTACGATTTAAATTATCGGCTTAATCATGTTAATCTTGTAAACTGAGATGTACAGACACTAACTTTCAGTAAATCATTATGATATGATAACGTTAATTGTAGGGCATTCTCCAAAAAAGTGTGCAATAAGAGTTATACAAATGACCAAAATGACAAAATTCTAAAATCAACTATTTGGTGTAACTTTTATGAATCTCAAAACTCAAAAACATTCAAAATACAAGAAAATCACTAGGTACAAATAAATAAACACATTCTATACGAACTATTCTGAACAGTAAACATCAGATACGTTACCGTAGCTCGTTGGTCTAGGTTAACAATTATATGTAAGATATCACGTCAATGTATATATCTGTAATAGCTAGTGATTATGATAAAATGTACCAGATAATTATAATCATTTGAATATCCGCTCACCTAAGCGCGTCTCGCGTCAACCATTCCGTCTAACATTTCAATCTGTAAATGTATATCTGATTGTAACTATCTGATGTGCTGTTTTCGTACTCATACTATTTCTCACAAAAAAAGATATTTTCATATGCAATGTCGTTTGTGTGATTTACCATTAGCTTCAATATGCCAATGGTCCTGAGCTTTGTGTTATCAACAGCATATTTATTCTTAATCATGTTAATGGAGCAAAAATAGAGAAACGTATCTGATGTCAGCTCATTCCAACATTATTTTTCCAAAGGGTTGGATCCGTATATTTCTTTGTAACATGAATTTGGATGAATATATTATGGTGCTAAATAAACTAGAAACTATTTTGGTTAACACATTCAAACACACTGCTAATCGACGTTACTTCCACCTTATTATTATGACTCACGACCAACTGAGCAAAGGTAACGTATTTGACGGTAATTTAGCGACATGGTCTCAATGATCCCCAAGAGAAATGTTCAAACTCCATATAGTTATGTAGCATTACTTTTCGTTCAGGCACTTAGGGTGCGATGTAAGACTCGTTTTAAACGATACCTGCCATTGTTTTACCTAATCCTCCTGACCTCAAAAGAATGTCCAAATCGTAGCGAAAGCGGCAGAGTGAATCAGAGTCTTCAACCAACAAATAACCTCAGAAATTCCAATGCCCTTCACAAATCAAGGGCCCAAGCGTGATGGTCAGAGAGTAGGCTGTACCTTTCATGTAGAATCCAGTGACCGGCAGTCGGTCCATATCGGTCAAGAATCCTTGGTCATAAGATTTATAACCGGGATAGTTGTAGTCACAAGCGCAGATGTACGAATTAACCGGCCAGCAATCTGAAAGAAAATTAGACGAAGTTGGCGTTTTAAACAGAATATTACAGTCGTTCTACGAAATTCATGAACATCAAGGTGCTCGAGAACTTCCAGCCTGCTCAAATTTGTTTTCCTGCGGTCTCCCCGTTCTCCACTTAGACTGGGTGTTGTAGTGAGTGAAGAAAGATTGTATCGTTGTATTAAGACAACCACTGTTACGTCATAAACGAAGGTTTTTTGACAGTTTCTAAGACAAGTCAAGCACTGTTACGTCATAAACGAAGGTTTTTTGACAGTTTCTAAGACAAGTCAGTGGGGGCGTTGATGAAATTAACGAGGAGCAAAAGCACGCGTTATGAGTCGTGTTGTCGTCACTGAAGGTTTGCTGTTAATTGTCAAATTTTACACAAGCCCAATGTTGTAAGTATATATTAGCCCCAAAATATTGATACTCAGTGATTCATTTGTTCTTTGACGCTAGCTATTGGAAACGATTGTAATGAAACATAAATTACTTCAAATTGAGTCAGAAAGTTGAAAGTGTGAGCACGATGTTTGTATTGATATTATGCTGCGTACCGTATATCGGATAATACGTATTGTAGCCGTATGATTTAGGCCCATACACTTATGTATACTGCATGAGGTCAAGGGCGACAAAATAAGTATATGTTATGTCTTAATCTGGCTTATAACAGGTTGACACAGGGTGTCGCTATGTTATTATTTGTCAACGGTAACTTTCGGCTAAAGAGTTAATTGCCGTACATTGACCTTACTAGGGACCCGGGGCAGTCGTTGTTTTAAAAAAACTAATGAGAACTAGTTTGGTGTGACGTATCGAGAACTGTTTATGAACGACCTATAATCGTGTTCTCGAAATTATGTGGTCAGAGTTACACATTCTTCTCCAACCGCTGTCCGTTTTCTGACTTTATAAGGACGGAGTAGGACGTTTTGAGAACTACTTTGGTGTGGCTCGGGATCAAGATAGAAATCCAAGGCCACAACAGCGCACGTCACGGCTCTTCGCTCCGCAGTGATGCGTTGAGGCGAGCTATGTACTGCTGACCAATGCATCGGCCGGTGAAATACGGTAAAGTATGGACGTAAATTATGGTTGCTAAGAAACAGGGTGCTTCAAACGTAAACAAGGATAGATTTCCCATTTCTTGAAAAGGTTCGTGAAACTAAGACTGATATTTTCATATATGTTTTCTATACGGAATATCGCTGATCCATGCCGAGTTTTATGACCTCTGAGGAAGGGACACACTATCTTAAAAGCTGAAGCTTTATTCTAGGCTCAGGGTTAATGATCGCACTCGGTATCGTGCTGGCTGGTATGACAAACAAAAAAACAACAAGGACTAAAGTCTTCCCGCCTACTGTTGGTACTGGTGGTGCTGCAGGCACACCCACGGTGGGCGGTGGGGGCGCCACCCCAGTTCGTCATATTGTGCCCCTGTCTGGACTTCCACCAAGCATGCTGTGTCAACCCGTCAGTAGAGAAGAGGCGGTACCTGTAACACCTGGGCTCTACGTATTGCTGACAGCTCCGGGAACTCTGTAAAGAGTTTGCATAGAAACGGCCGTCTCACTCCATACTCCTAAAATGCTGGAATATGCCACTATCTATCATTTTTATAGCACTTTTACTACTTGTACTAATTGGTGTTTAGAGGAACTTTTGACAATTTTGAAAACAAATAAAACATTCATTACAACTTGAATAAAGCTGAAATTAACGGGATGTTTTTACAAGCAGGTTCCGTGACGCTTTATTATTATTATTGTGAAATTCGTTGGAATGTTTCATGAAATCTTAATTTTCGGATAAATTTGGACCTTAAAAATTTGTGTGTATCAGACTTTTTAACACCTAGCACAACTAATACTACTGCTCCTATTACTTCCACTGCTGCTACTTCTACTACTACTACTACTACTACTACTACTACTACTACTACTACTAATTCAACTACTACTTCTTCTTTTATACTACTACCAATACTAATACAGGTACTATTACTACTACAACTGCGACTAGGCTACTACTACTTGTACTTGAACTATTACTACTTCTTCTGCTTACGTGAATGATGGCACGGATGGTGTCCATAGCGTATGGGTATATGACGTCTAGATCGACGTCAACGGTTGTCGATTGGCTAGTTGTATGGTCATGGTCGATTGTCGTGATTCCTTCAGTTTGAAAAATAGTAGCGATATTAAGGAAAGGAATGTAAAATTCTCTTAGCATTGTGTAGAAAGAGAATTTTTATCTCATTTGAAGGAGAATGTTGATTTGCATATGGTTACGCAACACGTTATTGTTGCTACGTTAGGTGGAAGGGAGGTTTCGGTTTAGCTTTCATTCGCGGTCACCACACCAGACAGACCAGTAACATATTTTTTCCCCACAAGCTTTCGATAATTAGGGAGATTTATAAATCCATATTCTCAGTGGGTCAAACGGTTATTTTCTGTACAAATGATGGACAGGGTTAGTAGAAAAGATATCTTGGAGCTATGTTTTTGGTCTGCTCGATCGCCTTAACGGGGTCAGATAGGAATTTCAGAGAATTTTCCTCATTAGGTTTAGCTCTGTTTTCGCCTATCTCAAGGTCCATGATTTTGCTTGTTTATTTAAGCAAAATCGTTTAGTTGTCAAGTTGAATGACAATTCAAGTTCTCAAAATCCTGGTTATCGTGTCACATTTATAACCACAAAGAAAATCCACAGGCGTGTTCGGTCAGTGTTATTGATATACGACCAAGATTTGAAATATTGTGACGTTTCATGAATATGCAAGATTTACACCTGTTATACATGAGAGCAATGTTCTTCAGAAAGTGCAATTTGACGATTACAAGTAGAGTTTTAGTTAGCAAATAATCAACGTCGGTGAAGGTAATGGGACGAACTATCACTTCCAAGGCGATCTGGATGTAGCTATCCTTTCAAAGCTTCAGCTGAGGAAAGATAGCGTATACATTCAGATCGCCGAGGAAGTGATAGTTCGTCTCATTGCCTAAAACCAAAAGTTGATTATTTGCTTTATATTCCACATCTGATACCAACAATCTATAAAATAAATGACAATTTAACGTACAAAAGCGTTCGTGTCGGTGCGGCTACATGATCGTACTGTTTGGTTTCATATGCACGCGACGCTCCGAAACCCGGAAGCAAATTGACTTTGTGCACGTTGCTATATAGACTCTACAAAATCCAACGAAAACTAAGATATAGTGACGCTAATTCGTAAGATTTTGACGGAAAAGCAAGAAGTAATCGAAATTCTCTTACCTGTGCGGTATCGGTGAGAACAAAGATCCTCCGAGAATACTCTTCATAATTCTAATAAATCACAGGAAAGTGAAATTCTAGGTCAATTTTGGTACGAGGTGGAAGAGAATTGTGCACTTGCTTTGGTGAAATACTGTGTGGGGAAAATGGAAGGCTTGCACTGCTTTGTACGTACGTCCGCGGCGCAGCGCGCTATAACCAAAAAATTTAATTTCCGCGCACCGCTGTGTCGTCTGCGCCGAGCTACAATTGATAGCCCGAGCTACGCACTTTTATTTCGCGCGTACTCAAAATATTGATCACGCGTTAGGACTGTGAGGAGTGAAGAGATCAGCGAAACCAAAATGTACTATCACCTAGAGTGTAACGAACTTTCCTTCTCAAAAAAGTACTATCACCCTGAGTGTAACGAACTTTTCTTCTCAGGTGATCAGATGGGAAAAAACTACGCTTCATCACGTGATCAACTTTTGACCAATCATATAGCAACATTCTTAGTATGTGGAATATAATAATTCATATCGGTATGCAAGCTAGCGTACGCCCAAGTTCATACCAATTTGTTTTAGATGCCGGTTGGTGCTTTATATGTCTTCGATTTGTCATTAATTTTGTCGAGAATGATTTGTTGTTGTTCCTCTGTGAAAACAAATTGATAAAAAGCTAGAGCCATGTCACACTGTACCTTCTGCACACTGCACCATGTGCATACTGCATCTTCTGCACAGTGCACTTTCTGCACACTGCGCCTTCTACACACTGCACCTACCTTCAGCCATGCTACACTGCACCTCCACTGGCTCAGAGAGGTTTCCCTTCGCCCCATCCGGGTCTATGATGTACAGACCATCTTCCGTGGAACCCAGCGCCTTCAAATGGGCACAGTTTGTAGGAGGGTCTGACAAGAGAGTCAAGTGATGCATTCCGGATAAAGGAGGACATGGTGATGATATTGTAAACCATATTGACTGAAATAAACACTAAATGGGAAAGGGTCATGATAGTTTATTGCTCTCTCTTGTTTACGTTTGACAAGAATACAAGAACGGCAATAAATGTACATGCATTTTTAGATTAACTTTACAAGACAATTTCATCTAAATTGAGACTGGCAAAAGCACAGTCCGATTCCCATTGTTTGGTGCACATTTTTGTAACCAGCCCAATTATATGAGTGCCCCCGAGAGGGCCCAGCTCACATTTTGATTACAATCAAAGGTTTTTCTCCCCACCCTTAACGTAAACGCCAACTCGGTGTCACGTGTCAGACTTATGGCAAGCCGTTTTAACATTTATTCCTATTTCTTGACATCACGAATTCGATTTCTTGACATCACGAATTCGATTTCTTGATATCAAGAATTCGATTTCTTGATATCAAGAATTCGAATTATTGATATCAAGAAATGGTTTTGTGTAGTTAAGCAATGGTAATTCTTGATATCAAGAAATAGGAATAAATGTTAAAACGACTTGCCATACGGACGGACCCATCATCTTAGCAACACAGTTTGCCAGTGCCGTACCGATCGTCACGATATTTTCACCGCCGCGGGGGAAATATAGAAGAAATAAACCTTGTAAGCTATGTTACTCCATGCGAATGTTCTATTACTAGCATGACTAAAGCTTAAAAAAAACCTTCGATACTTTGGACAAATTAAAACAAGCTTAAAAAGAAGCAATGACATTTGACGATTGGTCGAAACGTGCTTCTAAGAAAAATGATTTTTTTTTCTTTGTGATGTGCAAAGTCGAACTTGATTCGAGTTGTAACTCTTTAAGAACAATGTTTCAAATGTGTCCACTTTTTTATTCTCCTATAAAACGGACTGGATTCTAAGTAAGATCAACAACTTACAGATTTGACACCTATCTCCGCGTACCCCGTACGAGCACGCGCACTCGAATCCCTCTTCAGTTTCCGTGCAGTTGCCATTGTGTTGGCATGGCGACGAAAGGCATGCTGGGAAGGTAAAAAAATGAATAAAATCAGTAAAAAAAAGGATGAAATTATCATTTCGTGATCAATGAATGTGAGGAACAATATCAGGCTTTATTGTGTACTTAGAAGAATCGAATGTAGAATCGAAGTGTATGGCAGGAGCATGATATGCATAGTAAAAATATTCAGACAATTTTTAGTTAATTGTTTTTCGACGAAGGATATAATTTTTACACATATAAAATATGTGTCTTCATGAGATTTAAAATTTAAGTTTCATCACGATATATTATGTCCGTATATGCCATATTATTGTGCTCAATGAAAAATAACAGCGTGTTTAGCATGAAAGTATATACATGTATACGGCTTGGATTATACGAGCTGCAGTGGAACAGAGGCATTGTCTTAACCTTTTGAATTTTCTCATTTCTCCTTCATCACCACACCACCCCCCCCCCCCCCACACACACACACACACACACGTACACGCACATCCCCTCCTCGGCTAGCTGCAGTGAAAGTTAAAACCACTTTACTGTATTACATATCAATAATCATATTAATCAAACGTGAATATTTCAATTTCTCTTTATGATCTTTATGATCTTTATGATATGATCTTTATTCGGCATGTTCGGGGTCTTTTCCCCTCCACCTACCACACGCCCTCCACCTCGGGAGCAAATAGATTCCTCAAGATTCCTCATGATCATGAAATATTTGTACAATATTCTTTAACATTAATGTACTCAACTCCCATGTAGCAGTATTTTTTCTCGCACTTGATTGGTCGAAGAAGACTATTGGAGTATATTTCTCTTTCGGATTATAACAAACCATACTTCATTTTCGGAATAACAATCGTTGGGAAATGCGAACCGTCGGAATAAGCACACATGGCGCACAAAGGGTTAAATATTACGACATAATCATCGCGTACGGGAACAAACAGACGCCGCAATACATGTATTATTCATCTTATAATGCAGACACAAAATAAATAATCATTCATTATTGTAAGGCATTATGCATGCTTCTGACACAAATAAAATTGTTAAAAGATTGCCAATATCGCAAAGTGAGTTGCGTTATTTTATCTTGCTCCGAATCTCTTGATTACGAATATGAGATGTATTCATCTTTCAACATCTATGAATTTACTACATGCCAGACTCAATACTACCGTATGAGAGTGGTTTGTGTTACCGGTGCAAAAATGCTTCATTGGCGCATTAGGAGTATAACTCTGTTCAAACATGTACCGTACATTTTTGTGACAGTCTCTTGTTTCCAGTAACAAAATGATAATCCAAAGAGGAATATTTATCCACATACACACGAACAATCATATATTAGACCTAATTCAGTAGGGGATAGTGGCGTAGTTGATCTATATCATAGTTATTAATTATCATAGTTATTACATAATCCATGCTGCATAACAACATGTACTTCAATGGCATTGTCATCTACACAGGGTACACCCCCCCCCCCTTATCTCGAACACAATTAGATCACTTTCATATTTTTGTTCATGAAGTACATGGAACAATATAATGCATTTCCGTTTGCGGTATGCATATATGCCTATAATGATGCACATTCATTATTGTTATGAAAGCAGATAATTTAAGGACGTTCACTGCAACAAATTTAGATTTCATTCATGGTTACTTGTATTTTGTATTATGGCAATGGGCCAGAATGTACGTTCCAGACAAGCTGATTCTCTGTACGATGTGTGCATTGTGGGTGAATCGGCTCGCGGCAGGGGGAGCGTTAACATAAAAATAGCATATTAGTTTGTTTTCACCTGGTTTCTTGCACGCCCACGTCGTGTGGTTGACATCAAGGCCCAGAGCCTCTAGCGTGCTGGTTCGAAACGCGTGGACAGAGGGCCGAACCCGCTTAGCGACCAGCTGGATCCTCTCTCCTGTCGAGGTCGTGATCGACCCACAGATGAAGGTCGACTCCGGGCACGACGAGTTCGACATCAAGCTATCAGCCCCGTAAACACATCCTGTCGTGATGAATTTATGATTGTGTGATTGTGAAGGCATTCAGTACACTCTCCCCTTTTGTCATTCAATCGTGCTCCATAAGCAGTTTTTAAACAAAAAACTAAAACAACAAACAAAACTAAAAAAAAGAAAAACATTTATTATACGTTACAGCAGCAATAGCTAAACCATTTATTACTCTTTATTATATTAATTTTGGTTAATCATCATTTTCCTAGAATATTTTTTCTTGTTATACGGTTAGAATATTTTTTTTTTGTATGATTACATAATGTATCTGCTTTGATTATTCTTTTTTCTTCAGGCGATTCCACCACGAGTGCAAGCTTTGAGAAATATAGCTTTCCTTTCATACGTACAAATCATGCAATGGTTGATAGATGAACAGAAATCTATACTCTTTCGTTGATATGGATGCATCATTTATAACTTAATCAAGTTATAGTGCTTATCCACACACTTATGATAGCTTATCTCGAATGGGTTTTTGCAAAGTTCGAAAATGAATGTAGAGGGTTTATTAAATAACAATGACCAAGAAAAGAGTTGTTTTCCAGCCCGGGTTTCCGCTCAATACTATATTTGGAGATTGCACTTGCATCCCGGAACAAAAATCATATGAATATAAATGAATAGGGATAGGAAACGCGCATCAACCGATTTGTGAAAAGATAAATGATTCTAGGAAGGAGTCGATATATACAAAGAGAAAAAAGAAATATCATTCAAATGAAAGACTTTAAAAATGCTTACCTGTTATCAAGAGCAAATGCCAAAGAAGGTACGCTGAGCGACGTGTGATGTCCATGTTTCTAGCATATCAGCTAGAGGGAAAGTGATCTGGGGACACAAATATTATATTTCATATATCGCTCCGATCCGACTGAGCAGTGGCGTAGACAGGTTCGTACACCTGACTGGGCTGCCAACGCTAGTGAGGGCGCGAAGCGCACGAGCGAGGGAGTGAAGCGGCCGAGAGGGGGAGGGTGTGGAAGGGGGGTTCCCCCCTCCCCCGTCCCATGGTAGGGAGCTTTTGCAATTTTGAACTTGAAATCGTGCAATCTGATGCATACTTAATGAGGTATTGCATATTGAGCCACACTACGTATTTATTTATCTCTGTGAATTTTGCTGTTACACCTCTTCAGAAAAAAACCCAATGTCAACTGTGTACGTGCAGGTATAGTCTTTGTTATCTCGATAGGGGTATGTGGTTATGAATAAAAACAGCCTGTGTGGCAATAACGATTAAACTTTGAACAATATGTCTGTTCATTATAAAGCATAATGAATACGTGCATACTATGCTTTTTTACCTCAAAGAAAAATAGTATCCATAGATATTGGCTGGCGGCTCATTAACAAACAGATACAAAAAAACATAAACAGTATCACTATGATCTATGGAGTAACAATACTGCTTTATAAGTTTGTGAAGAAATCGGAACTATAACGGCATTGCATCGTTTCAAATTAGGGCATTATTTACTTCTATTTGATCTCAGTCTTAAAATAGTGACAATAATAATAATAATAATAATAATAATAATAATAATAATAATAATAATAATAATAATAATACAAATAAAAATTAATAGTAATACAAATAATAATGCTAATACTAATAGGTTCCTTTCATCTCGCAGACAGGGTAAATTCACACTGCGTCTTACATAAAACAAATTTCTTTAAACATTTCAAACTTATGTCTTCATGCATCAATCAATATATTTTAAATGAATACAAAATAAAGTGCATCTTAAATAAAACAAAAATAAATAGATAGTTAAGAATACGGAAATTATGTAGCTGCTTAAGCTGGCATCAGCTTCATCATCATCTTTTGCCTCAGATGCTCCATCACTCTTAACAGCACTTTCTTCAAGTTGAACTTCAAGAAGAACACTCTTATCTCCGACATCATCCGATTTTGATGTAGACAGCTGTTCGTCATCATGTTCTTCTTTCTCATTGTGCTTGAAAAAAAAAAGAATTGATCTTTGATGTTTTCAACTTCTTATTATGAGCCATCCTAATCCTAATCAATTCACGCTGTGAATTATGTAAGTGACACACTCACATATATTTCCCCCTTAAAAGGTTAAGGAAGACAAGGCCTCCTGCTTGTTATCATTATCATTATTACTATCATTATCATCATTATGGCTTTATCATTATCATCATTATCATCATTCCCAAAAACCTGGGTGGGGTGGGGGGGGGGGGGTGGGGGGGGAGGAGGAGGATTGTAAATGCCACCCCCACATCCCCCTCCCCCGTTGTGTACGCCCCTGCGATTGAGTAATTGGTATAACCCAATTGACCGCCAATGGAGTGTGTGACAGGTCCGTTGTTAATGCATGCATATAATGAATGATGGGTACATATTCATTTTAGAAGATGGATACGAAAGCGTCTCTATTCAGAAAGCGTGTTCGTGGAAAGTGAAAGGTGTGCACTCATATTTGAGAGGGAATAGTGAAGTAACTCGTATAAATACTGTCCCCATATTTATTTCCTCCTTTATACAGTGTATAATTGTTTTGTTGAAACACATTTATTTAGTCAAACATCATGAAAGGAAATGTCATTGTACTTTTATTTGTTTCTTATTTGTATTTTTCTCTTTCATTTTAACTTCCGTGTTCTTTTTCTCCTAAGAGATGTGGTGATGGTGATAATAATTATAAAGATAATAGGGGTGAAAAAGGAGAAGGACAAAATAGGAGGAGTGTAAGACGGAGAGTTGGGATCGGGAGAGGTCGGAGACAAGGAAATGGTGGAAAAAAAGGGGGGGGGGGTGCATGGACGAGAATGGGGTGGAAATTGAGAAGAAATAGTGAATGTTAACGTGTTAGAGGCAGGGGCGCGGTCGACGACAAACTCGGGATGAGAAGAGGTGTGTGTGTGTGTGTGTGGGGGGGGGGGGGAGGCAGGCTCACAAAGAGGAAAATTTGACGAGCAGGCGGAAGGAGCAATATAAGAAACGGCAGGATAAAACAAGGATAAAGTAAACGAGAGGAATAAGAAGAATAACATGGAGAGGAGAGGTTGGTCAAGAAGAATTCACGGAGTGGAAGCAGGGCAGAAACAAAGGAAGAAACCGAAGACAAATAAGAGAATATGAAAAAAAGACGAAGGGATGGGTTAGACGAAAAGATGGAGAATGAAATGGATTGCCATGGCTACTAAAAAAATACTCTGCCTCTTTCAATTAGAATAATCAAGGCTTAATCTAGTAGAGATGCATTATGAAAAAATAATGATGTATTTTTCGTCATGTCTATTGTTCAATTCATATTTTTTGTAACTACATGTATTTAGAAAGTCGAATAACATTGTGATGTGAAGCACTTTTTTGGCATGACAAATTGGTGGCTCTTCCATAATCATAATTACACCGGGAACGTCGAGGGCCTCTTAATTTCACGGAGCATTGAGCTTGCAGTATTGATTAACACCCATTATCCTTGAGAAACATGGCACATCATGACAATGTACTTATCTTATATTGGCAGCATTTTATGGTGGATGGATAATTATGCTCACGCTCTCATATCAATCAGAAAAAAACCTGGTATTTTCTGATCGGGAGCTCTACCCCGATATAAAAAAAAATACCCGTAAACTAGTAAATATACCTTCTCAAAACTACGTGTATTTGTTTAAAGTCGCGGGGATATTTGCGGTATGAAAGCAAACTTCGAGTACTTCTATTCTATCAAACATTAGCGCTGACAACAAGAACTTTCCCATACATGCCATACAGCATGTACAGAGCCACTTTGGGGAGGTGTGATGCATGAAATGATTATCGGGGATTTTTCAGAGCCTGACTATCAAAGCCTGCTTTCGTATAATAAGGGTATTTTCCTGATCAGGGAGGTGTTTGTTAATTTCTGTAAATTATTATGCAACGATGAAATACACAATTTCAGGGGTAATAAACGATTACCGCTATTCGTCCATGAGGGCCCTTTGTGAGAGTTGCTATGGTTGAGGAGATGATATCGTCATGATAATCATCGGCGGCATTAAAATTGTATGAGTTCTGTCAATTATCAGATTAAAAACAAATTACTTAATTGTGGGCAATGTTGACTCGCTCCAGTGCTCGTGGTGTAATTGTTAAGTGCATATTCATCGGATGGGTGATTCCTATCATTACCAGATGCCACGAGGATAGAGGACCGGAACCAGGGTTTGGGTGAGGGGGATTATGTAAAGGGGGCGCGCCCTCTGCTCAAGTTAGTATAACCCCTTGAAAACCACTTTGGCTTTTTGTACAATTTTCATGCAAATGGTAATGAGAGAGTTAATTGCGCAGCTGATCAGGGATAGTGCTGATGATGATGGTTGTCATGACGCAGGTGATGGGGTATTGGTAATGATGAGGAGGAGGATGGTGGTGGTGGTGGTGGTGGTGGTGGTAGTGGTGGTAGTGGTGATTATGAATTGTAGAGAATGTTGTTGATGGTGTTAGTGATGGTGATGATGGTCATGATCATGGTGATTCCCATAATGTTGATAGTGATGATAGCAGTGATGATGACGACGATGATGATAATTTAATCGTTGTGAAGATAAATCATCACCATCGTCATCACTTTACTATTATAGGAACAAGAACAAGAAGAGAAAGGAGATATATGGATAAGGAGAAGAAAGGAAAAGGAGGGGAAAACACACAAAAAACATAACAAAAACAATGACATTACCTTTCGTGATGTTTGACTAAGAAATGTTTTTAAACAAAGCATGTATATGGAGGACATTCAAATGGAGACTGTAATTATACTTCCCTATTTCCTCCACGATATGACCGCACACCCTACACTTCCACACACATTCTCCCTCTGTATGCATGGTAGAGACGCTTTCATGTTTTTCTTTTAAAATGAATAAGTACCCATCATTAATTATGAACATGCGATAATAATGGACCTATCATACGCACCATTAACAGTTTATAGAAAGTGGGGTAGATACCAATTACTCAGTCGGTCGGGAGCGATATCTGCAGTATAATAGTTATTAACTCGGATCTCTTCTCTCAGTTGTTATAATAGATGCATGGACGTCACACGTCGCTTAGCGTACCTTCGTTGGTATTTTCTCTTGATGACAGGTGAGCATTTTAAAAGGGTTCCTTCTAATAATTTAAAATAAAAAAAGTTCCGAATTGAGGCGAAAAATAAAGAGAGCTTTCTTGTAGGAAACTAATATCATTAATCTTTATTTTAATATTTAATTATCTAAGCTGTAGAAATAGTGGGTTGGTGTGAGTAACAACATACTCGAATGGTTTGTTCTGAAGCACTCATATAGGTCCTGTATTACATTTGTGAGTTGCCAAAATAATATTACAATATGCTATATGTGGTAGAATCAGAGTATAATACAATATATTTAACCCTAAAACGGCCGGGGGTGGGGGGGGGGGGGGGTTGAATCACCCCCCCCCCCTCGACGTTTCGTGCAATAATGCCGCAACGCAAGAATGACTCATCGCAACACTTCTTAATTTTTTTTTTCAAGTCTTGCGCAACTTTTGAGACCAAATTCGCGACATCCACGCATACCATTACGGAGCCACGCCCATTTTCGTAACGCATGTCATCCCAAAACGTGCACAATTTTACAATTTTGTGTGCATTTCCTATATGGAAAACAGTACTTGTTCATAAAACTCATAAAAGCCTAATCATTTTTCCATTTGTTAATTTTGATTGATTAATTTGATGCTAATTATGGCTGAAAAGTGGTCAGTGACAATTTTCAATAGAAAACAAAGAAAAACAAAAGGAAAAAACAAATAAATACATAAGAAATTCCAAAAACAATAAAATACATAAGAATTAAAATGAATTTTCAAAGTTTTTTTGATCACCAATTGTGAAGCATATTATAACAGATATACAAACCAAATATTAGACTCTAAATGTTTTTATTTAGTGTTTAATATAATTGTGGGCTAAAATTGCATAATAAATTAATTAAAATTAGCAATTAACAATTTAGAAAAATATAACAAAATAATCTTGTAGATCATGACACAGGTAACGTGAGTGCCAAATTTTGTCGCAATCGCGCGACCGATGGCCGAGATCTTAAGGGGGGGGGGTGGGGAATCAACCCCCCCCCCCCCGAAAAGCCCGACCTGATTAGGGTTAAGCTTAGTTTTTAAACCAACATTACGAGATATAGGTCGTATAATGTTTTTTACATGATCATTCCATAACAACTTTTCATTTATATATATATATACACAAAGACATTAAGAAATTTCAGTATTTTCAAGCGAATTGCCGTCAATCAAGAAATCGGAGTTAGGCAGATAAGCATTCTTATTTTCTTTAAATATAATACAATTCGTTTTGATTAGAATGATAAACAATTATCTTTAAACCGTGTGGATAATTTTCGTTATTCAAAATACTAATCAAGCGAGGGAGAAGTGGGAGGGTAGAGGACGAAAAGGAGAATGGAAGAAAGACAATGGGGGAGAGGGAGAGACAGAGAGAGAGGCAGAGAAGGGAGGGGGTACATTCAGAGAGGGAGAGACAGAGAGAGAGAGGCAGAGAAGTGAGGGGGTACACACAGAGAGGGAGAGAGAGAGATGCTAAAAAGTGGCCACAGTATTAAAATATAGGTCTATATAGCTGTCTTTTTCACCAAAATTAATTGCATGCTGAAATGAATATTCATTCCCCTCAGCATTATTATCGTTTGACTTTTGATATGGTTGGCTGCGTGTCCCAAACAAAGGTATGACATTGGGGACATCGCCGTGGTGCTAATATCAACTTCCTGTGAAATTATCATTCTTAATAGCGAAAGACGCTTTGACTCGAGAAACAAATGAAAAGGAATTTCCCATGCATTCCCGCCCGGGCCCCTCCCAACAAATTCTTGATAGTTGTTCAATAACTAAGAACATACATCAGATTACTACATCACAATTTTGTGTGCGGGCAAATAGCCAAACCATCAAACACGGACAGCCTACGTCTTCTCCCCTCTGTAGAAATATTCCACACACACTCCAGTTATGTCCATTCCAACCACATACCTCAACTACGCCTTATTCATATCCCTTTCCAATCACTAAATGTAAATATCCCAACAAACAAAAGTATGTAAATAAATGAATTTACACGAGACATACGTGTGAACAAGTATATAAGGTGGACTGTAATGGAAAATTCATGCAAAGACATAGGCTGGTAAATCCACGGAGCTCAAGAAAGCTGATAGCGCATATACAACATACAGCACTAACATTCCAGAAACTTGTCTGAATGGTCACATGTATGTGCTCACAAAATGTAATTAATAGTCATTTAAGATAAAGGTGCAAGAGAAAAAAAGTGGGAAAGAAAATCTCAAAGAAAAACAAAAAGTGAGGGGAAAAATTGAAGACGGTCGCAAAAATTACATTGCAAAAAAATGAAGTAATGATCTTATACCGAAACAAGGATTCGAACCGGAGTCGCGCGTCGAATTCGTGATATCAAGAAATAGGAATAAATGATAAAACGGCTTGCCATACGCGCGTTCTTAAAAGAGCGTCTTAACCAATAAATCTTCCCATTTAATGCACAGCAGGGGCTAGAATGATTTCGAAATCAATATTTACGCTCAAATATCGCCATGATCCCGACATCTTATTAAAAAACCCGAAGGCAACACAGGCGATAGCAAGTAGACTCAGCTACAACATACTCAAATATCAGAAAAAATATATTCAGACATGAGTGAGGTACAGCCCGGGGAAGATCATCATGCCATTTCATGATTCGAAATAGATGCTTCTTCCATTGACATAACCCGTACATATGTCACATGTTGACATAAATGCTCATAATCAAGATTTACACCATAATGACTTGAACAAGTTGAAAAAATAAAGGTAACTTATACCATAGATCAATGTCTCAGCTACAACATACTAACATTTGGGAGAAAATGATACAGGATTACTGAGATACGCTCAAAAAAAGTTCATGACGTCATGCGTGACGTCATTTTTCGTTTCATATGGCAACATGACGTCACAATGAACTTAGCGACAAATTGAGACATGAAAACATAGACGTTTCCACACTTTGAGAATATCACAAATAAATGGGGGTCACGAACAATTCTAAGGAGTTATAGGGTGATGAGCTTAAATGCGGAAGCCCGAAGTAATGACACCTGAACTCCTGGCAACCATCGCTTAACCTTTTATTTTTTTAATCCACTATGTGTTGTTTTTCTTATATGACAATAACCAGCCATCGCGTAACATTTCCAATTTTTTCTTCCTTTATTTTTTTTTCGTCCTCTTTTATATCAAGTTTTTTTTTACTCTAATAGCAGTAAACTTGGATGATACAAAGTATAAAACAGAATAATTGTATTACTTATTAGATGCCCAACACACACACACACACACAGTCACCCATCCACCCATCCACTCACCCATAAAGCTTTACACACAAACACACATGCACGAAAATCTTGTCCTGTCATTTCCTTTACTTTATTTTTCCTTTAATTCCTTGATTTTCACTTTTACGAAATGGATATTACGATACATTATAACAATGTAATTTAATATGGCAATAAACACAACAGAAATGATATAATTCTATAACATGCTACTCATAAACAAACAATCATATAGCTTTGAGAATCAATTGTACAAGGTATACATTAAAACTTGCGGAATGCGGAATGAAGTAGACTGGGCATTTGTATCAATCATTTTTTTTTTACTTTTTGGCTCAAAATCTCAACTCAAAAAACTTCATTTCCATCTCAGGTAGCAACATTCCCTTGTCAAAATCATGTCGCAACCTTGGTGTTGTTTTTGACTCCCATATGTCTATGTCCAATCAGATTACAAGTATTTGTAGATCAGTTCGCTATCAATTGCGCAACATTGCATTTATAAGAAAGTCTCTCAACTGAGAAACTAGTACATTCACTCATTTTTGGTAATGGCCTCCTATACAACTTACCAGACTCTCAAATTGGGACACTGCAGAAGTTACAAAATGCAGCTGCACGCATTGTAACTTTAACCGGCAAGCGCAGCCACATCACCCCTGTCTTGAAAAGTCTTAATTGGTTGCCCTTGAGGGAACGCCTTGTCTTTAAAATACTTCTTTTAGTCTTTCATATTGTCAACGGAACTTCCCCCAGCTACAAAAAATCTTTAATTCACAACTACCAACCATCACGAACCTTAAGATCCTCCACGTCCGGTCTTTTGCAAGTTCCGGTATCAAAGAGATCGTGGGGAAAACGGGCCTTTGTACATGCACGGCCAACCCTGTGGAATTCTCTTCCACAGAGTTTGAAAACCCCGACGTCAGTGACTACCTTCAAGGGCAACCTAAAGACATACATGTACCTGTATAATGGTGCTTTTTGACATACAAGTTCATACCTGTATTGTATTTTTTTTCTCTCTCTCTTTAATTTGCTCTGAAGAGCCATGAGCATCTGATTAAGATGGGAAGTGCGCTATATAAATTCTATGTATTATTATTATTATTATCATTATCATTATTATCATTATTAATATCATTATTATTATTATTGTTATTATTATTATGATATAAACTATTATATTTTGAATTAAATTTAACTTCGTTTGAACTATTGCCCCTTTTCCGTCCATTACCTTTACTTCCTAAAATATGCATCAATGTATTTATTTTTGTTACATGCACGTACGCCCACCCCACCCCCAAACCACCCACAAACACTTGCACACACACATATGCACAGCACGCATACACTTTCTTTTTATAATTTCTCCATGAAAGGAATATTACATCGTAATTAAAAGAAGATACATCTGACTTTCCCCACATACACCCATTACACCCCCATTACATTACATGATTGCGAGTAAAATTGATTATACTAAAAATACCATCATTGCACTGAGACTATTATCATTCACATTACACTCTTGAAAATACTGACTTTTGAAACTCGATCCTCTTAGAGGCAACATTCACGGAATATAACAAGGAGAAGGTCATCACGGTCGTCGTCAGATCTGTACGGTCTTTCAGGCTTGCCAGCACCAAATACGTCATAGCAACGTAAAATCATGAAAATAGGGGATATATGGAGCAGTTAATCCCGAGTAAAATTTGATTTCTGATAAACTGCCCTGCATGTAAAATGGAGGTGAAGATCAATGATAGCGTACTGCATAAGCAACAGGTGCACGGCGTGAAATATTGTAGAGGATTGGCTACGCGCAAGTGGCGCCTAGGACATCCTGTTACGTTCTCATTGCGCTCTAAGTGAGTTCGCTATAAGCGCTCGCATAGAGACCACATTTTGCAATTTGCTTGTGTCACTGAGATTCTGTGACCATTTTACCCATGTCCCAAACAGGATCGACACTTGCAGAACGGACAGAGGCATCACTGGGAATACTTGGTGAACGCCATTTGTGAATAGACTTCTAATACCTTATAGGACATAATCAAACCACACCCCGGCATCCTAACTAAATCGGGTTCACAAAGCCAGAAAATCTAAAAGTGAGCAACGCTTGTCAACTACGTCTTATGGCACACTCACTGCGTCATTATCAAGAAAACGAAATCACAATCAGCGCGCATGACTCTGAACAGGGATGTGTTACGGAAGGATAGGAAGCAACTTTCTTTCTTTGAACCCATGTGCCAAGCCGCTGAAAAGTTATGGTGTTGTCAACAGGTGCTGTTGAGGTGTTTGAACAATTATGAACATGATTGTGTGGCAACGGTTTTTCAGAGAGAACAAAAGAAATGTACAGTCTCATTTCGCTTGTACCGTTCTGTTAATGACATTAATACTTCCATGAGCACAACAGGTATCAGCAAACACAAATAAACAAGTTTTTCAAGTAAAATATCTCTGCTTCACGCAAACACACACAAACGCCGTTAATGATAACACACAGCTTAATATATCATTTTGAGGATGGTTGAATCTCCCAAATGCAAAAGTTGTCGGAAAGTGAAGAAATTGGTCAATTTTGTAATTAATACAAATAGCTTATATGTCCGATTTTTAATGATTCTTCAATACCTTTCAAAACAAAAGCAGAGTATTAGGATCTGTCATTATCTGCCGTTCACTTCCTTATAGTTTGCAAACTAATTTGTCAAAAACAAAACGTCTACAGACAAATGGGAAATTAAAGAAATTTCTTTTCAAGTTGACATCAGCTAAATATCGGCTCGGCACATGGAACATCAAAGCATTGTCATGATTATGGAATTCTTTTGACATTCATGAGCAGGCTTTAGAACCCATACAGATGTTTGAATGTATTATGCTCGAGTTTCTACTTCTTCCTATAACACTTCCCTGCTCTGAACACGCAGAAAACCCATTTATAACGCAATGGGGAGTATGGAAAGCTTATTGGACACCGTGGGCGGGAAATTGTTTGCTCGCAATGTGATTTCGTCTTGCATGCAGGGCGCCGAATAACAAGGACGCAATCGTACATTCCCGGCGTCGTCTTTGTTGTGATTCTTCAATTACGTTGATCGGCGTGTACTATAAGATCATTACTCCTTGAAGAATGCCAATGTGCCATAACGCTCTTCCATTTTTAATACCAAATAGCTAAATATTTACCGGAGAAATAGACATTGCTCTTGAAAGTTCGTTCTCAACAGTATTTCCGATGCGTTGTTGCACGCCTACCTCGGAAGCGCCATTTCCCAAACCTTCCACATCTTGATCCCTACAGACAACGACTGGTTCAGCATCGTTATCATGAACGCCAGGCAATGGGTGTGAGGAAACGACGTCAATGAGCTCTGTCTCAGTGTCGTGATCGTGGTCGTGGTTGTGGTCTTGATCGTCAGATAATGGGTGTAAGGACACGACGTCAGTGAGCTCGGTCTCACTCGTGTTGGAGCGGAATACGGCATGGTCCTCTTCTTCGATGTCAAGGATGTCGCGGGAGCAGTCGTCGGCCGTCACGTCAATGGTCGGCGTTGGGAGATTGGTGGTCTTCTTCAATCGGGATGAGTAAGACTGGGGTGGTTCATTCCGAAGCGCATATTGTAACATGCGCTTCTCGAACTGGTCCCGCATCCAATGGTACACCACCGATGTGCGTGAAGCTACCTCACGGCCAAGCTGCCGAGCTCGCTGGGTCATTCTATTTTCCTGACGAGGTGCTGCTGGCCTGGGCGGCGATGGTACCTGCTTCGGTGTGTCTATACCTACCAATGGTGCGTCTATGCCTACCAACGGTGTGGCTTTAATCGCCATCTTAGCTCGATGCTCAATGCAGAGAACGGAAATGCGATAGGAGATCAACAGCAGGACGAGAAGATTCTTCACCGCAAAGAAGGCCATGGTGCGATTGATGTCGCCGATGGTGATCATCAGGAAGAGCCGCATCATGAGGAAAGGACAGTCCTGCATTATGAGGACTATAAGCAGAGACCATATCTCCGAGCCACAGATATTCGGTCCCTTCGAGGACTGGGTCGCCGGAGAGGGCGGGCGAGCACTGGCAGCAGCAGCAGCTGTATTGGGACCGTCCGTTTCGGCAAGAACTTCCGGCTCCGCTTGCTTCTTGAAGAAGAGCAACTTGCTCCTTATGGACTTGTTCCCGCGGAAGTTCCTGATCTTAGGCCCAGCCACTGATGTGAGAACGAGCGCGAACTGGCAGAGACTCATACCCCATATCGCGATGACGAGGCTGATCAAGGAGATGTCACAGGCGACCAGGGGTTGCGCCATGCTCTCGTTGGAAAACTCCAAGATGTCCGCCGCCATGCCGAGGTAGACCAGTAACAGCTGAGAGAGTTGTTCACGAGTCAGCATTCCCTTCGGCAGCATCCACCGGCCTAAGATCACCACAAGCATCGTGATCTGTTCCAATAACTCAGGGATCTCCGTGAAGGTAGCTTTGACCAATATCTGGATAAAGCCGTACAAGTGCCCCGCGTCCTGCATAGGTTGATATCAAAGGACATTCAACAAAACACATGTCATGGAAAGATTATTATCAATTAGGCGTACGCGTGGTGGTAGACGTTACATTACTTTCGAGTTTCGGTAAACCGTTTTCATGCAGGGTTGTAATAATCGTGTGGTCGACTATTAGAACAAATAAAAATATTCCAATGATCCCTCAAATTGTGTCAACAAAACTTTTATTTTTAAAACGGCTTTGTTTCCCACAAAATATCCATGATGATAAAAGTCTGTAATGCATTGATCTCATTGCCACATCCCTGGTAAAGGGAAGTCTACCCTGCGGTTGCGTTTGATCAAAGCAGAAAAATGAACATGATGAATGAAACATTTTAGTAAACTTTTGATGAAAATCAAAGGATAAGAAAGATGCTATTTTTTAAAACATTGGTTTTTTGACGTCCCGTGCGGGATGCCCTCCTATAATATTGTGTACTAATGTTTTTTTGAAAATGTCGATTTTCTCAAAAGAATATACATCATTACCTGTGTATTTGGCACATCATTGAAACATATGTTTTTACACACATGCCTTAATTAAAAAAAAATCATTCATCAAAAACAGAGAGAGAGCAATTTATTGAATTATACTGTACGCAACACATGGGAGAGCACCTCACACGTGACATCATTGAATCAAAATGTTAAAAGATCATAACTTTCTTATCCTTTGCCGGATTTGTTTGAAACCTTAACTAATGTGTTTCTCTTATGTTTCTGATTTTATTGAAGTCAACTTAGCTTCGGGGTGGATTATTTCTTTAATCAAATATGACCTTAGTGCCTTACTACCATCACAAATTTAATCAAAATGATATTCTGAGGATCGGAGCCATTTCATAATAGAAAGATTTCGCTGTACAACGCCCTTTGTTCTAGAAAAGAAAATCTGTAGTCCGTGTGCAAAATCGAGAAGTTACTATAGCAACAGTGGTTAATGGTAGAAATCACGTCCATTCTATATAATGCCCTTCAAGTGAATCAACAGCCAATCAGCGAGCGTTCTGGTAGACGTAATTTATAATTATTTACTGCACTGTGTCCGTCCGCGACGTTAAGCGAATACTCCCTATTATATTGCCAGCGGCAACCAACCAGAACACTAGAAGCAAATAAAGAAAAAAGGATGGTCTTTCTTCCACTTTCTGATATCATTCGCTCTCCACTGTTTTGTCCATTCCTCGATAGATCAGCGGAAAATATTCCGGATCCGAAATTTATTCGGAAGCGTCCCCATTATTGCGCAATAACGCGTTACTTCGTTCCCTTGTATGTCATGATTCAGCTTGGCTCCAATGCACTTTCAATCTACCAGTTGTTGCTAATTGGATAACAAGCTTAGTGGTTACCATTTTACCCTTAGTAACGTACTGCTCACAACATTTATATACATATCGAAAATATTATTGCATTTTGAGAAGTACTGCTTTATTGATCACGCGATCCTTGCTGCCCACCCGATCATCATTGTACTAAGGAGTTATTAAGAAAGGATGCGTGACTGTATCAAATGGCCTTCAAATATTGATAATCCTCTTATAACCTTGCCTGCTTCATGCGCTGTGTCCACAATCCACACGAAGCTAATCGAGGAAAATCAAGCGCTGGCTGTCAGATGAAGTGATCGCTTCCAGCTTTGTTTGGACCGTGTTGAGTGAGGGTGATCGGTGATTAAATACGAAAGCCTGCCGCTCGCTATTAAGAATGGCCGATTACAACGTTTCTCTCAGAATGGGCGGTACGGATGAAGTGGGTAAGAGCTTCATCACCGTGGTAACCAGAGTAATCAGAGCTGTCCGCATCACTTAACTTGTTTTAATGGCGTTGGTGTAAGCGTCAATATTCCTTGGTAGGTTTGGACTGGGTATATACATCATGTATACGGCGGCCTGTACTTATCGGAAATTGGGTAATATTTGCGAACCCAACCCTTCTGCTACTTCTTCCACTCAGTGTTGTACTCCCACCGTCGCTACTACTGATGTTAGAATTTTCATCATTAACGGAGTCCTTGTGACTCCGTGCAACAGTGACATCATTACTCATTACTTTGAAACTGTCTAATACTTTACTACGGAGTATCGCTTTCATTTGAAAAGGAAAGTGGATCTGGGCTCCATATGATTCGACGGTCAATCACTAATGTACTTTTAACCATTTGTGTGCCAAATAAAAGGCTGTTCTATGGGATTTGTGTGTATTAATGGTGAAAATAATAATCCCAAAGTGGCACATTAAGGGTTAATGGATAAATATACTGTAGTTCCCTTGGCGACGAGAACAAAAAGTAGAATAAACTGACCACCGTCCTATATTAGACCGGGATCCCTTACCCGACCCGTTTCATGGTCCTAATTGGCCAACCATGTCAAATCTGGACCTAGTAGGAAATTTCACAGAACTCGCGCCCTCCAAATGACATCCTTCTAATTTTCCAATGATTGCATTTCAGTTCGATTCGACTTCTAAGCTTTAATCATCATGATTATCAATATAATAGTAACATAAATTTTGTTTGTTTGTTTGTTGTTGTTGTTGTTGTTGCAGTCACAATGCGGATATGGAACTATAGGCCCATAGCTGATAGGCCACTGTAAAAAAGGGTGAACGCAAAAGAACTTGTCAGTACGTAAAGCCAAACCTTGGGGGGGGGGGGGGGGGGGCAAAATCCCACGGGGCGCTACGTTCGGACAAGCCGGGCTGCCATACGGCCCTCGGGAACATTAATGCAAACCAGGGCCCGATCTTATAAATATTTGCGATTGATCTTATCTTGACTTAACTTGACTCGCATCTCTGTGCATTAGACATGTTACAGAGAGGGGACTGGACTTGCGATTGATACAAATCGATCGCAACTCGTTACAAGACGGGGCCCAGGCCGTATATAATGCAGCTAAGCTATACATACCTCGCCCACCTGCGGAAACACCGAGGAGCGGTTTTTGGTGATCAGCTCCGTGCAAATTTCCGGAGTCAGTTCGCCCGAAGTCAGTTCGTCCAGGACCGCCATCCGCCGATTGTGGACGTTCACTTGGAGCAACCCGATTCCCGGAATCACACACATCAGAAGCAGCAACATAGCAGGTGACAACCTGTACAGACATTACATGCATATATCCCATCAGTTACATAAGCGTCAATGTGGAATTAGTATGTCAGTATTCAATAATCAGTCAATACTTTTTGTCAATGCATTCCATCACTTGGATCATTGCGCATTTTGGATGTATTGCATAAAAGGATACATGGACCCTACCACGAAGGGTCCATGATTAAACCACTGAAAAAAACTGTTGCACTTTCTGGGAGGTAATGTCACATAATGCCTGTATTAAAGGGGCCCAGAATTTCGTCTAGCATAATTGCAGTATTTATTTCATACCTGTCCATCTGCCTATCTATCTATCAGATTATCTGTCTGTCCATTCACCTACCGATCTATAATGTTTTATCTACCTATCCGTATCTATATGTCGATCTGTCTATCTATATATATTCTACATTTGTCTCTCTCTCTCTCTCTCAGTCTCTCTCTCTTTTTCTTTCTCTCTCTCTCTCCCTTTCTCTCTCTCTCTCTCTCTCTCTCTCTCTCTCTCTCTCTCTCTCTCTCTTTAGCCTTCCCTTCCCAATGAATATAAAAAGGTCACCAATTTTCCATATTTCCCTGGCCTTTCCCTTTTTTGTTCACATAACCCTTCCATGTTCTAAAAGTCATCCAATCTCCGACACTGTCTACTTCTCCTTCTAGTGTATGCCCTGTGTCTAGTTGGTCATTTCGTTTGTCCACCTGCCATCATTCCTCCTAACTAGGTGAAAACCTCCCACTTCTTTGACAATTTGTTTCTTGTACCATTATCGCTTTTGTTACTCCTGTCCGTCAAATCCTAGTTTCTTTACAGGTCTGCTCTCACGACACCATTCATGATTATTTGCATTGCACTTCATGTGACATGCTCCTCCATTAACTAACACCAATCGCTTGTCATGTGTGACTGGTTGGGGGAAAGGATTGGTAATCAACATTATTTGAATTTGACAGGAGACGTATCATTCTAAGCGATGTTTCCTTCTTACAGGGCAGGGTGAATTAATTCTGAGCATTCTAGATATAGATTTAGATTGAGGACAAATGTATTATTAAGACGTTTACTTTGTGTCATACCACATCATACAGCATTGTGTCAAACCGTATACGAAACAGTTTAAAACAAAGATGCATCACGACTGGGTATTACAATTCATGAAGTTCAGATTGCCTTGTATGTTTTATGCTTCGAAGGGATAATATGGATCAGCATTGAAATTCAAATTTGTCAATACTGATATTATACGGCAGTTGTTTTCGAGACTAGTGATATTTTATGTATTTCTATCTTCTTCTTCTCCCATACATATCTTTTTATGTTCACCCGCTCTACCCCCCCCCCCTTCTCTCTCTCTCTCTCTCTCTCTCTCTCTCTCTCTCTGTCTCTTGCTCCCTCTCCCTCTTTAAATCTTGTACTGCCTCTACTACCCCCTACATCTATATCTCTTTCATCTCACCTCCTCGTCTATAGGTATACATACATTAAGCTGCCTCTATCTCTTTATATATCTGTCTCTTTGTCTCTGCATATCTCTGCCCCCCCCCCTGCCACCACCCTCTCTCTCTCTCTCTCTCCCCCCCCCCCCCCTCTCTCTCTCTCTCTCTCTCTCTCCATCTCTCAGTAAAAGATCATTTTACAAGTCCTGCATGTTCCTTACCATTTCCACTCGCCGCCCTTGCTGCAGCAGAGCGTTATCGGCATTTCAATGGCAAGCAGTGCAATGGGAGTGAGGAGGGCATAATAATAGTAAATGTCGTAGTTCCCCAACACGAAGGTGGCTACAAATAGGCCGTTTGCCGCAAAGACCAGCCGTGTGAACAGCGCCTTGCGGCACATCGAGATTCGCCTTCCCATCTCGGCGGCCGTCAAAATGACCGGCGGTGTGATATCGAAATGTTACTGGGTTTCAGTGACTGGAATTCAAAACACAAAGCAAAAACCAAAGAAGAAACAAACACAAAATCAATCATTATTAAAACCGTGTTGTATTCTGTGATGTGTTTACTCTTATGAACACATCGGGATCAAATATAAAAGACCATGCATAAATAAAAGATACAATCATTACTAACCATTAAATATTATGATAGCCATATAAAAGTTACTATTAATTCTACTACTACTATTACTACTGATGATACCAATGCTACTACTACTACTCCTACTACTACAACAACTACTTCTATGGCTGCTACCACTACTTCTATATCCTACTTATGCTACTACCTCTACTACTACTACTACTACTACTACTACTATTACTACTACTATTATTATTACTACTACTACTACTACTATAACTACTACTACTACTCCTACTACTACTACAACGACAACGTATCACAAACCGTTGTGACGTGCGTGATCAACAATATCGATGTATTAATAGATATGAACATTTTGAAACTATTCTGCTTCTTTTGGATATACAACGATGGTACTGAGGCCATTGTAGAACCATGGTAGAACAATGGTACCCTAAATAATTCTAGTTTGTATGGTACAAATATGGTCCTCCGTTGTGTCAATGGTATTTCAACAATATGGATGGAAATACTGTCTACAACTATGAACGGGGGCGTTGTAAGTACATTGTACCCATGGAATAACCATAGTAGTACCAAACATGTTGAATATTTAACTATTTGCAAGTTTGCAGAGTTTCGTTATAAAACACTGGTGAACTGGATGCCAATTGACAGTTGATAGGCTAATCGTTTTTCTAAATTATGCAAATAATTGTGGAGTCCATTATCATTATGTATTTAAATGTTATTCACGTCGTTCGAACAATACGTTACTTATGGTAACCCGCAAGCTTGTTCAAGGTTTGGCCGAATAGCAACAAGTA
>OZ022588.1:17873937-18091437 GCA_963669155.1 Arbacia lixula | reverse complement strand
CAGTCAATCATAGTCCGCGACCCTTGGTTCGCCGGTAGAATTTCGTTATTATCGTGGACTATGATTGGCTGGTTAGGATCGTTCACAACTTCGTCATATCTCGCTCATTTTGGATTTGAACATGGTTGATGTTTTGCTGGATCCTGACCCTTCTATGGGGGGGGGGGGGGGGGGGGGGTTGAAAAATAATGGTATCTCCATAAAGTACAATAAATTCCGCTTCAGATGATCTCGAAATGTTAGGGGCTCAAAAGCGATTGACATTGAAATATAGAGTTTATTTTAATTTTTAAATTTTTTATTAGAACCACATATTTATCTCGAATTTGCAATATTTTTCTGCCTGTTTTAATGAAATGTTTTTTCACACTTGGTAAAATTCGACCTCCAACATACAGTTACAAAAGAAAGCGCACGAAAATATGGTATATTCATGAAGATATCACAGTTTGAAAAGGAGACGTTTTCCGCGGTTCGAGAGGTCAAGTGAAGGTCACGACTACCTCGCTGAAAATAAAATGAGCGTCTTTTCCGGTGCCTGCCGTTTGGCTGCTTTACAAAGATTTTCTCTTTGATTTCTCATGTTCGAAGCTGCCGATTCTCTTGTTGAGTTTTGCCTGGATTTGACGGATAAACAAAATCGGATGCCCAGAAGAATTTGGGTAAATATGTTCAGCAGCGAAAGCTGAAATGCATGCATGTATGGGAATGTATATGACCCATAATAAAATCCAGGTGAGCGTGACGCAATCGCGTATGCATCATATTGTTGAGAGCAGAGCAGCCATGAATCAAAACCTTGTTCAAAGAGATGGATATCCATGTGCTTAAACATCCTTGGTCGAACCAGTGAAAGTCTCACTTGACTGATGTTGTTTGGAACCAGCAACCTGCATAACAATGGGTACACATCTCTTTCTCCCTTTTTATACCTTTTCCATCTTGTATTACTTGCTGGTTTCTTTCTTTCTCTCTCTCTCTCTCTCTCTCTCTCTCTCTCTCTCTCTCTCTCTCTTTACCTCTCTTTCTTTATCTCCCCCCCTCTCTCCCTTCTCCATTTCTCCTTTCAGTCCTAAGCCCTTCCTCTACCTTGTCTCTACCCCCCGCGAAACTCACTTCTGTTTCTAGAAAATACAGTTTCACCTCCTTTTCACATACTTCACAAAGTGCAACACAATTAAATGCCACATCAGCAGTGATATCTGAGCAGATACTTTGTTATTAAACAAAAAATATCATATAATATTCATACCAATAAAATAAAGTGGATAATAGAGCAAAATGGGACATGGACGGAATATGGAAGAATGTAAAAATACTTGGAATTGATGATGGGGAAGTTTTACCCACTACATGTAATGTCAAACAATCACTTAGCTTTTGCTTTCTCAACCACGTTTCAAATACATGTATTCGCATAGACACCTCTGAATGGCAATTGTGTACAATGTCAATGCATCATTTAAGGTACATCCGGATGAGGAGTTGTTTTCCCAGCCAGGATGAGCTGGACAAACTAACTAGCAGGATTGATGTGGATATCGAATTTACACTGGATCGCACAAGATCATAGCTAATATGTCACATCAAGTATATAGCATGAAATACAGTGCATGCGAACCAGAACAGGTGTGAGTTTTATGAATTAACAACCATACTTTTGTCAGTGTATACGTTGATAAGTTGATCTTAACTCATCTATAACCAAGGCCTATTTAGAGCAGATTTTATCTTTATTTAGCGTTAAAATTGGCAACACTGTTTTTAAAATCAAATTTTTAGCATAAAATGGATCCTTCATTCCTATGCAATCAACATACCATTAAAAAAAAATTAAGCAATAATTGTGCCAAGTTAAAAAGCAAAAGAGAGATTTTGAGCTTTTCAGCATGTTGCCAATTTTGAGATTTAATCCATTTACTGTAACAATCAATATGATGGTGATACATATCAATAAGCATCAAACACTTCATCTTCTAAACAAATGTATGCACTTTCATGTGGTGCATATTTATCAGTTTTAATCATTTTTATTATAAGTTCTAGCCCCAATTCTCAAAAGATATGTAGTTATGAGTTTGTCAAGAGCTTTTCAAACCATTGCAATTACAATGCAACTGGCAAGACATATACCATACTAGTTGGTAGTCATTAAGTTAATAAATATCACATGCTATTACAATCTTTGTGAAACAGATATGAATACATACAAATATTTAACATAGACATTTTGAAATATATAATCAACATTTTTACAATATGGTTACTGGTATGACAAATAATGAATTTGGTGTGGGGCGATATATGACAACCAGGTTAATGATGATGATTAAAAGTAGGAATTTCCCTGTTAGTCCTTCATGGTGGTCACCTTGGGTGCCATTTTGGATGATTCAAGTTGCATCAATTAGGCATTAATGGAATTACAAAGTCAACTTTAAGCATAATCAAGCTACAGTTCAGAAAGAGCTAGTGTTATGGTTCATGATTTTTCATTAGTGACACTCACACTATGGATCACGTTGTGGTTAACTGAACCGTAAGAGCACATATAATTACCATAATGAAAGTGCTCAGATATGCGGCACATCCAGCTACAGCTTTCGGAAGTATTTGAGTTCCATACCAAAACTCCTGATACAAAAGATCAACTAGGTTTCTAACTACGAGATATATATATTACATGCATTAACTGAATCAATGAAAGGGAATAATGAATGTGCTTCAACATATGGGACATTCAGCTTTAGTTATTATGGTTTGAGAGCATTGATTGTCAGTACATTTGGACGGAACCGTGACGGGCATCAGACCAATTACTTTGACTACTTTACTGAATCCAATCTGGATTATGTATGTGTCATTATTCAGTTAGAGGGCATGATCAAGTTATGATTGGGTGAAAGGGTTTGTAACACCTTGTGAAGAATCAGGAAAGTCCACATTCAACTCTTAACATTCTGATTTGACGGTGAAAAGAATAGAATGTAAACATTTTCAAATTCAACATTTAGATTGCAGTTTCTCATCAGAGAAAAAAAACCCTGTTCCGACACTTAGAAATCACAAAACACTCTGTATTCGTATCAACTCTGATTTTATGGTAGTTGTGTCAGTGTTACGGCCGCCGTTTATCAGCTGAATGGCAGCCTAACTGGGGATACCATGGCAACTGTACACCAAGTAATCAAAACCCTTTGAATTGATATGCATTGGATCCAAAAATATATTTCTTAATAAAAAATCATTTATTATCATAAAAAACATAACAATGGTGGGAATTTCTGTAATTTAATCCTTCATGGCAGCCATTTGGATGCCATTTAAACAATCAAAATAATGTTAAAGGGTAACTGCTCCACATTACCCTAGATATCATTTCATACAACCCATAGTTTAATAATCTGCAGAGCAAAAGTATATATCAGAGATAATGGGATCACACACTCTCTATGGCTGCTAGAATACAAGACAAGATTTGCATATCAGTGTAATACTGGTAACTGAGGCAGCATATATTACATTTTGATATATGACTTGCTTGGACTTCTCCAAAGCAGCACTGTAATATTTCAATACATCATGAATTGAATCACTTTTATTTTATTACTTCTTAAATTGCGTTTGGTTATTTTTGTAAAATATTACTCTTTTTTTGCATGATTATTCTATGTGGTTACCACTTTCATTGTTTATTCACACACTATCATGGATATGCTACAAAGCGTTTGGAAATATAATTATGACATTGTTCAATTCTCAGCATTTCTGTCCGGTCTTGTCTTTCCGCTTCTATCATGAATAAAAGTGATCAGAACAATATTCCAGAATTGTTTCGGTTAAGCCTTGCAGTGATTCTATTTCACCATCCACAAATGCAGGCATGGTATACAAAGTCATTCAATGCCAACTCCAAGATACATCTTGTTCATCTTAAACGTATTCCCCTGTCGATTCAGTCCTCAATCCTGTATATCTTAAGAAATTGATGCTTCGTTTTCAGCTTTTTTAACATCTTGTGAAGTTTCTTGCTCTTCTACCCCATTCCCACTAGCAGAATTCTCTTGAACCTCAACATCATTGCTCGCTGATGCTTGAAAATTGCTGACAACTTCTTCAGCAGCTGCTGCAACATTTCCAGAAGTTATGGTAGCATCTGTAGCCGGCACGCATTCGGTACTAGGCTTCTCTCGGAGATTGCCATCCTGTACAGGCTTCTGGTCTGGCTGTGCTTCGGATTCCTGTCCGGCTTTCTGCTCAGGGCTGGTATGAGCAGTGTCCAGTCGGCTTACAGCGGAGTTGTCCCCACCATCTTCATCATCGCCCATGTAACCTAGTTCCCTGGTACCAGTCCTCTCTGCATCTGTCGCCCCTGTCTCTGCTCTTGTACCCTCTGTCACGGCGGTACCCTCACGGTCCAGCCACGCGGTTCTTTCAAGATCGAGTTCTGTATTCTCAGCGGGATCTGTCTCCACGGTTCCCTCCTGGACTACTTCTGTATCTCTAGTAGGATGATCTCCAACCACTATGTTATCCTGGGGTTGAGCGTTTGCTTCCGTAGGTATCCTTTGAGCTATATCCTCAGCTTCCGAAGGCCTCTGCACCGCATCCCGGACCCCATCACCTTCTTCCTCTTCTTCCTCAGCAAGAGGCGTGAGAGAGGACCCAACCGTGCTCTTGTTCGCAACCTCAGGAAGGTCGTAGTCTGCGTCCATCCCCGCTGGCTCCGGGGAAGGGGGAGGGGCAACTGGGGCAAGGATCATATCCAGCTTCTTGCTGGACATCCGCTCAATCTTATCGGGTGACTTCATGAAATCCCGCTCGTCCACCACGGGCCAAACCTCTGGGCTCGCGGTCGACGGCAGCGGCGTACCAAAGTTCATAGGCGAACCGATGGCCTTCTCGGACCCTTGCGCCATCACGCTCGTCGACGCATCATACGGGGTCGTCGACTCCGGCAGTTTCCTAGGCGTCGGTAGCCCCACCATGTCAGCCGTGGTGGTGTCTGTGGTGTCCGCAGTATGCACCATCCGCTCCTGAGGAAGCGTGCTGTCAGCGCCGTCATTGACGCAGGCGTCTGTGTTGGTTGCTGGTGTCCCAGACTCCTGAGATGAGGCAGCGGCAGGGCTCTCCAGGGGAAGGTTGATCTCACCCAGCTTCTCCAGGAACTGAGTGGTACCTGCTGACTGAGTCACGTCGTCTCCCCTTCCCACACTGGGAGTGCCGTAGGGTACCCGGAACACTGGAGGGGCACCGTGAGGGATGCCTTTGTGTAAAGTGCTCTGTCAAGAAGGAACAAAATAGGAGCATGGTCAAAGGTCAAAGATCAATGATGCAGTCTACATGGTAAAGCTGCCAACATTCAAAGGCAGGATATCAGGGTGCTGTTCAGTGAAATTCATAATGCCCAGAAGATGTGTTTACTTTTTCATTCTATTTCATTTGAAAAAGTAGGAACTTAAATTGATGAATGGAGATGAAATACATGAGATTAAGAGGAATCATAATCAGAATGGTTGTCTGGTAAGATACGGGTATATTGGAGAAGTTGATTTCTGTTCCTTTGTTTCCTGATGTCAAGCACACTTATGGAGGGCTCTGATAAGACTTAGCATTTGTTTTAATGTAATGACTGTGATGTAACTCCAGAATTTTAGCTATGCAAGCTAACAAAAGTCATCTCATTATCAAGTTTATAATGTTTATGAATGCTATGATCAATTTTGATGAAATATATTTCTGTTTGATTTTTCAGTGCCTGGATGATGACAAGATTTAACACTAAAGGAAACATGACAATGTGCCAAAGAGAGTATGTGTGTTTAAGATACAGGAATGTCTTCGAGTGAAAAAAAGAGAAACTGCAATAAATGAAATTACAATAATAAGCTTCAAGAGATAAGTAAAATTATGCATGTGCACGAATAACAAGCGTGAATGTCGACATAAAGGCTTGAAAGAACCAACAAAAGAGCAAATCAACATACAAATACACTAAAAGATTGAAAAATGTATTATAATTTTATTTTGTTTGAAAAGTTGTAGATCAATGAAGATGACTTGTACAGGAGGTGCATATTACAAGTTAAGTTTTGTTCTCTTATGAAAGATTTCAGTACTTTTGCCAATGTGCAATGAGCCATTGTGGACAACTAATACAGTCCACTGGTAATGGTACATGACCATTATACATGTATGTACACAAATTCAATGTTCTGAAATGGCAGGTTTAAAATCAATCAAACTCTTAGGGGAAGGACGATGCATGTAAAAAGATCTTAAATTTGTCTAGATTTCCAAAATGGGGTATAGGTAATTTGACTGCATGTTTGAGTAGTTGAGTGTTAAAGTGGCAAAGTACATTTAGCACTTCCAACTGCATACTTGAAATCCCTAGGTGCATTCAAGTCAAACTTGTTTTCGTTTTAATATTTTCTGTCAAGAATGCTTAATGTTCTATTGATAAATTGCAAATGATCAATTGAAGTGTGTTACTTGTTCAATTCATAAAAGAGCTGTGCATTTCAACCATAATCATGTATAAACACAAAAAGAAGTGAGATAGAAAATCAAGTCATCAGTGTACAACAGAAAAAGAAATGTGCATTGTCAATATTCTTTTATGAAAAGGGGACGCTTTGTGATTCTACGGGTGATGCATTTAACACTTCTAACAGGAAAAACACTCCAGGATCCTGTTTCATAAAACCTTGTATCAAATAACCAAAAATGGTATATCAGCTCTCATCCAATGGAAATAGAGCTTTTTTGAAGAATTTATTGTAATATATTACTGATAAGAAGCTTTATGAAACGGGACCCGGATGTGGAAAAACACATATAGGGTGAAGTGCGGTCAAGCAGTGCTTTGTTCTTCTTAGAACACACTGATTGGACGGTTACCTCGTAGTCGACCCAATGCAATTCCGGCTATTGGGTGCATGGCGCAAAAATAAAACAGAGGATAAAAAGTAAAAATTTATCAATGAAAAAAGTATATATTTTTTTAATACGACATATGTAATTAATGCTGGACCAAGGGGCTGTGGAACAATCAATGCATATTGAAATACACCATTCAAACAACTTTGTATCAAGAATGGGTATGATGGTATATATAGCCCTCTGGTTATCTTGATATTTAGAAGTTGCCTCAATATATGAAAGAAAAAGAAGTAAAAGAAGGGGAAGAAGGAGCATGAGGAAGAAAAGGAGGAAGGAAGGAGGAGGGAAAGAGGAGGAGGAGAAGGAGGAGGAAGAGGAGGTGGAAGATCAAACATAAAATCAAGAAAATTGAGAAGCACACTTATGCCTACCCAGCTGATAAAAAAACAACACCAGCACTAAGTAAATTTGTCAGCTTGTTTTGCTATTTGCTTTTTTAGCAGATCTTGAAGAAATGTAATCATATCCACACGTAAATGGAGAAGAAGAAGAAGAAGAAGAAGATTTTACTTACAAATTCCTCGCTTGGGACGGAGGAGGTGGTTGAGTAGTTGGCGGAGCCCAGCCTGGGGATGGGTGGGATGGGGGTGCGCTCACAGGTACAGGGTGTCTGGGGAGGGGTGTGGCCAGACAGCTGAGAGGGCACGGTGACGTAGACGGTGGAGGCCCGGCCAGAGTAAGGGGAGGAGGCCTTCTCAGAGGCTTGGTCGTCTAGCGTGGACAGCGGACCTAGGGAAGGGAGAGAGGGCAGAAAGAGGAAGAAAATCGAGGTCGGTAACTACTTTGAACATCTTTTTTTTATAGTCTACAAAATTTGCTTTAAAACCATAAGAATCAAAATTTACCTAATTTTGCTCTTTTATATAATTATGATTTTTCGAAAATGCTAAATCAACACATAGAAAAAATAGTTCTCCATATCGCAAATAACTATGAAATATCACCTTACTATCAATATCACTATCAGCTTTTCAGCCGAATTTGTGGACCTGTATACTTCCGGTCTTGTGGTCCGGCACATAGTGCTTTGCTACGGTGCAAGCTATATAGGACCCCTCTTTTAGTCAAGAAAGGTTCTCAGCTCTACTACAGCCATCTTCTGAAACATCTCGTACAAACTCTCCATCTTACAGGAGAGTAGCAAATACAGGACAAATTTCTGTGGGAAAAGTGAGTTACCGGATAAGTGTCAATGACAGGGAAATTGTTTGCGCTGACCTACTAATATAACCCGAAGTGCCTAGTTCACCACTTTGCACGCCAAAAATCTGAGAATTGCCGGTGTGGGAACCCTGGGTACTTACTGAGAGCGAGATCAAGAGAGTGAGCGGTATAGTTGAAGGGTCTGATGGGCTGGATACCCGGCTGGATCGGGGGAAGACTCTTGGCTGAAACGGACGTTACTTTACGCCTCGAATAATGCGACATCTCAGTTGGAGCAGCTGGGGAAAGATGAAACCAATGAGAATGGTATTTATATTCCAGTGTCAATTCTATCTTCACGTTCTGTTGCATTTTGAATTCAACATTTGAACTTCTGGTTCATCAAAACTCCAACTATTTGCAGCATTCAAGTACAATATATGCCATATTGTCTGTGAATTTTGATTTTGCATGATCACAGAACAGGCTCCAGTTGCATAAATCCTAGCATTGATGGTAACTTTGCTACCAATGGCAGGTTCTATGGAAACCTTAATTTTCCATGCCTGTTGAGCGATGTGGCCATGGTAGTTACCATTAATGACAGAGTTAATGATAAGTTTCATGCAACGGAGCTCAGTATGTAACATGAATCCTTTGCACGTGTCTAAACCTGTCCATACACACCACCAGGGCCCCATTGCATTAAACTTACTGATTACTGGTAACTCTGCCAGCAACGGTAACTACCATAGTAACACCGCTCGACAGCCAATCAAATCTAAGGTTCCCATAGAAGTTGCTATAAAAGCAAATTTACCATCAATGGTAAGATTTATGCAACAGGGCCCAAGAAGTCTTCATAGACAGGTTTGAGTGTATCATCACGCGAGAGAACAAACACCGTACTAACCTCGTACACGCCCTTGTGATTTACGCTTGCCAAGATCTTCTGAAGCGATGGTTGGAGACGGCATTGTCGTCTCACGATCATCATTGCCGTGGGGATCAGGGCGCTCCCGGCGCGTGTAAGACGAGGAAGTGATACCGGAGAGGGCACTCTCGTCTAAGAAATAGGGTAGATTTCGGGTGGGTGGGGGTGCCCGGAGGGGGTCCACCTTCTTTTGACGCCCCTCCACTAGGGTGACCTTCTTCTGCTGGAGGATGCCTGAGGAGCGGAGGGGGGCTCCGGGAGGGGGCATGGGAGGGGCGTGGTGGGGGTGGATGCTGAGGGGTGACAGGACGGGCCCAGGGGCACGCTGGGTCAGGTCGTCCTTGTCGAATCGGATCAGCGGCATCAACTGCTCCAGGAGCATTGCAACCTTGCCCTTGTCGAACAGGTCACTAAAAGATACGTACAACAAAATACACACAGTCAAAACCAACAATTTTTTATATGCACAGGTATGATACAAATGTAACATAAAACGAGACATACTTGTGGACAAGTATAAGGTGGTCTGCATTGGCAAATTCATGCACTGGCATGGGCTGGTAAATGAACGTTCTTAAAACATCGCCTTACCCATTCAGCCACAAATCTTCGCATTCACTTTTCACGTAATGCCCGCTAGCAGTGGCTAGAATGATTTAGAAATCGATATTAAAGCTGAAATTTTGCCATGATCCCGATATCTAATGAAAAAATGGAGACCACATGGCCGAAAGCTACTAGATTTAGCCACAACATACTAAACTTTCAGAGTGAAAGATCGTAACATAGGAAAAGATAAAGCTCCTGAAAGATTGCCATGTTACTTCATGATTTCGAATAAATGACCCTCCCATTGACATTACACGTGAAAACGTGTTATTCTGACTTTCATGCCTATAATCATTCTTTCACCTTGAAGACGTTAATGAATTGAAAAGTTAGGGCACGCCTGCCACAGAGCAATGTCCTAGGCACAAGATACTGAAATTTGGGAGAAAATTGACAAAGGATTACTGAGATATGCAAAAGCGGGTAATAAAGTTCATGACGTCATAATTGAAAATTCATTTTTTCGATTCATATGGCAATATGATGACGTCACCATGTACTTACTGGTAAAATGATACATGAAATGGCATCTACATTTCATACTCTTTCCAAATATTAAAAAAAAATTGGGGGTCACCTGCCATTCTGAGGAGCTATGGCCGATTGAAGGCAGTCATGTTTTTTGCAATATTTGCACACAAAAACGTATTGACGCACGCGCAGACTTTGATCTTTGACGCACCCGCACGACCTTGTTATTGCATGGAAATGGCTCAAAATGACAGGATGTGTTGTATGTAGTGTCAGTAACATGAATGCAGTAAAATAAAGGAATTTTGACGTTCTATTCGCGTTACGCACGGAAAAACGCGCGAACGCGCGCGCACGCGCGGAAATTTTTGAAATGCTAGAAATGGCCTAAAACATATGCAAAACAATTTTGAGTTGATTCTGAGCATTTTGAAATTTTGCGCGCGCGTTTTTGCACTAACGTACGCGTACGCGCGCGTTTTTATTTATTGAGATTAATTAACTTATCATTAATTTCATGCATGTCAAATTTCATTACGTATCAATGATTGGTTCCAGAGATATATCCAATAATCGATTTTTATTAAATTGCTCGTAGATGACGTCACGATGATGTCATGACCATGAAAATGTTGCTGGAACATGTTCACGTACATGTTCATGCATGATGAAGATTTCATGAAAAATGGTCCATGCATTGAAGAGATATCCATGCCACAAAAATTGGAATAAAAATAAATAAACGAGACATACTTGTGGACAAGTATAAGGTGGTCTGCATTGGCAAATTCATGCACAGCCATGGTATGGTAAATGCACGGCGACACCATCATCTTTCAATGGTGACACCATCTATTTATTAGAAATCAGAGGCAACGCTCAAGAAAACTCATAAAGCCACATACAATATACTAACATTTCAGAGACTTGACAAAATTACACCTTACATTGACATAACACGTACATGCGTCGTTTATGACACTAATGCGAATAATGAAATTTACACCATGAGGACATCAACAAAATGACAATTGAAGGAAATTCTTCTATAAAAGAAGGTCTCAGCTACAACATAGTGAAATTTGGGAGGAAATTGACCAAGGATTACTGAGATATGCAAAAGCGGGTGAAAAAATTCATGACGTCATAATTGAAAATTCATTTTTTTGATTCATATGGCAATATGATGACGTCACGATGTACTTACGGGTAAAATGACACATGAAATCACATTTACATTTCATACTCTTTCCAAATATTAAAAAAAACTGGGGGTCATCGGCCATTCTAAAGAGCTATGGCCGATTGAAGGTAGTCATGTTTTTTGCAATATTTGCACACAAAAACGTATTGACGCACGCGCAGACTTTCAACTTTGACGTACCCGCACGACCTTGTTATTGCATGGAAATGGCTCAAAATTGCAGGATGTTATGCTTGTAGTGTCAGAAACATAAAACTAGTGTAAAAGCGGAATTTCGAGGCTGCGTACGCGTAACGCACTAAAAAACGCGCGAACGCGCGCGCACGCGCGGAAATTTTTGAAATGCTCAAAATGGCCTAAAACATATGCAAAACAATTTTGAGTTGATTTGGAGCATTTTAAAATTTTGCGCGCGCATTTTTGCGCTAACGTACGCGTACGCGCGCGTTTTTATTCATTAAAATTAATTGTCACGTCACTAACTTCATGCATGTCAAATTTAATAACATATAAATGATTGGTTTCAGAGATATATCCAATAATGGATTTTCATTAAATTGCTCGTAGATGACGTCACGATGACGTCATGACCTTGAAAATGTTGCTGGAACATGTTCACATACATACCCATACATGGTGAAGATTTCATGAAAAATGGCACATGCATTGTTGAGATATCCATGCCACAAAATTTTGGAATAAAAATAAATAAATAATAATAAATAAAGAAAGAAAAATCGGACAAAAACAAGAGGTGATCTGCCATGGCATGGCAGACCACCTAACAAGGGTTCATTTCGAAATTCAAGCGGTATCTAAAAAAGCCATAGAGACAACTGCACAAAAAATGCAATACTTAACACGACTCTCAAAATAAATCTTTTCATAGATAACAAGTACCGTAGTCATTTTGAAGTACTTGAAAGCATGCACTAAGGCCAATTTCAATTAAATCTATACTAAAAACCACCAGAAATCATTCAACAAAGCTTATAATCACAATGTTCATCTCCTCTCATGTTACCATCAGTTTTCATCTAGCTCTCGACACAAATAGGACACATGCTCTGTTCCTAGGCTATTCTCTCTCACTTGCTGATATTTACTATTGTCATGGCAGATGTCAAATGTTACCTCTCTTTGGTGTGCTCCAGAAGCTCGAGCAGGACATCTCTTGGCAGCTGCAGCAGCTGAGCAATACTGCATGGGCAGGCAAACATGTGAGAAGAAACATTTACATTTGCTTTAGAAATATATTACAGTGAATCATATTGTATGTTAAGCATGTGACTCTTCTCCACGAACCTATGATTTAGAAATATATTACAGCGACAGCTGTGTACACAGAATACTCTTCAAATGCCAACTTGTCTCTAAAGACCCTCATTTTGGATACCTTCAGAGCATATTTGAATGTAAATTCACCTGCCATAAAGACCACTCAACATGAGTAGATTAAAAGCACTTTGGATGTCATTGCATTTGTCTATATAGCCCACCTGTCCATAAAACAGCTTTTTCTGTTTCATTTGGGGTGTTCTTTTAAATTGAATATCACACTATACATTGTATCTCACAGCACATATTCATTTAAAGTGATGTGAAATGTACATTCTACCAATTGTGCGGACATATTGACAATTCCGAAGCAATGTACTAAATAATCCATTTGCATATATCACTTTTTGTTTAATATCAAAATACTTTTGCATACATGCATTACAGATATAAGATGTCAGATGCTCAAAGTTATATATTGTGAATTGAACTATGACATGATAATAATATTACCCACCTACTTTCTGTGATACAGACCATTCTCTCTGAGTGTATTTTTAAAGATTATATGATGAGCCCCACAAGATCTTAGAAAATAAGGGGGTCAATGTCAAGGGTATAGCTTCTCCTTCTTACCCCTCATCAAAGTCCTGGGGAAGGGTGCGTCTAGTCAGAGGGGGCGGAGACCGGGCAGGGTGGGTGTACGGACGCCCCCCTGTTGGTGTCTGGTGATTCTGTGGCCTCTTTTTCTGTGGGAAAAATGTAAGTAAACCACACTCAGAATATGCCATCAATACTCAATATCGCAAATAACTATTAAATATCATCGTACGCGGCCCTATCAGCTTTTCAGCCAACTTTGTTGACCTGAAAATATTTCCAGTCTTGCAGTTCAGCACAGAGTACTTTGCATCATTGCAAGGAAACCCTCTGTTAGTCAAGAAAGTTCTCAGTTCTACGACAGTCATCTTCTGAAGCAACTTGTATGAACCCTCTATCTCACAGTTTAGTAGCAAATATAGGACAAATTTCTGTGGGGAAGTGGGTTCCAGGGAAAGTGTCGATGGTAGTGCAATTGTTAATGCTGACCTACTAATATATCTGGAAGTGCCCAGTTCATCACTTTACAAACCTCATATCCAAAAGGTGTTAGTGCGCCATGCACGTTCATATTTTACAGTTATATGCGATATCAAGAATTAGCAAAATATCCTATTATCTACACAACTATTTTCTTACACTGCTTAAGATAGCAGGATGGTTTTAAATTCATGGTGATATCTAATTTGCAATTGCTCTGTGTTGCATGAAAAGTTTAAAAAGTTATATTGCGCAATAATTACCATATTTAGAGTAGAAAGTACATTTTTGTGTAAAGCATGACTGAAAGTCCACTTCTCATACAAAAATTTGATTCCCAGACATACAGTATCATGTAAAAAAGAAGATAAAGTATAGCACATACAATATTCCTAGCAAACAATGAATTCAGTCATGAAGCTTGGTCAGATGGCACTATCATTTCACCTTTATTCCCCTTACCGATTTCTTGTTCGAGCCCTTCCCCGTATCCCCAGTCTATCCACAAAATGAACACAATTGCAAGACACATATATATGTTGCGTATGATTTTACCTTGAGCAAAAAAATATACTTAAAAATCTATTGTACCAACTTTCTTAGAAATATAACATGTTTACCTTTCGTACTTAACAGTGTTGCATGTTATATTGAGCAAAGAAATATACATGCAAACATCTATTGTGTCAATTTTCTGAGAAATACAAGATGTTTACCTTTCATACGTACATGTAACAGTCTTGCATAATGTTACATTGAACTTTCTGAGAAATGAATATATTCATCTTTATGAACTAAAAGCAAGTTCTGTTTTTCTAATGACCCATAATGTTTGTCTTCTCTTTTGCAACTGGTAGAATGTGTCTTTATCTTGTTCTACTTTTTGCTCACAAAAGTTGAGTTTGGTAGAGACTGGACCATTAAATTCTTTATTATTGCCTAAGTTCATTGACCTTTGACCTCAAAGGAATTTGATCTCTTATCTCGCCAGTCTATCTCCATCTACCTTTGTTTGTCTGCCTGTAACATGACTATGTTGTTTATCAAAACACCAGCAAGGTCTTATAGAATAGCAATTTTAAACCAAAAAAAGGCTACCTATGTCAATCATATAACTGATTAAAGACAGAACTTTCTTGAATCTACAATGTACCTAATTTTAATAATTTTTCAAGTATTTTATATAAGCTAGGTGACTTTGACTATGCCAGTTTAGTCTCCTGTTTGATTTATCTTCATAATGTATGATGACCCTAAGAAAGGTTGTGAGGTGGTATGGTATGAACTCTGTCCTGCTATTGTGGGCATTGGCATCTCGCTAGATGAGTTGCATGGCATTGTATATTGTCATGTTGATTTTTCTTGCTTGTGAGTGGCAAGTGACCTCACATGGTACCCATCAATATCTTGAGGATTTTTACGGGCGTTTCTTAGCTATGTAAAGAAAATAAAAGATTTTCTTTCTTTTTTTAAATATGTGAAACATATTTTCATGAAACGGTCATTAATTTTGTAGTAAATGAGCCCATAATAGGAGATTATATGTATTTCCATACTAGTAAATGTTTAAGGTGGTCAAGCAGACTTACTATTTGCTTGGACTTGCCCTGACCGGCCACTTTAGGCTCAGGAAGCAGCTCGGCAGTCACATCCTTGGGGTGAATAGTCTTGATCTGCGAGAGCTCAGGCGATTTGCTGCTCAAATACAAAGATATTGTCAAATATGAATTAACCCTTTATGTGGCAGTCCATCACACAATCCATCTTTGTACTATATTTGGTTAGAACTGCACCATTGGATTTAGATTTGTTGTGAAAAATATCAATGTTGGGGCAGTTTTTAGCCAATTTTTTGGCAAAGTTCATTGACCTTTGACCTTTCAGGAATTTTGCCAAAAATGTCACCAGTCTACCCCCAAGTAATGATCCATCTTTGTACCATGTGTGGTTAGAATTGCACCACTGGATTTGGATAAATTTATTGTGAAAAACGGTTATTTCTGGCAATTTTTCACAAAGTTCACTGACCTTTGACCTCAATCAGAATTGACCCATATTGTACACACTTCATTGGTTTCATGCAATACACACATGTTCCAAGTTGGAAGCAAATCTCGTATACAATTTTTTCAAGATATTGCATGTATGGATTCCTGACGGACAGATGGACGGACAACCTGAAAACATGAAGGCATAAAAAGTGATGCGTTATGCTCTAACAAGGTCTTTGTCCCGAATGAGTTTTAAGGATTGATATTAAAGCTCACCTATCCTGCACAGCTGCACTCTCCTCATTCTTTCCTGGACACCAGATGTAGATCTTCTTCCCCGGGAGGATGCCCTGGTGCTTGACCGTGCCTAGATCCAAGACATCCCTCATGTCCACCTTCTTGACCGCAGCCCGGAGGCCGCTGCCCCCCTTGGGGAACTCAAAAGGCGCGGCCCGGGCGGGGGCAGAGCGATTGGAGGAGCGGACGTGGAGGTCGTAGGGCGTGGCCCCTGCTCCTCCCCTCTCCCGTTTTGTTGTCCGCTTCTGGGGACCCTGCTGGGAAGTGACGGGGGTCTGGTGGGGGGTGCGAGGAAACGCCCTCTGAGCCGGATCTATCTCAGAGAGCTGAGCGGGTCTGTAGACAAAAGCAGATGCGTGAATTAATGTAAAGAGACAGTTTTCAATACATTATCCTGGCAGGTCAGGATTGTGCTGTACATGTCTGTCACACATGTATAGTTGTTTAATTTTCTTGTGTAAAAAAATCAGTGGTATACATCACATGAAAGTTCAGAGGTTGGAGAATTACGAACTACAAACAAAATCATGAATTCATGAGATTCAAGAGAGGTGGTGTGGTAATTGTGAAATGTGACCGAAGACCTCAAGGTTGCATACGTTCAAACCCCACCATGGCACTTTTTTGTGTGTCCTTCAGGAAGATACATTAAGACAGGGTGGCCCATTTGCAAAAGACGTGAAACTCAGCAGGAATCAGCAGTTTACCATAACGATAGCAGGCATGAAATCTCACAGTCATAGTTTCACTTTTTCAGGAAAAGTGAAAAACTATCCTTGTTTAAATTTGAAACATAGCAGCCATAGACTACAATCATAATCGTACTGCCTCTGTCAGTGCGCCATGCATCAGGCAATGGGCATTTCTCGCACTGAGAGCATGCACTGGGGTCTGGACCAAAGCAGACAGCACATCTCCGGTCTCTAGGGTACAAGAATCAGGTTTCAGATGACCCGTCCAACATCTCCTCGAAATCTACACGTAGTGATCCCTTTAATTTCACTTGAAGACAATTTTAAGTTCTATCATTTGGACGGAAGTTCTTATACAGTATTTTCTTCCACTTCCCATGGTTGTACATTTCATCTTATTTTTTGTGACCTGCAAATGAGCTACCTTTATCTCTCTTGGTACCAACCCAAAGCCAATTGATTTACTACAGAAACTAGAGCAATTTGACTGCCACGCAGTCGATAAATATGCCTCCGCCTTTTTGCTAGCTCTATTTATATTTATTCTCAGAAAATGTTATGTTACTTCTTTGACTTCCAATCTAACCAGTCTGTCTAAATCCATCCTTGCATCAAGTTTGTTTAAAATTTGCAAATTTTGGGTGAAGTTCATTGACCTTTGACTTTTCAGGAATTTACCTTAACTGTCATCAGTCGACATCCATGAAGTGATACATCTCTGTACCAGGTTTCGTTTGAATCTAATCATTAAATTTGGATTCAATGTGAAAAAAATGTGCAAAAATGCATCAATAATTTATAAAGAGTTAACCGTTTATTTTCAAAGAAAAAAGAGACATTACTGGTAAGTGTCACAGAATACTCACTGATCAATCAGTTGTCTGATGGTTGGGGCGGAGTGGCTTCTCTCCTGATCGTCCCCATCCTCTTTGGAATGCATCCTCCTTGGCAACGGTTGCTGGGAAGGGTAGTGGTCACGGGGATCGGAGCCATACTCTTCCAATAAATTCAGCACCTTGAGCGTTGGCAGTTCTGCATTAATCACAAAACAGGATATTTTTCTAAGATATGTACACCAATGAAGAGATAAGGTAGGAATAAAGAAAAAGACACTGCTCTCAGCTTGTACAGTGAAGTGCACATGACTTTTAACAGAGCTTTCATGTTGTTGTATGCCAATGACACGTTTAGCGTAAGGTATAAGGATGTGCAGTTAGTTTCTTTTAAGTCTTGCTGATTTGTTTATTTCGTGCATCATATCATGCTAATGCTTAACCCTTTCTTTCCTCTTGGATCTGTACATGGCTTGTTCTAAAGACATTTTGTGAGTTGTACAATCTGAATGGTACTGTGTAACATATCCTTTAGAAAAAATTGATATTTTCAAAATGTTGTATACGCAACACAAAAGGGAGAGCATCTCGAATGTGACGTCACAAAATCAGAACATTGAACAATCATATTTTTCTTGGATCATATTGATTACAATTTCAAAGACGATTTAATCAGAAAAAGCACTTGGAAGATATTCGCAGAATGACTCTCAACGCACAGCCAGCTATGTAATAACACGCGAAAGCCAAACTTGCAGCGATCGCGATTGACTGAGCCTTCCCCCTCATACGTCACGGGCTATGATGTAATTCGCTTGCCAGTGATCTCTTATTTTTGTCATGTCGTTCTAGTAGTAGTAAGGTTTTGATATAAAATGTACAATTCATCCTTATTTTTTGCTAAAAAGTATACGGTTATTCAAAATGGCCATTAAAAACTAAGGTAGGTAAGAAGAAATCAGATTTTAAGCTGTCTGGCTGTCAGGGGCCCTTTAACTTCAAGGTGGACTACTGTTTATCTTTAAAATCCTATCAGAGGGATGGAGAGTTTTCCCACAATAGGGGGTGACGCAAAACCCCACAACACTGGCTCTTTTGCAAAGGACTTGTTTCACGGATTTGAACCAATATGCAGGCCTGCTACTCTGAGACAAACTCTCTACTGATTGAGCCATTCTGCTTTCCCCAAAAAAAGTTTATTACTGATGAGAAAAAGGTCAAATATGAAACCCCAAATTTGGGTTAATGATGAGGAAAAGGCCAAATTACTCTGGTTGAATTCCTTACCCTCTGCAGTATCCAGAGATGAGTTACTGTCAAGAGCGGCGATGGTCTGCGGTAACCCCCTCTCCATGCGACGCTGGGAGTACCAGCAGTATGGGTGCTGGCAAAATGGTCCACACGACGTCTCGTCTATCTTCATGGTGACGTCCATGACTGGTTGGGAGGCAGGGATCGATGCCTGGAATAGAACCAAACATTTTAAAAACAAATAAGAGATGAAAAGGAAAGGAAAGGATATTATATAACAGTGTATGTAATGGAAACACCTTTAATAGTGTTTCATGGTGTAATGCAATCGCAGATAGGCCCCTAAGTGTAGTCGACTGGAATTGCTCCGGATGATTCGCACACATTATCTGGACTTAAGGGAAAATTCACCCTGAAAATAAGTTGGTTTTAATAAAAGCAGAAAACAGAAAGAAACATATTCAGTGAAGGTTTGACAAAAATCTGTCAAAGGATTTTGTAACAAAGTTATGATCATTTGAAATTTCAATTTTGTGATGTTGTGTACAAAATAATTCTATAAATTGCTCTTTTTCTATTTTTGACGACAGATTTTGTTTTCTTCATACAGCAGTAAAATGTGTGTATCTAAAAAAAACATATTAGTGAAAGTTTGATGGAAATCTGTCAAAGGATAAAAAAGTTCCGCTGACAGATTTTCATCAAACTTTCAGTAATGTTTCTTTCATGTGTCTCCTTTTATTGAAATTAAAATGATTTCAAGGTGAACTATCCCTTTACTTCTATCAGTACTTAAAAGAAAGAGAGGGATAACATGTCATGGTCAAAAGGAAGTTCAGGACCTAGCTTCTGATACCGCCTTTAGGCTTCAACCTCAACTTACAAAGCAAGTATAGACCTCTATTATTGTACTAAGAAGACTTAGACAGGAATAACCATCTCATTCGGGGCATTCTTTGATCGAAATTTCATTTTTGGACATACCCCCGAAGATAGGGCTTTCACAGGAGCCAGATGCAATCTAAAATTATCCACTAAAAAAGAATTTCACATTTGTTTGCTGCAGTAAAGTCTCATTTTGACGAAAATTTGAAAAAAAAGCATGCCTCCAGTGACGTCAGAGAAGTCAAAATGCCATAGATTGTACGAAAGTGAACAATAGACCATTTTCGTTATTCACAACTTGCCCCCTAACTGCGTAGTAATGCGTTATTGCATGCACCTGTATCTTGTCATTCAGATTCAATGGATGGAATGCACTTTGAATCTATGTTGCTTCTCGGACAAACCTCGGACAAGCTTTGGTGTTCCCATACATTGATAACGTATTGTTAGAGACTGATTTTTCGGTCTAAAGAAGACTATTAAAGGGTTACTAAATTAGAAAAATAAGTTCCCACTAATCTATGTAAAATTATCCACTAAAAACAAATTTCACATTCGTTTGCCGCAATAAAGTCTCATTTTGACGAAAATTTTAAAAAACGCACGCCTCCAGTGATGTCACAGAAGTCAAAATGGCATAAATGCCAAAAGTGTCAATAAAATATTTTATTCACGGCGTTAGCATTTATGGCATTTTGAATAAAATATTTTATTCACACCGTTGGCATTTATGGCATTTTGACTTCTGTGACATCACTGGAGGCGTGCATTTTTTTTCTTCGAATTTTCGTCAAAATGAGACTTTATTGCGATAAACGAATGTGAAATTCGTTTTTAGTGGATAATTTTACATAGATTAGTGGGAACTTATTTAGTAATTTAGTAACCCTTTAAAGTTATCAAGTTTGGATAGTTACAGTACGCGTAGTCTAAGTCTAACTTATTATTCTAAATTAGAAAACAAGTTGTGCATTCTCAGTTTGGAAGTGGCATTGCATGATATTAAGCAAAATGTTAAGTTATACTTATAGAGCTAATTAGTCAATTAAACTTTATACTGGAATTATATACTGTTACAAAGGATCCATACCTACCTATGTAAGCATAGCCTAACTTGGTTTGGTACAGCAGGGGAAAACTGCGAGTTGTGGCCGACCGTGTATGCGTTGGTTTCTGTGGACAACTCAACTTCTCAAGACGTTGACGTTGTTGTTGAAGAAGGATCACTCACTGTGCAGTCCGGTGTAGATTCGTGACTAGCCCCATAATCACCATTTCAAGATAACTGATTTACTTTTTATATCTGTATATTCCAAATATGCACGTAATAATTTACACATTTGGCTAGTAGAGTCTACTAAAAAAAAATGTTCACAGTTGATGACGAAGTTATCGAAAAACGGCCGATCCGAACGTACGTACACCTGCTACTGTTCGGTATCGTACAAACGTTACAATAATATTTTCACGGGCATCGAGCAATCACACACAGGGCTAAACCATAGCGTGCATGCACAGCTAGCTGCATGCACAAAATGGTCTTCATTCAGCTCACTGTGCATGTTGCCTCGCAACATCAAGCACTTAGTCTATTGCGCAGACACTATTATGATTTTGCGATTTTTTCCGGCAAAAAATATAAAAATAACCAGCGCTTTGTCAAGAGTTTGCCTACTGGGAACCATAAATATAAGCACGGATAATGATCTCATCCCTGTTTTGATATTTTGAATGATAAATGAAGCATTTCAAGGTAATTATCAACCTAATTGTTGTGCTAAGTGACTGGAAAAACGGCTACATGGAAACATTACTGCAGAACCATAGACACTTTATTTCAAGTCTCAAAGCAAAAGCAACCCCACATTTTATGTCAGGTCTTTCTCATTTCAAGTGAATATCGTGATAATATCTTCACAATAATCTAAAAACAAAAAAGCAAAACACGTACGTCTGTAGCTTTCTCCCGCTCCATTTGTCATTTTTCTTCTCCTTATTATATTCATGGACCTATCATGGATGGACTGCGCTCGGATAGAATTCCTAAATGATCTATGATGACCGCCGCCTCATAAAAATTCAAGACAGTCGGGTGTTTTAAACAATTCGCTCTATTTATAATTAGGCAGTGCCTCCTCTGAATAACAAAAGGAAATCTGTTTTGAGAAATATGTCAACCGTTCAGCCTTCGCTGGGAGCTCATAGCTGATCTTTTTACACACACTGTGAATTGGAGTGAGCGAAGGAAAAATGTTGATAAAATTGTAGAAAGGATTTGGTCCGTAACTTTTTCGGACACCTCCGGATACGAAATTGAGGCTGTTTCCATGAATTGCAATCACTTCATAATCATTTGTAAATCTTGTAATTGATTTTAATTTGTTATAATAAAAACAGAATTATATATATTTTTTTAAATATAAAAAAGGTGAAACACTCAATAAACGATTCACAAGATATTTTTAAGGAAATATGATTGTCCAATGTGCAATATGGAGGCATTTCTATGTTTTCTACAGTATTCTCCTTTTATCACAAGAACGAAGCAACAATATCATCTGAAATGCAAAAAAATCGTATAATTATCAGAAGTACTACAACTGCACATGCACTTCTTCATGAAGTGGTTTTGAAATTTTCTGCGCATACATAGCAAATATTCCTCTAAATGCATCAAAAATTCTTCTTGCATATTTGGCGGCGGTCGTCATTGGATCAAAAAACCAAATGCGCCAAATATTCTGTTGTGCTATCAATGAACGCGCCTGGTGTAGGAATAAATTATTCTTCGTGCCGACTACAGTTTAACACCTTCCTAGTAGACCTAATGTTGTTTGTTCTGAGGGGCCGGGGTGCAAGGGAAGGGGGGGGGGGGAGGGGCGGGGGCGGGGCGTGCAAACTAAAACTGACTCGAAATGCTGTACCATATCTTGAGGTGTATGTCCGGGAATATCATTGTTCATGATGATTAAAGTGATTATACTTTATTGTCAAAATCAGAGTTTTTATTGTTTCAAATTTTGATTATAGCCGATTCCTACAAGTTTATTCCACGAAAAGGCCTACAATGATAAGACAACTTAAGAACAATCTTGTTGAAGATTGAAGCCACAGTAATAATGATCCTCACCACCTGCTCACAGTATCACGTTAAATTAAGCCCACCAAGAACTTAAGATTGATTTTAATAAAAGCAAAAACATAAAAGAAACTTATAAGTGAAGGTTTGACGAAAATCCGTCAAAAGATAAGAAAGTCATGATCTTTTAAAATGGTGATTTTGCGTGCGAGGTGCTCTCCCATAATTATGTTGTGTGATGTACGATTCCATGAATTGCTTTTTTGTTTGTTTTTAATGAAGGAATAATGGTCTGGAGGTAATTTAAACGTGTTTCTAATGATGTATCAAATGCACAGGTAAAATCATACATATCCTTCTGAGAAAATCAAAATTTTCACCCCAAAAGTAGGCCACAACATAAAGAAAAAACATCTGATCGTACGTGACGTCAGAAAATCACGAAAATCGTAACTTTCTAATCCTTTGACGGATTTTCATCAGACCTCCAATAATGTGTTCACTTTCCGGTTTTATTTATAGTGGACATGAAGTGGACATAGTCCACTAACTTCATCAAATATTTTGCCGCAATAATTTATATTGACATTTTGAAATTGAAAAAAATAATACATTGCCAGGTATGAAGTTTCCCCTCGTCAAACTGTGTATGTGTGTGTAGGGGGGGGGGGGGGGGCGGGGGGGGGGGGGGGCGTTGACCACAATCCGGTATAATTCCAATGTCTTTTAATTTAATTTTTAATTTAATTTAAATAAATGTACGGAGCGAGAGTATTAATCTGGTTGAGTGTCTAATTACCAGTAGTCAAATGACTTCATAACCTTCACGGTTGACGAACGAACATAGGTTTTTCACGACAGGTCATTAAGTTCTTACGAATTAACATGAAATGGTGAACGACAATAAATTTTACTTAGGCCTAAGCAATATTACTATTAGAGGGGAGACCCCAGCGATTGCGTTGATAACGACTTTGTTTCGCTGAAGGTCATGATCATCGTACGATTGAAGTCAAGCTCACATGAACAAACATAATGCACGCATTATACGCTTCAAAATGGGGTGCCGTGTGATGATTAAAAAAAGAGAGAATAGAACTTTTGTAATAAAACCAATAAAAATGCAATGGTAACAATCCATTGATGGGAACTGCAATTGAAAGAAGTGGATATCAGCACCACGGCGGTGTCCCCGACAATGCCAGAATTGCGTTATTGGGACACGTGTACTAGCCTTGCTTCCAGTCTGTTTTATATTTATAAATCAAACTATTCAACACTGAGATGTCTGGCTGCAGTAGACCATTCGTGGTAGGGTCCATGATTCAACCAACAATGATTCATGCATAATTGTAGCAACTTGGGTTAGATGAAAAATAACTTGTAGCAAGAAGAAACTGAGAAACTGGTAAGAAAACTTTCAAATATAGTTGTTACACAAATAATAGGATTTTGGTGCAGATCGAGCAGTGGTAAGCAGAGTAAATTATCCTGTATGATGTTCAAAATTAATCAAATCAATGCATGAAGATGCTGAATGTTCGTTTACTACAAAAGTGTCCTTTGACAATTAAAAGGAGACGACCATGTGTTCACATGCTTCAGGAAGTACATACGTTTGATTCCGTTCACTTTTTGACTGCATGGCATTGTCAAACAATGATAAGCTTCTGGATTTGCCTCTGCATCTCTGCATATTTTTTCCCCAGACATGTCCGACACTGCGTTACACAGAACTGGCATTACAATATTTGTCAGTGGTTTTTGATAAAGAATGAATTCGTTATTTGGATTGATATTATAGTTTTATATTCAGTTTGGGGAGAATTTAGAAAATATTAACTCTCAATAAACGAACTCAATCGAAAGGTTCTATATAAAACAGGATGATGTTTTGGTAACTCGCGTTACATCAAGTTTGCGCACGGACCTTCACACATTGTCAAAATTCTATGGAGATTCGTCAAAATCTAACTTTTAGAGAGTCATAATGACCTCATGTGCAAGTCATGAGCTACAAAAGCCCACAATATCATTTAAGTGCAAAGTATTGCAATTCAAATTTAAGTAAATTTCCAGGCTTTTGGGGCATGCAAACTGGCTTGCACATTTCTGGCTGTGATTTTAACAATATTTCACCAATTCATATAATTCCTTTTGTTTTTGAAACTTTATAATGTATAAAAAAATATATATTTGCAAAGTGAGAAAATGAATTGGAAATTTTCAAGCCACGTCCATGATCCCGTGGAATAGTAAAAGATAATCTTGAAATCGAATCATATCTCAGGAAACTGAACAGTTAATGATAGGATAAACTTATGTAAATTTAGATGCGGTAATCATCATCTGCCATGTGTTGCAGGTAGATATGTACATATTCCTAGATCTGAAAAGAAATGTAATTTGTGTGATCTGAATGCTTATAGGAGATGAATTTCATTATCTGTTTGAATGTAATTACTTCTCAGATGATAGAGTGAAATACATTTCTCGCTATCGTCCAAGTATCTTGAAAATGTCCTCATTATTTAACACGAGAAGTTTAAAAAATGATCTCAACTTTAAAGTTCATTAAAGTCATAATGGCGAAATTTAAGACATAAATATTCTTATATGTCTGTGTTATAAAATGTAATACATAGCTTTTGTGAGTACTGGTAAATATTGTAAATACTATCATATCAAAACCGTATATGTGTATATTACAAATTGTATTGTACAAGTTACTGTGTATTTCCCATACCTCGAAAGGGGTCGACAGAAATAATGAATAAACTTCGTAAAAATAAAAGGAACACAAACACAAACATCGATATTGTGTCGATAGCAGTATCGTATCGTTTGGGAGGCAAAAATAGACGACGACGACGAAATTGAGAGCTAGAGCCGAGATGGATTACGACGAGGTGGATGAAGAGGAACAAGATATGGATTCACAGCTCGAAAAGGGCTTTTTGCCCTCTTCCAGCTATTACTTTGATACTCAATATACAACAGTAAGTTTGCTTCGTTTGATTATTTCCATAGACACTCAGCCGGTCCCACATATTGAATTTCAAGTTTTCTTCTTCTTCTTCTTCGTCTACTAGCTACTGTATACAATTGTGTACTAATATCCCTTCCTTGCTTGGGCCAAGTTTCACTTAACTTTGAGTTCTTTAAAGTGTATTGCTAGAAAAAAAAAACTGGAGTGGAGTAAGCTAAGTAAGTGCCCTAGGCTTAACCTTGTACCAATGGATCAGTCACACAGAATGACTCTTTTGATGGATAGCAAAATGGAACAGTGCCACAGTGCATGTGGTTCCAAAAAAAAAAAACATGGTCCAGTGATGGTGTGTATTTAAGTCTTAGTTCGCCCTAGCCCCGGGACTGCTCCCGCGCAGCGGGAGCGTCCTGAGGGCTCGCCACCATGCATGTCTTGTCCGACTACTGAGAAATCAACCCGTGCACATGATTGAATTACTCATTTCAAGTACATTTATCAAATAATAAATGGCTAAATGAATGTATACCTGAGCTATAAAATTGTTTGAAAATGCTAAGCAACGTTACATATTTCCTCTTCACATATGGGATATGATCATGATCTTTGTAACAAATACGGTTCGCCGAGGCTGCCATCTTGGCTGCTTCCGGAGGCCTCCTTATAAAGGATTTGAGCCCGGTAGGGCTCAAAACCGGGAAAAAAGGCAGATTTGGGGCCTCAAAAGTGGATAAAACGGTTCCACAGCAAAACAAACCCTCCTGTACTTGTTTGTACTTGTTTGTACTTGTTTGAAAAATCAGCATACGACAGCAATTAATTAATTAGTGAGAAGCTAAAAACATTATTTGTGAATGAGAGTCTGGAACTATTTTCAGATGAAAAAGCATGAAAAATAATCAAAGTCCAAAGTTTACACGCGAGTCTATGGAGCTTGGCATCAGCGCGTCTATGACAAGCGTACTACACGCGTAATGTGCACTTTTTTCCATTGTAGTTGACTGCGATTGCGCGCTATGCGCGCTATTTTTTCCATTGCATTGACTCCTGTGTTAAAGCCGTAGCTATATACTGCCAGCAGTTAACTGTATAATAAACGGCAGTTCGAGAATCGTAGCGATCGTCCAGGAAATCATGTTGTTATGGTGAAATTGTGTTGTCGTTTATTGCAATTGGATCACGTTGATGAATATCGCGGAAAGAAGAATGTTTGAGGATAAATTGTGAATCACCTTGTTCGTAAACAATAAAAACAAAATACAAAATGGATTAAAATCATGTTCAAACAAACCACGGTAAAGTATAACTACTACATGTAGTTTGATCCGAGGTAAACAACAAATCTAATCTAGACTGTGTTGTTTCAAAGTTCTGTGCTATGCAGGCCGCTGCGTGAGTGGGCTAATCACAGTAAGGTCTTAGTAACCTAGTCTTAGCATCTATTATAGCATCTTGCCTCTATTACAATGGGCCTTTTAAATGTTCTTTGAATGTTTCCATGGTGAGAGTGTACTAATTAATACTATTTAGAAAACAGTAAAACTTTCGGTAACACCATGTATTAATGGGCCTTTTGTTGCACAGCCCATTGTAAATGGAGGCAACATGCCATGGGTGTAGTGCCGGCGGTGAATAAAAACAAAAGGCTTTAATTTGGAGCAGCAAAGCAGTTTTAGTTTCACTGAAGACAGATTTAATCATTAAGCCTGCCCTACCTAACTCTTACAGTGTAACTTCCAGAAGACTAACTCTACTACAGATCGTGCCTCATGCAGATGAATTACAACCGAGCCCTTGTGAGAAAAAAACCCTCATTAGGCCCTAGGGTAGACATTACGGGTATGTGTTATTTGATGTAAAGTTTAACAGAAGCCCCCGCAAATTTTGTGTAAGCTGTCAAAATATCTTTCATTTAGAAGTCAATTTGAGCTGTCAAAATATCTTTTATTTAGACGAAGTGGTGATTAAAAGCAACTGTGCAGACATACTGGTATAGTTATAGGATCCACCTTATTTATCAAAGCACACAAAGAGCATGTTTCACTATAAGTCCACATATTGCATTTAATTAGTTTATTTCATTCTTCATAAATAACAGCAAAATGTAACAAAACATACACATGTATGTAATAATGAAGATAATATAAACACAAAATGAACATTTTATGATAATAGAATACACTCATTAAGAGTTGACCCCAAAACAGAAACAGAGAAAGTAACAAAGTGTTAATGATCTTTCCTTTATGGATCTGTTATTCCTTGTTATTCCATGATCTTTATTGCTGTGTCTTTATGCCTATACATAATGCCTTGTGTCAAAGATATACATATGACAATGTAACAATCAATAACTACGACTACAAATTGTTGTATCTATGGCATATGTATGGTTGAGGGAAAATGTAAATGTTACATCTTGGAGGAGGAAGATAGTGAAATTATAATTGTGCATACATGTATATCTTCTATAAACATCTGATATTCTTTGTCAATAATAATTACACTTGTCAGGCATCGTATTCAACAATGTAATTTACCTATTTGATGTATTCATTGAAATCATATGTCTGTCTTTCTTTGACTCCTCTGTCCATATCTGCAGACTTTCATTCTGATGTTCATTGTGATTACGCTGCTGCTGAGCTTAATTGCCTTCCTCATATCCATCATCATCAAAAAACGAGGTAAACTCACTATGAACACTCAGTGTGCCATTGGCAAGGATACATACACAAAGACTTCCAAAATATGAATTCAATTGAAGGTAAGGGATAGAAGTGCTGAAGATAATAGGACCTGTAATCCTGGCAGTAACATTCTACCATTACTGTAGTTCCCATTCTCATTTCATTTCAGAATCATCATATGAAGGAATCATAGTGAAATGATGTGGGCGTTGAAATCAAACTAGACCAGGACCCATGATGATGGGACAAGTGTTTCATGAATTCTAATTCTGTGGAAAAAGATAAACAAACTCATTTGAAAATAGATACTCTTTAATAATCAACTCAGCCTTTTTATACATTAGTACATTGAGCTTGATACTAGTAGAGTTAAGCATTAATATGACTGTCAGAAATAATACATTCACTTTTTAGTTACACTGTACTTGTCTTTGAAAATATTTCCATACATGTAGCTTCCGACTCTTACATTACTAATCATGCTATCATTCACATGTTTCTCATTTCAGTCCAAGCACAGCGCACGCCTAGGTTCCGGAAGCGTGATAAAGTGCTGTTCTATGGCAGAAAAATGCTCAGAAAGGTAATCAATCATTTCTTTTCTTAATCCTGGTGCTCCAAAATCTATGTACACTAATACGTGTAGAATGATCAAGAACATGATGTCGTTTAGATGAAATATTGCAGAAGGAAGTCATTGTCAATGTGGCGGAGATTGAGAAAACACATTAAAGGGAAAGTCCCCCCTTGGTTTGGATAAAAGCACAAACATGAAAGTTATGATTTGTTTAAGTTGTAATTTTTTGACATTATGTGCAAGGTGCTCTCTAATATGTTGTGTACTATTTTCCACATACATATGCCTTTTCTGGTTTTGGATGAAAGAACATTTTTTTTTTCATAGGATTATTTTTGTTAAAACATGTGTCTAATGCGCATGTAACATGGTGTATATCCTTTTGAGAAAATTTTCAAATTTTCAACATTTTCAAATAAACTAGTACACAACAAATGGGAAAGCATCTCACGTGTGATGTCACAAAATCAAAATTTAGAAAAACTTTACTCTCTTATCCATTGATTGATTTTTTGTCAAACTTTCACTAATATGCTTACCTTTTTTTTTGCATTCACTTAAATGTACTTAACTTCATGGTGGACATTCCCTTCAAAGGAAGTATACATACAACTCTGTGCAGAAAGAACTAGATTAACTTTAAAACATTACACGAACCTCAAGGCCATGCTAGTGACAGTGTCCAAAGATAAGCTTTGTATTGCATGAAATGAAAATTGCCCAATCACAGTACTTAGAAAGGCCGTTCAGTTTATTGTCACTTTAAGATTGTCTTCGTGAAAAGGTCTCAGCAGTTACAGAGTTAAAAAAAAAAAAAGTTTTTGCAATAATTTAAGTTGATTCACAAATGTTAACCCCCTTGGTACCAAGGCATGAAGAGACCATTGATTTATAATTCAATGGCAGTGAGAGGGTTAACCCTCTAAGTACCAATGCATTAAGAGATCAGTGATATTTAATACAGTGAATGAGCCAATATTAATGAGAGGGTTAATGTTTATGTTTCCTTTTGGATATACGTAAACCATGTTTGTGTTATATGTCAAAGCAGGGCCCCCTGGTAGAACAGTGTTCAACCACTGAAGTGGCTACCCTGGGTAAATAATACCAATAAAATAAAATGTAATTATGCCTTTTATATCGTGTGTGAGAAGGTGGTTCATAGTAGGGCATGCATTGAATGAACTATGGTTTGTATTTCTATCAATTCATGTTACTAAAAAATGTAAGATCTGAATACATCTGTGAGCCAAGAGATTGACATGACTATTCCTGATGATTTTCACTGTGTGTGTCTGACAGGTCAAATCAATATCAGGGCCAGTGTATTCTGTGCAGAGAAAGATGAGGAAGAGAAAGGAATACATGGACCTTGCAAGAACCATTCGAAGGTAAACGGTCTTCTAGGCCCTGCACTATCCTCCTTCATGATTGATACTGCACATGTGTATACTGTCCTCTTTGACAAAAGGAAGTAACTAACAGAAGAGACTTTTCTATTAAATGAGCAAAATGTATCTGTCACTTGCATTGGCATCAGTGCAACACCATATCATCATATCTCATAGCAAGATGAAAACTTCTCCAGATTTTTATGTCTGCAGGTAATGCTGGGTACAATCTACTGGTACCAATAACCCAAATATGAGTGATTTGTCACTTGCTTCCTTTTGTCAAAATAGGGCAGTATACATGTATGTTCGACAATTGTTGTATTTCCCAATACGGAAATGTATCCGGACGTGCAGACTTCATGAGACAGTTGCAATACACTATTGGATAGCTTTAGGGACTCGGATCACTCAGCACTTCCAGTAAAATTGGTGCATATTCATGAGTGTGATCACAGGATCATGTTACCAAAAGGAGCTCTTTACCAGCAAAGTCGGATGATTTCTTCACATGTGCTTGCTCCAGCAAACACAGATATTTTAAAGTCCACTCCCAAATCTGCTATGTCTTGAAGCAATTCATATATTGTTAGTTTGTGATTCCTAAGGTCCAATCAAATCGATCTGCAAAAATTCTCTATCAGGGTAATATGAATAGAGAAATGTTTAATGTCTTAATTAAAATGCCTTTTCTCATAAGGGCTCTTTTTTTTTTACATTGCAGGGGGCTAAATCACCCAGAGCCCCATGTAACTTTTCACTAGGAGCCCCCACCAGCCATCTTGAAGGCAGACTTCAGGGATTTTGTTCTCACAGGCACTCTTTTGTGATTGGTGGGGGCTTTTTTTTGCATTGTTGGGGACTACTGTATACGCCATATATTTAGCGAGTAAAATTTTTCATGAATCTTGAATTCCCAACAATTTCGCGAGTGGTTAAATTTGTGATTGTGGAGTACATGAGAAATTGGTATCATTCACTCATATAAGGGAGCAAAATTAGCAATCCTGTATTTAAACAGAAAGGCTATAACTTTACGAAAAAGCGTTGAGCACTCATCTATCCACGCACAGTTCCAGAAGGCGCGCCATTATGCATCACACACCTTATTCAGTACTGTCTACTGCGTACCATGTACAACTGTAGTAGTACATGTGCGCGTGTAATGTATGTCAGATTCGTGTTGGGATCAAGGTTAATATTTTTGCGTGTTGTTAAATTCGTGAATAGCACCCGACTTGTAAAATTTGGGAAAATAAAACATATGGCGTACAAAGTATCGCGCTGAGCATGTAATTTTTCCACTGATTTAATCTCTGGACAGCATCCTGCACAACACAGAGTCAGACAGGAAGCCCCTGCTGGAGATCAAGGAGCCCCCACCAGCCATCCTGGAGGCAGACTTCAGGGAGCTGCAGCTGCCACCAGAGTTCAGGATCCCAACAGAGGTCCTCTACATGCTCAAAAACATCAGGTGGGAAGAAGTAACCCATTGACTCCTCAATTATCTAATTCACATAAACCTTACACAGGAACCATCAGGCTCTCATAAGCTAAGGGTTAAACCTGGGTGACACACCCACTTATAGGGCTTTTCTTCGCCTCCTTCTTTTCACTCTCCACCTCTGCACCATCATCATCTTCTTTTTCCTCTTCTTCTTCCTCTTCTTTTCCTTCTTCTTGTTTTTGTTCTTGTTCTTGCTCTTGTTCTTCTTGTTCTTGGTCTTCTCCTTCTCCTCCTCCTCCTTCTTCTCCTTCTCCTCCTCCTCCTCCCCTCCTCCTCCTCCTCCTCCTCCTCCTCCTCCTCTCCCTCCTCCTCCTCCTCCTCCTACTAATCCATCTTCTCCTTCTTTTTCTTCTTCTTCTTCTTCTTCTTCTTCTTCTTCTTCTTCTTCTTCTTCTTCTTCTTCTTCTTCTTCTTCTTCTTCTTGTACTTAATGTTCTTCTTTCTCTTCTTTGGCTTCATATTATTCTACATGATATTTTCTTTTTTTCTTCTTCTTCTTTGCTTCTCCTGCTCTATCTTCTTCTGATACTGGTTCATGTTTTTGTTCTGATTGTTTTTCTCACTCATTTTCTTCATCATGCACCCTTACAAAACGCTTAATATTTTACACTTTCACCACCCCTTCTCCTCCTTCCTTTTCAAATCATGAACTAATCATTCTTCCATCTCTCCTTCTTCAGAGTGTTTGGTCACTTTGAGCGGCCGCTCTTCCTGGAGCTGAGTCGATCGGTGGAGAGCAAGTTCCTTCCTGCTGGGGCCTACCTCTTTCAGCGAGGCCAGCCAGATGACAGCATCTTTGTTGTACAGAGTGGACGGCTGCTTCTCTTCATCACAGAACCTGTAAGATCATTGTCTAGTTTTGGTCTATTTTAACATATTTTAGCTAGAGGCTAGAAGCACCCACCCATTCTCCCGATATTACCCAATGGATTTACTTCAAACCTTGTGCCTGTGTGTGATTTGTGGACCAATGAATTGAAGTTCAAGGGTAACATGTTTAAATATCACACAAATTATTGTTTTATTGTGACATTTTTAAATTCAATGTGGTCATTTTACAAAAGAGCCTCATTCATATACCATAACCGTGATAATACTGCCATTTACCGTTGGTAAGCAAGTTTCCAGCAAGCCGCCAAAAGCACCATTCATATACACCCAAAAAGCCATTATAGTTTTTTTGACAGCTGGACTCTCTCCAAACCGATGGTGACAGGTTCCTCTCAGTCATACAAGCGGTGAAATTAGCAACCCACATGCCAGAGTACAATGCACGAGGCGCAACATTTACGGGTATTTTACGGACGCAGTTTATAAGATTCACTAACCGCAATATTGCTGTAATATTAATAGATCTCGATCCGCGAAACAGCCGCAAAATAAGCACAAAAAGGGAGGAAGCCAATACCACATTATTTGAGTGATTCCCGTTCATATACGCAGCTAACGGTAATGCATCGGCAAAATTGCCACAAATGTTGCGCCTTTTTTGCGGATAGGCGGTGTATGTGAACGGGGTTAAAGTAATAGAATAGGGTCACCACAAGTAAATTAAATATGGGGCCATTTTCTTTTAGATTTCAACCTAATCTAAGGTGTTTTTCTTCAATTAGCTTCTAAGAGTGAGTTCAGCTCCTTGGATAAAGCCAGGGTAATAATCGTAAAGTTAAAGAGAGCTTTCCTTTGGAATGCACAATTTAAAAATGATATTTCTGTTGTAGATACCGTGCAGTTGAGTGTAATCCTTTAATGTTTGAGCAATATGTTTTAATAACCATATCTTTGTGTTTTTAATTCTCACAGGATGGGTCAGAGTATGAAGTGAAAGAGGTGACCCCAGGCGACAGTGTGCACAGTCTCCTCAGTGTGTTGGACGTTATAACAGTAAGTATGCATTGAGTGTATATGTATGGTGTGTGTGTTGTACGTGAGTCTGTTTGTCTGTCTGTCTGTGCTATTTGAAAAATCTACAAGCATATTTTGGATGACATGCATATAGATACTGGTGTGAGAAGAGATATTTATTTTGTATAAATTCATTTAAAATTATTCATGTTTCATGTATGTGTGAAAACATCTCTCTAAGGACGTTCTCTGTGTGCTTCTTAACAGGGTCACTCGGCTCCTTACAAGACAGTATCCTGCAAGGCGGCTGAGGACACTACCGTCTTGAGGCTTCCTGCAGTGGCGTTTCAAGCCGTGTTTGAACAATTCCCAGAGTCCATGGTCCGGGTCGTCCAGGTAATTTTAGTCATCATTGTTGCCATATATGTATATGTCTTGTTTCTTATGTGTGTTTTCTCTCTTCTCTACTTCTTGTTTTCTATGTAACTCTCCCCTTTTTCTTCATTGTCTACTTCTTTTTCTTTATTCTTCTGATTTTGCCTCTTCTTGCTCCTCCTTTTCCATTTTTTCTTCATTTCCAACTTCTTCTTCTTTCTCTTTTTGTTCTGTTTCTGCTTCCTCTTCTTCCCCCTTTTTCCTTCTGTTTCTTCTTCTTCTGCCTCTTCTTTTTCTTCTCGTTTGTGTTCTTGCTCTTCTTGTTCTTGTTCTTCTTTTTCTTCTTCTCTTATTTGTTCTTATTCTTCATCATTTCTTCTCTGTCTTCTTCTATTTCTTCTTCTGGTACCTCGTCTTATTTCACCACCTTTTCTGCAATTGATGTCTGATATTTCTCTTCTTCTGGTTACTTGATGCAGATGATGATGATACGCCTTCAGCGAGTCACATTCCTCACCCTGCAAAAACTCCTGGGCTTGGATGCAGAACTCATCAATACAGTGAGTATTTCACTCTTAACCTTTCCTGTGCCAGGTGAAATGCTGTTCAATGGGATATGAGTGCATTATTAGTGACAAAATTAGCATTTGGCACACAGACGGTTAACAGTGACATCCACATTAACTAGATCATATGAATGGTTTGAAGTAATATCACATTCATTCACCTTCTTTTCCTAAAATTGATTTTAGGTTCAATGTATTTATAATGTGTAGTCTTTGTATGCTGTTTAAGTTTGATTACATAAAGGCTCAAATTCTTGTATTGAATGTAACTTATAACAGCTTTCATAATTGTTCAGCTGTAATCATTTTGTGAGTGGAAAATCTACATCCTGCACGTGGGTAGCTTCTATATGATGTAGACTTTGAGGTAAAATAAATGTATTTTTTCAACGTGGTGCATATTGGTATACTTTGGATTAGTTATGTATGACTTGTATATATATATATATATATATATTGTAAAAACCTGCTTTAGTGACCATTAGTATAGAAAGACCACCTGCCTATAAAGACCACATGTTTGTTTCCTTTGAAAAAAACATTTCTAATTAAAACCTGTATTCAAATAAATTGTACTTTTGAGCCCCTGCTCATAAAGACCACATTTTGCGTCTCCTTTGAGTGATCTTTATACACAGGTCCACTGTATAGATCTGTGTGATGTAGAAAAAGTACTTCACTCTTGTTTGAAATTGGAGATATCTGCAGACTAATGTGACGTTATTCCTGTATCTAGGAGAGCATCAGTGACAAAACCCTTGCCATCCATGCTCTGACGAACAAGGCAGGCAGTCCCACCAAACGTCAGTCATCAATGGTGGGGTCCAATGCGACATCGACGTCGACATCTGCTACGATGTCAGCCACAGGTATCTCAGGGAGCAGTGCGGAGACCGTCCTGAGAGTGAACAATCTGGAGGATGAGACGCCCAGGGAGGTCTTTAAATCTGGTGAGACTGTACTTTTAAAGGGATAGTGCACCCATAAATTAAGTTGGTTTCAATACAAGCAGACATGTGAAAGAGACAAGTGAAGGTTTGATGAAAATTCATCAAAGGATAAGAAAGTTATAATCTTTTCAAGTTTTGATTTTGTGACGTCACGTGCGAGTTGCCTTCCCATAATGTCGTGTACCATTTTTTTGAAAATGTTCATTTTCTTAAAAAGATATACATCCTTTTACTGTTTTTATTGAAGCCAACTTATCTTCAGGTTGAAGTACCCCTTTAAACGGGTAGGAAGCCAAACACGCTTTCTGAGTACTGGCTGTGAGGTTCTCCATACGGCATATGAGGAAAAGTGGTTCCATACTGCAACCAAAGCAACATTCAGATTTTGTGTACAGTCACACCCACTTCTGGTCTAGTGTCCTTCAGTTTGAGAGCTGAAGTGGGTATCACTGCACAAACTATCCAGATGTCACTGCATGGTGCATTGTGAGAGGATTTTCCCTTATATGTGGTATGATGAGTCCTCCATACAGCATATGTAAAAAAAAAATAACGCGCCCACACATTTTTTCTTCTTCTTCTTCTAGTAAAGTGCTGCTTCATTCCTGAAGATTACGCACTGTGTGTGCATGTGCAAGCACTATATGTGTGTGCTATCCAGACTGAACTCATTGAATAAAAAATCTTTCCTTCTTCCAATTTAGTGTACTTCGGTATGAGACTTGGGCTCCGTAACATAAAAGTTTGCGATCAATCGCAGATTTGAAAGACAAATTCTGATTGGTTGCTGGTCAGTCTTTTGAACAAAAAGCGCATGCAACAATGATGTTAATTGGCCATTGCCATTTTGCGATTGGTCGCAAACCTTTATGTTACAGGCCCAGAAGTGGTGTGACTGAAAAAAAATTGGATTGTATCCCTTTAGAAATATGAGGACTTTTAGGTCATAACTTCCATGATAGTTTTGTTAGTGCTTGGTAGAGAAACAAAGCACTCTCTTTAGTGGAAAACCCTATCAGGAGAAATTATAATGATTCTTTTGTTTCTTTTACTGTATTCTAGCTGAAGAAAGTGATGGGGAGGTGTACAGACCAAGGGCAGGATCTTTTTCAAATCAGACAGGTATGACCACATTTTGGTAACATTATTACTACTAATTCTTTTTACTACTGGTACTACTACTACTACTACTACTACTACTACTACTACTACTACTACTACTACTACTACTACTACTACTAACTACTACTACTACGACTATCACTACTACTACTACTACTACTACTACTACTACTACTACTACTACTACTACTACTACTAACTACTACTACTACTACTACTACTACTACTACTACTACTACTACTACTACTACTACTACTTCTACTACTACTACTACTAGTACTACTATTACTACTACTACTACTACTACTACTACTACTACCACCACTTTTGCTGATATTACTACTACAACAACTACTACTACTACTATGAACAATACTGCTTTTCCCAATTTTAGTGCTACTACTTCTACAAATCATTATTTTAATCATTTTAATGATTAAGAAATTTTTTTTTATTTTAATCATTATGATTATATTAGTACCATTTCTTTGACTACTGCAGCTGCTGCTGCTACCACCACTACTACTTTTACTAAACACATTTGTATAAGTATATATGTGTGAAGTATGTGTCATTTTACTGAAAATATCAACACATTCATAAATTAACAAGTTTATGATGATCTCATGTGCAATAAAACAGTCAAAATTGACTGTTGGTAAGGTGTGTCACCAGTTGGGGGTCATCAATATGGGTTAGTGAATAGGGATGTCCTGTCACAACACACTGAGTTAGGGCATGCTGATGGGTCTGAAGGTGACCACAAGGACAGAGGTCAGAGTCTGTCATGCCCCATCTTCATATGTTATTCCTCTTTCAGGGCGTGTTCTCGGTCCGTATTGCCAGTGGCGTAGAGCGACCTCTCTTGACGTGGACGACACAGGTCGTCTGAGCATGAGCACATCAGACTTTGAGGCGGCTGCAGGGAGGGCGAGGGTTACTGGGCTGGACGACGCCAAGTTGGCCAGACAGGTAGGTTAATGCCCTGTTGACCTCAGTGGAATGGAGATGATGATGATAATGATAGTTCTAATAATGATGATAGTGATAATGATTATAAATAGTATTGCCACATTTGTTACATGTTTAGTAAAAACAATGATACTTTTGATATTTTTTATTAAAGTGTGATATTTATTACAATGATTATTTTGAGAATCAAGATAATGATGGTATGAAATAACCACTGTTCACTGGAAAAACTTCTGAAGACCTTTAAGATGGGTTTTAGGAAATACCAAGGTCAGAGACCAGCTATGCAAGAGATTTTGGACAGGTCTTCGGGGCCTGGAATGCTAAAAGGGGGGAGGAGAGGGTGGTTACAACCACCTTTACCTCCAATTACCCCCATTTTCTTTCATTTTTGAGATCTGACGGATGGGCGTTACACCCCTCGAATTCCCCATTTCCCCAATTTTCTGTCAATCGAGATCCCGTGGGGGGGGGGGGGGGGGGGAGGGGGGGGGAGGGGGGGGGGTAGGTTAGACCCTCTCCCCCTCCTGAATATTTTTGAGATGTGTGTTACTAAGTGAACTTTGCTCCCATCCCCATGCAGTCTTCGGTAGAGCAGACCCACACAGGGGCAGCCACCTCCAAGCTGAAGAAAGGAGCAATGAGCTTGGAGGGAGTGAGCGAACGAGTGTCGGAAGAGAGGAAGGAATACACGGAGGAGGAAGTGCTGGAGATGGCCAAGCGGGATCTCCAATACCTCTTTGGACTGCCAGTAAGTGTAATATTTTTTCATTGTTGTTTAAGATCTTGGTTTTTATGTCTGTGCTGAAAATGCTAATAAACAGAAGTAATTATTATTTAAAAACTGAAATTGTGTGTAATCTTTGGCTAGTAAGTCTTATTTTTCTCCAAGGTGCTGTAAGACCATTCTTATTATGCATCTGCTGAAAATGCTGAAGGAATTTTTTTATTCGAAAATTAAAATTTTGTGTAGCCTTTCAGACTGTTAGTAAGTGTTCTTTCTCCATTGTGCTGTAAATTGGTTGGTATCATTGTGCCTCTGCTACAAATGCTGGAGGAATCTTTATTAGAAAATTAACGTATTTTGTGTAATCAAAGCAGAGATGTGTATATGGGGGTAAGTCCAAACAATGAATGATCTATGACATCATCACATACTTGTTTTGATGTAAATTGGTCAGATGGCACTTTGATTTTGAGTTGTCCGTCAGTCCATCCATCCGGACAAGTAACTGATTAAAATTTGGGTCAAATAGGTCTTCAGTGTCTGCGCAAAGGGGTGAAGGCATAGCAGTCAACTGCACGCAATCAAATATTCTCGCTAAAAATGGTTAAATTTGGTATGTATTAGTCCATTGATAATTCAGTCCTTTCAAATGAGCAGGACATTGTTCCCATATAACTTATCATGCCACATAAATACATAATATCAATATAAGTCTTATGCATCTATGGACTCTGCTAAAAACGTTATACCCTTATCTTGTTTGTAGATTGTGCTTCTCATTTTCCAAAGTAATAATGGATATTTCAGTACCCTTTGCAGTGAAATACATGTATGCTTGTTGTCATAATATTACACATATCTTTATATTTCCAATTTCAACACCATCATAACCTCCTGTATTCTTTTAACATCAAAATATAAATTTATGTTATTTCTCTGGTAGGATTCCTCTCTCCTGGAGCTGGGTATCACTTTGTCTCATATTCCAGCTGGCAGTGTGGTAGTCAGAGAGGGAGACCAGGTAGGTCTTGGTTATGCTTATCTCCATTTTCATCATTAATACATTAAGCAGATATACAGTACCTCAAGCTGCAGTGAATTAGTGAAGTTATACAAATTGCAGACCCATAAGTTTCACTCATGCCTCAAATAAAGCAGTGCATATATTTATTATATTCCTGATGATGGGCCAAGTTGATAATGAGATCTGTCCAAGTATTTAAGTTTTTCACACAGAAAATATATCACATGAAGAAGTATTAGCATCTGCCTGTCCGCTAATGTGCCAAAGTGCATCTCGAAAACTAAATTATTTGTACAGATTTTATAAGCAGGTGGACTTTATGTACTTGTCACTTGAATACAGGTTTCAATGCAAAACATCGTTTTCTATATAGGTGGTCGGTAAAGCAGGTGTCCCTGTATTATTATTATCACTTGCTTGCTTACTTGCCTAGTTCAAGTGGTGTTCTCAATCCATGATGGCTGTCCATAGTCCACAACCTTGCATTGCTATTACTATGAGGAGGATTTCTGGTCGTGAATTGTGACTGGAGATCTCAAGGTCCCAGATTCAAGCCAACTTTTGTCCGACAGCAAGAAACTTCATTCACATTGCTGCTTTCCATCGAGGTGTATGACTAATGAAGCGGTGGGAATGGAATGAGTGTTTCTGTTACTGCCTGCTACAATACAAAATGATCCCCTGGCATTGGACAGGGATCACAAAGATTTCCAAGCATCTGATGAAAAGGGTAATGATATTGCATCGCTTAGCTATGATTTCATATTGGGCACTATATAAATACTGAATATTACCACTTTGTTGTTGCTGTTCGGTCTTGTGTCTTGTCTTAACATTACAATAACACCCATCTCTGTCATCCATCCAACCCGTCCAGGACACCAACCTGATCTTCGTGATTACGGGCACCTTCCTCATGATGCAGACAGAGAGTGAAGGGGAGAGGGAGCGCACTGTGTTCGTGGCGCATCCCGGGGAGCTGATTGGAGAGCTGGCCGTCCTGACGGGAGAGCCTGCCCTCTTCACCGTCAAAGCCCGCCAGGACTGCTGCGTCATCGCCATCAGCAAGACCAAGTTCTATAGGTATTTTTACAGAGAATAAAAATTAAAAAGAAATGACAATCATAGATAGGCGCACCAAGAGAAATAATAAAATCTGTTATTTATCTGCAAACATTTTCTCCATCAGCATGATCAAGTTCTACAGGTATTTTTACAGAGAAAAACAGTAAGATAAAATATTTGAAGATTGTAGCATATATCATTTCTCTTTATATACAATCCATTAGATGACTACCTGTCCTAGAGAAGTGCCAGTAAAACAAAATGACAATAAATGTAGCAGCATCCATCGTCTCTCTGCAAAAATATTTCCCATTGAACGAATACCTGTCCTAGAGTTAGAACCAGCATGAAGAATACCAGTAAAAAATGAGATTATATGTCTTATGATTATAATTATGTTAAGTAATAAACAATAGAGTAGAAACAGGGGTACTGGTTCTTAGACTCAAATAAGTGATAATCTTGCTGATGTCAGAAGTCATTGGTAGCTTGATGGTAATGTGATTTTCAGGCTCACAGTAGATTTAACTCCGGCGTGGTCTTCCTTTTCTCTGCCTGTTTAATTTGGAAATTAATCAATCCTTCTCACATGTACAGAGAACCAGTAAAAAAAAAGAGATGATAGCTTCTGCAGGTATGCTGCACATTGTAGACTGTAAAGATAATGAATAGTAGCGATAAAGATTTGGGGACCTGAAATCATGGCAGATTTTGTCTTCCACCATCAAGAGTCCTGTTCTCATTTGATTGAAACAACACTATCATGGTTAGACAATTCTTGATATTGCAAATAACTATCAAATAAGTATCACTGCACTTGGTGCTCTAAACACTTTTTGGAGTTTGGGCTTGTAAAGTGGTGACCTGGGCACATCCGGTTATATTAGTAGATCAGCACAAACAACCGCACTATCATCAACACTTTCCTGGTAACCCACTTTCCAACAGAAATTTGTCCTTTATTTACTGCTATACTGTAAGATGGAGAGTTTGTAGAGATGTTTCAGAAGTTGATTGAAGTAGAACTGAGAACTTTCTTGACTAAGAGAGGGGTTCCTTGCACCGTCGCCAAGCACTGTGTGCCAAAATTATACTGGTCATATTTTAAAGTTATTTGCGAAATCAAGAATTTCTCCTGGATCTAACAAGATTAGGACCAGTGGTCACATCAAAACAGCTTCTGACTAACTTTTTTTTAAAATTCAAATTATGATCCTGATGACTGTGTCTCTGTCCGGCCCACAGTATCATGAGGGAATGTCCGAGGGTGGTCTTACAGGTCGGTCACCAAGTGGTCAGGAAGCTGTCCTCGTTCGTCCGCCAGACCGACTTTGCTCTGGACTGGATGCAGATTGAGGCTGGCAAGGCTGTCTACAGGTAAGATACCAACTAAATTGAAGGGAAGTACAGTGCTCCAAGATTATAGGAGATCGATCTATCTAGCTATAAAGTGCCATATCCTGTGACTTAGAGGATCATGGAGTGCCACAACTCTCTGTACTGATCTCTTCTTTGTATTAGCCCCATGTCATTGTAAACAGCCCCTTGATCTGTTAACCAGATTATTAATGTTGTATTAAACCGTCAGAATGTTAATTCCCATTTATTAATATGAAGTGTACATAAAATAGAGCAGCTATCATAATATACCAGAATAAAGTGACACTGGAACTTGAAACATGGTGAAACATGGTTGAAAAGGTGACTTTGAGGGGACCTCCAGGCATTAAAAAACCAATGCTTTGTTGTTTTGCTACTAGAATTGAATATCAATCATCTTGTTTTGGGGTCTCACATATTTCTGTAATTAGAGAACGATGCAATTAATTAATACATCGCATGGAACATCACCGCTATTGTTAGGGTATTCTGCTGATTCCTGCCGAGTTTCACTGTCTTTAATATGGCTGTTACTTCCCAGGCAAGGAGAGCCATCGCTGTGCACCTACATCGTGCTAAATGGACGTCTTCGGTCAGTGGTCCAGCTCCCATCCTTCAAGAAGGAGCTGATGGGCGAGTTTGGTCGGGGGGAGATTGTCGGGATCGTTGAGGTTCTGACTCTGAAGGAGCGTGTCACAACAGTTCATGCAATCAGGTATAGTTTACAGAGAAACGTTGTGCTATGTGGCCGGCTATCCTATGGCAGACTTCTTGCATGAATATCTTTCAATAAATGCATGTGCATGCATTTCAGTTATGATAATAATTATAATGATAATGATGATAATAGCATAACAATAATATCCAAATCCCTCACAATCATATCCTTTCAATTGTTTGCAAGTTCATTTATTTTTCAAGGTTTTTCTTCTATATTGTAATAACGCCAGATAATATATATATATGTTTCCATATGGCCATGTCACTGTAAATTTGCCACCGTGCATTATCTATTTGTGTATTCAAGTACCACTTTTTCTGTATATTGTTTTATGTGCTTCATCTGAATCTCAAAACATTATACAATGACAAAATTGATATTCATGTCACAGTACTCAAACCAAAGTAAATAAGATGAAATTGAGATAGAAGGAGAAAAAAATGGGATCGGAAAGAGATCGACTGTAACCCGATGCATCTGTATGTATGTACCTGTTCTGTTTGACAGAGACACCGAGCTGGCCAAGCTGCCCACGGGCATGCTGAACCTCATCAAGAGGAAGTTTCCTCACACCGTGACCTGCCTCATCCAGATCTTGGGTCAAAGGTTGATAGGTCAGGTGGAGGAGAAGATGGGCTCCAGTAAGCTAGCGGGTGAGTCCAGACACTCTCAACTGGTCATCAGCATGATGGGGGACAAGTGCTCCCATGAACATAACTATAGGATGACATACAGTAGAAGTCTTTATGCACCACTGATGCATTTTTCCACAAGTACTACACACCCATAGAACATCATCATTTCATCTCCCTCTTGTTCCCTATTTTTTCTCAAATATCGTATAATAGGCAACATATTTCCTCTTTATGTCAAGTTTCCAGTTCCTTTCTTGAGGAGAGTTCTTTTTCAGTATTTTCATCCGTGTAACATGGTATTTCACACAAGTTTTTTTTTTGTTTCTTCCTAACTCTTTGCGTGCCACATGTGAGATTTTTTTACAGGTACTACACACAAATCCCATAGAGTGCCATTCTGTCTGGCTCACACGAGGTTAAACAGAGTCTTTGGATAGGATTTGCCAGCATCTCCCTCACTATTGTTTGATAAATCCAAGCCTGCTGGTGATTTTTTACAATGTTTCAATTTCTACCCTTCCAGCCAAGGAAAGAAGAAACACGGTAGAGAACCTGGCCACGGTGGCTCTCATCCCTGGATCTGACGACGCCCCCCTGGCCAGATTCGCCCTGGAACTCACCCACTCACTCAGCGCTGTTGGTAAGGAGCCAGTTTCATCTTGGCTTTATTCACCAGACGTCAATACTATGGTTGTTTTTATTCATCAGTATGCCTTGTTGGAGTATTGCCCTGCAAAAAAAAATAATGTAGACTGGACATGCTTGAAGACATGGTGTCCCATTTGCAAAAATTATGAGACTCAGCAGAGTATACCTTAACAATAATATGTATGAAATCTCTCAGCCATAGCTTCATTAGCACTTTCAGGAAAAGTGAAAAATTATCCTTGCTTACGTTTGAAATGCAGCGAGCACAGTCTACATGTTTATTCATAATTGTATTGCCCCTGTGAGCGCACGATGCAGGATTTGCTCACATTGAATCCATGCACCTTGGAGCGGACTAGTGCGGCCCATATCACACATCGGTCTCCGGTCTATAGGCTATAAGTTTCGGACAATTTGACAAACACCTCTAATTCTACTAATCGCTATAATTTTACAGTTTCATCGCGAGGGAACGTCCAATACAATTGCTTCTGCCATTTTTCATGGTGTTTACAAAATTGTGATGTTTTGCGAGAGAGAGGGGGAGAGAGAGAGAGGGAGGGTAAGGATTGAAAAGAGTTAAGGAGAGAGAGAGAGAGACAAAGAGGGGGAGAGAAGCACAATAGGTATAGGCACAGCAAAGCAAGGATAGAGAGAAAAGTGGAGAGAGAAAGATCGGATGGAGAAAGAGATCAACTCCATAACAGGAGTTAGAAGTGAAAGGAAGAGGAAGAACTAACCTCCTTTACCAGGAGTAAAATGCAATATCTGTTACACTATGCTTTCTTTGTGTCCTAGGTTCTGTTCTGAGGCTGACGAGAGAGCATATCCTTCAGACACTTGGAGGCTCTGCTCTTGATAGGTATGTGGACATCTCTTTAATATTTCTTCTGACATTAACCCATTCAATGCCCCTGAAATTGTCAGTCTACAGCAAGAACTGCCTGAAGCATTGTCATAGCTTAGTACTGACACTTTGATGATGATTGCTGGTAGATTTACGCATGTGATGCCAAATGGCCATTGTGGTGTCCTGAATTAATTATCTCATACTCGTGTATGTAGGGGTGAAGACTTTCCCAGAATTTACAATCTAACTAGATATTCAAAGAATTATTACAAGAATATTAAGATGTCATGAAAACTGCTCCCAATAAATTTTTAGAGCTTGATTTGAGTTTTCATTTTTGTAGTTGATATTCTGAAGTGTCAAATATTTGTTTCACCACCAACGATAAAAGCTTTAACGCGTTACTACACATGTAGTTTAACATTTTTTTACCCCTGATGTTTTGCAGCATCCATACGTACCATGTGTACCATGTGCCATGTCCATGTGCCCACTCATTTCAACCCGTTGCTTACTGTTAGATTTTCTGGCTTTGTGAACTCTGGTCGTGTTTGGATGTCAAAATTTGCCATGGAACTGCAGTAACCAAAGGGTTGTGGCTTGATTGTGTCCTAAGAGATATTTGAAGTTTATGCACAGTCTGTCTATTGTGCGCACAACACATTGTATATTGGTGTAATGCTACTTAGTGTCAGAATGGTAAAAACTACAGAGGGGACTAAATAAAAAATGGTGAAAGAATTATTACAAGATTATTGAAATATCATGAACTTGCTCCCAACAAATTTGACATCCTTTTTCTTTACGATGTATACATTTAAGCTTGATTGGCATTTTCATTTTTTGTTGCCCTGGTTGATGCGCAGTGTCCACGAGTACCGGCTGACCAGCTGGCTGGGCCACCAGGAGGACCTCCATAGGATAGTGCTCTACCAAGCAGACAAGAGGATGACCGCATGGACCCAGAGGTGCATCAGACAGGTAAGGAAGCATCTTGTTCGCTCAGCGTATAAACTGTAAAACTGGTCATTTACGCACGAGTAAATTTTCGCAGCACAGCACACCTACAACATATTTGCAGGATTTTATTTTTGCGCACGAGAAATACTTGTCACTACAAAATAATACGTCCTGTGCATTAGAATCATCAACAAAGCCCCGAACAAAGCATTATTATGAACATTTAAAGCCAGAAAAAGCAGATGATTTTGCAACCTGTCACAGTATGCAACATGCGCATGAGTTGGATGCCAGTACTAGTACTTCAGAATCCTTAATAGACCTGCGCGTGTAGCCAGCTGAAGATAGTAGGATGGTTGTAAATTTGCAGTGACCTGAAAGCTGAAGATAGTAGGATGGTTGTAAATTTGCAGTGACCTGAAAGCTGTGCTTGCTCTGAGTTGCGTCAGTAGTGCAAAAATTAATGTTGCATGAATAGAGGCAGGGGGGATGAGGCATGCATGTGTCAGCTTTGTAAGAGCTCAGTTTGGATTAAGGTCTCGTGCTCATTATATAAGTTTGTATGTTATAAAGATTGATTTGGTTCAAAAAGCAGATTGTCATGTGGAGCTGATTGGCATATAAGTTTGTGCTAGGCAAGTCTCTCTTAAATAAGTGGTTGCTTACTACATGTATCTTGGTTTAAACCTATTGTGTACTGAGCCTGCGTTTATGCTGGCTAGCTTTTTTTCTACTCAGGTACAAAGCAGCATGACTCCCATGCAATCCGCTGTTTGTACAATAGCACTTGTAATACCTTATAGGACGTAATTCAGCCGCACCCTTTTAGTTCCTGCAGTTCCATGGCAAATTTTGATATCCTAACTGGACCAGGGTTCACGAAGCCAGAAAATCTAAAGGTGAGCAATGAATTGATTGAGTTTTGCTTGTATAATTGTTTGCCGCCCTCTGTAGGCGGACTGCATCCTGATCGTAGCCCTGGCTGACCGAGACCCCAACAACGTGAGCGAGATGGAGACGCAGCTAGAAGCTCTGGCTGTCAGAGCCCAGAAGGAACTCATCCTCCTCCACAAAGAGAAGGATGGAGTTTACAAGTAAGCTGTGCTTTAATAACTCTCATATGTCACTATTGTAGCTGCAGCAATACACACAATACTATGGAGTAGAATTTTGTACAGCAAAACAGGTGTTTATGTCCGGCTTCTTTTATAGCGCAAAATGAACTTGTTCTCCTCCATAGAGAGAAAGATGGAGTCTACAAGTAAGTTTTGCTTTGATAAATCATATGCCACTGGGAAGTATTGTAGCTGCAGTAATACAAACAATCCTGTGGAGCAGAATTTGTATTTTTGTCAAGGTCAAATTGTGAAATGTTGGTGTGTATGTGTTAGATTGTGGAATATTTGACCAAATATCACCAAACATGATACAATGATGATATACATATACAATGTATTACAGATTTTGGTGATACTTTAGTGTCTGCGCAGGAGGGTGGAGGCATACCAGTCGACGGCACGCAGTCAAACATTTCATACTGGAAAAAAGAGTCCATCTACAGTTTTTTAAAAACATTTGGTTAGCCTTTTGTTTAACTCATCCTTTGTTGATGATTTTAATGCATAGGGTGGATTTGTTTGAAGTGACAAGTATTTTTTGTGCGCAAAAATAACATCCTGCGACTATGTCGTAGGTGTGCTGTGCCGTGTATATGTAAATTACTGGTTTCAAAGTACCTTGTACCTATGGCTTCTTCCCTGCAGACCTCCCAGTAAGACGGCGCAGTGGCTGAACGCCCGTGGCTGGTGCTTCTCTCACCATCACATCCGCTGCCCGAAGCGCATGTTCAGTAAGCGGTCCCCGGCCCGCGTCCGTGAGACCTACGACCGTCTCTTTGAGACAAAGGCTGACAACCGGTCGGATTTCTCGCGGCTCGCCCGTTTTCTGACGGGGACTTCCATCGGCTTGATCTTAGGAGGGGGCGGAGCGAGGTGAGAATGAAGTACCTCCTCAAATCTTCCAAAAGATTACCGGTATTTGGGACGAAGGCCTTTTTAGAGCAAAATGGATCACTATTTGGCTATTAAGTTGGCAAAACTACTTTTTATGCCTCTGCCGCGAAGTGGCCGGAGAGAGAGAGAGAGAGTAAATGGTCCTCGTGTCCTTGGCTTTATTGCCTGACAACAGAAAGAAAAAGGGAGAAAAAGTATGTGTCGGAGATATTAAAGGAAGGGGTCTAGTGAGATCTTACACAAGGATGGATTTAGACAGACTGGTTAGATTGGAAGTCAAAGAAGTAAGAGGTCAAAGGTCAAATGAAACCTTTTTGCTTCGAAAAATCATCAGAAAAGTAACGCGTATTACTAAATGCCCAAAATGGATTTCATATTGTGTAGAAATGTAAAACTATGCTCTTTCATGTGATGCATCTCTATTGTTGTCTCGCCCACCGGAGGTGAAGGCGAGACTAAGGGATCCAAATGTCGTCCGTCCGTCGTCCGTCCGTCATCCGTCCGTCGTCCGTCCGTCGTCCGTCACAAATGTTTAAGTTTACCTGCAAGACTCTCTTATGATCCATAACTTCACATGGGTTGCTTGGATTACAACCTAACTTGGGTCATAGATGCACTGGGGGTACCTTCATGTTATGGTGGCGTTGGAGGTCACAGGATAAGGTCAAAGGTCATTTGAGGTCATACGTTAAAGTTTACCTGCAAGACTCTCTTTTGACAAATAACTTCACATAGGTTGCTTGGATTACAACCTAACTTGGGTCATAGATGCACTGGGGGTACCTTCATGTTATGGTGCTGTTGGAGGTCACAGGATAAGGTCAAAGGTCATTTGAGGTCATACGTTAAAGTTTACCTGCAAGACTCTCTTTTGACAAATAACTTCACATGGGTTGCTTGGATTACAACCTAACTTGGGTCATAGATGCACTGGGGGTACCTTCATGTTATGGTGGCGTTGGAGGTCACAGGATAAGGTCAAAGGTCATTTGAGGTCATACGTTAAAGTTTACCTGCAAGACTCTCTTTTGACAAATAACTTCACATGGGTTGCTTGGATTACAACCTAACTTGGGTCATAGATGCACTGGGGTTACCTACATGTTATGGTGCTGTTGGAGGTCACAGGATAAGGTCAAAGGTCATTTGAGGTCATACGTTAAAGTTTACCTGCAAGACTCTCTTTTGACAAATAACTTCACATTGGTTGCTTGGATTACAACCTAACGGGGGTCACTGGTGCACTGGGGGTACCTTCATGTTATGGTACCGTTGGAGGTCACAGGATAAGGTCAAAGGTCATTTGAGGTCATACGTTAAAGTTTACTTGCAAGACTCTCTTATCACACATAACTCATTACATGTTGCTACAATGGCAATCAAACTTGGATGATGGATGCACTGGGGGCACCTGCATGTTATTGTGCTGTAAGAGGTCACATGATAAGGTCAAAGGTCATTTGAGGTCATACATTAAAGTTTACTTGCAAGACTCTTGGTGAAGGCTTCCTAACTTGTGCACAGAATTGTGTGAGCATGTGTGAGCATTACTGATGTAGATTTAGGCAAACATTACTCATGCACATTTATGCAAATTTATTCAAAGTCACTATTTTGCACCTGATTTTGATGTTGTCTGTTTAAAGTTGCTTATTTGTTTGTTTCAGATTTCTTTTGCGTAGCAACGGAGATCGCGATATTTCTGGTTATTTTCGCAAGTGGGCGAGACACAATATTGCTAATGCCTTGTTTTTAATAGTTGCTATCAAAAGTGACAGCACCAAACCACGTAAGTTGTGGTACTTGGTCCCATATGGGTTATGAAAACATCAGACGTTTCTTGAAGGACTAGTGTCATACTGCTGAAGGGACTACCATGGGAAAATAACACAAAAGGAATCAATGAGTAAATGTTTATGACCCCATCACAAAGTGGCCACATGGCATTGTGTTTCTGGGTAGGCCATCCGTCTGTCCTTCTGTCCAGCTCTTGTTTACACAAGAACTCTAGAAACAAGCGTCCAATTTTCATCATACTTGGTACAACGATAATTTATGAAAGGAACATTAACTAATTAGATTTTAGATTGTGAAGGTAAATCATGAAAGGTTGGTGTTTGTGTGATAACTTATATATACTCAAATATATGACTATGTATCACTTTATTTGGTAGAATGTTAAGGTCTCTCTTGATTTAAGCATACCTGTTTTCCAGGCATTGGAAGATGAGTGTTTGTATTATTACTTCAGTGTCTGTGCATTACTGCTGAGGGTTACTAGTGGACTGAGTCTGTCATGTGATTATTGATGGTTTATTTCATTGCTAGGGGTGTGTCCCAGCTTGGTATCATCAAGGCCATGGAGGAGTTTGGCATCCCCATCGACATCGTCGGGGGCGTCAGCATCGGAGCGCTGAACTCCGCCCTCTATGCCGAGGATACAAACAGCTCCCTCATGGAGACGAGGCTGACATCATTCTGCAAGGATTTTGGCTCCCTCTGGAAAAAGGTTATTGACCTCACCTACCCCACCACGGCCATGTTCACAGGTGAGGAGGGGTCATTGCCCTTTGTCACTTTCGCACCATTTCGGCTCAAAGATGCAACAAAACGTGCTAAGTTCTTGAGGAATTAACATGCTCATGGCATCTTCAGTCATCAAAAGTTGCATAAAAATGTGCTTTATCGTTGAGAAATCTTCCTGTGAAATATTTTGATGAAAATTGCAGATTTCTTCTTGGCTCATCTTCCCCATAATAGACAGAAATGTGACAATTTGCCCCAGTTTGTCAGTTTGTCCTGCAGGAACTCCTGTGAGCAGACAGTGCATTGCAGTACATAACAGCAGCAGCTGGAGGTTTAGTAGCTGATTGTATGTGGGTGGGGTGAGATACCACACTATTTGCATATGTGGGGGCTGAATAGATGCCATACAGTGCATGTATTTAATGGGAGCAAATCCCACATCACGCTTACAGGGACAATACGATTGTAAATATAGACTATGGTCGATGCTTTTCAAAAGTAAACGAGGGTAGTTTGTCACTTTTCCTGAAAATGCACATTCTTGTTAGGGTATACTACTGATTCCTGCTTAGTTTCATGACGTTTGCTACATGGATACCCTGTCTTTTAACCTCTTATTCTCTTTTATGTATCTAAGCCATTATATAGTCTCACATCTTTGATGTTGATTAAAGGATGTGGTATAACATCCTACACCTCATATGCTTATTTCTCCAGGACATAATTTCAACAAGAGCATCCGGGATCTGTTTAGTGATAAGCAGATTGAGGACCTGTGGCTTCCCTACTTCACCATCTCCACCGACATCACCAAATACGCCCTCAGAGTGCACACCAGCGGTGAGTCCTCTATTCTACTCTATTGTAATCAGGTGCCATATGATCATTAGATTCCACAACTTCCTGTCTTTAGCCTTCTTGATAGGCTGTAGTCCTCAATCCTCTACTTCACTTTCTCTAGTCTTTCGAGGAGACTTTTATAAAGAAAAGAGTCTTTTTAAAATTAACTTAAATGAGGGCGTGCATTGTTGTGATACCTACCGTGATCCTTATGACACTACATCCAGGCTGGGAGTTGTTTAGAACTTACTAACTGAGGAAACTGAAGCATTGGGGGATACCAGCTGTGAGATCAACATCATTGCTCAGGGTTTGTAGTGAATAGTCCAGAGCTAAGCATTATATATCATCAACTATAAAAAAAACACTTCTCAATAAGCTGCTGTGATGTATGTGATGACTTGAAAAATACCAAAATGCTTTTAAATACCATTAGGTGAGTAGAATTCTAAATCTTTGTTTGGCCTACCCAGGCTCATATGCTCTATGTCTCTTTATAGATGCAAGAGTGCTTTTAAGTACCATAAGGCAAGCAAACTTGTAAATCTTTGTTTGGCCTACCCAGGCTCTCTATGGCGCTATGTCAGGGCCAGCATGTCCCTCTCTGGCTACCTCCCACCCCTGTGTGACCCCAAGGATGGTCATCTCTTGCTGGACGGAGGATACGTCAATAACCTGCCAGGTATGGAACCCCAAACTGCTTTAATGCCATACATACCACTGTCTCTTACGTATGCATGAATGATAATCATGTATATGTGCATGTAAAATATACATACATGTACATTTATATATCGTGCATCTTGTCTCCCCGATAGAACTGCAAGAACATATCATCTAAACATTAAACTAAGCATGCTGAAGTAGAAACAAAAATTTGTTCGATGTTTATTGTCTTGCTTTATTTATGCAACTTGTTAACAGGTGAATAAAGTTTTTTTTTAAAGTTGAAGTTCTATTACACTGTATATGATGACTGAGCAGCTTATATAACTCAGCTTTAGTTCATATTTCCCTTATGTCTTTTGGTATATGATTCCATGATTTTGCTCCAATGAAATATATCGAAAATTTAATTTGTCTCGTCTCATCAGCCGACATCATGCGGGCAATGGGAGTGCCGACTATCATTGCTATCGATGTCGGAAGCGAAGACACCTCGAGCATCACCAACTATGGCGATGAGCTCTCGGGCTGGTGGTTGCTATGGAAGCGATGGAATCCATGGGCGGAGCCTGTCAGGGTAAGGTCAATGAACTCTTTGGGTACTGTAGTTTTGCAATTGTTATCTTTCTTGTTGTTAATAAATTGAACTTCCAATCAGGAGGTGAATTCTCATTGTTTTTTGTTCTTGTTGTTGTAGGTGCCAAGCCTCGATGAGATCCAGTCACGGCTGGCCTATGTGTCATCCATGAAGATGCTGGAAGAGGTCAAGGACAGCAGCTACTGTGAATACATCCGGCCACCCATCAACAAGTGAGATCAAAACTAGACCCATTTCCACAAACTTATTTCAGTGTGAGATTCATGCATAAAGGGGGACTTGGGAACTGGTCAATGGCAGGAAGGATTGATGAAATGGCTTGCAGAGAGAGGAGTAGAGGATCAAGGAGTAAAACTTACAGAGAAGGCTGCAGACAATCTAATGATTGCCAAAGTCAATCAATACGGCTCCTGCATAAATAGATGTAGTTAACCATGGGAGTTGCATGAATTACTTGTGCGAAAGTTACATGTCCCAATCAAAGAGTTAATCGTGGATTGTTTTCCAAATTAAATGAAACTGCCTACCCATCAACATGCTGTGGATAATCATAAAATGAGAGGCTGGGGGTATTGATAATATACGAATATACCAAGCTGTGAGATTGTATAGTGGAAATTATCTATCTGAGGAGGGATTGGCATAGAACTATTTTTTTCTGAGGGCCGAAACCCCCAAGGAAAAAATAGTAACTTGTTCCAGTCAACTCCGAAGATGGATATTTTCCACTATACTTTCAAACTCAATGCTTGGTATATTTGTTTTATATCCCTTTTGTAGAACAATAGCAGAACAAAAATAGTCGCGTTTTCCCTGTCTCGATATCAGTTCATCCCAGGTATTAAATGCTTGACACGCCGCACACTGCATGCACTGCACTGTGCACTAATTTACGCCTGCTCAGTTCCGACTGAACGAAATTGTAAACAAACATGGCGACCTCCAGTGACCGAGCTCGGTTTGGCCTGCTGCACAAATACGAAGGAAATGATCAAATTTGGCATGTATGTTTCTTGTGAATATTGCTTGTGAATAAGCTCCGAACGTAGGAGCCCGATTATTTTTTTTTTTTCATTTCCTGCGGCTTGGGCAAATCAATGGAAATACAAGTTGTGCCTCGGCTGCAACACCGTGGGAGTTCCCCTAGCGCGCTCAATGATTTTCTGCTAGAACGCAAAAAAGCAGCTGGAAAGAAATGTACATTTTGTACTGCTCTCGGTCAAAACAAATTTTGTTACCAGGTAGAGAGCATGCGCAGTAGTGCCAAGGAAGAAAATATTAAATAGAGCATGCGCAGTGCTGCATTGGAAAAAATGGTAAAACTATTCGGAGCTGAGGCAGAGATAGTGAAATTATTATGTATTCTGCGAGCATCAATTGACCAATCACGTTCCTAGAATACTCATAGAAGGGATATGAAAGCTATTACTTATTACTTCTCCAACATGCCAATTAATTTACTTTGTTTATAAGTAATTTTCCACTGCTCAGATTGGTATTGCAGTTGACAAACATACTGAGTGCTCAATCTAGAACTATTACATTCATTCACATGAATCATTTTCGTATTTTGCTGTATGTCAAAATCATTTTGTCTTAGAGTCACACGGTGACACATTGTATAGTTCTCACCATGGAGACCCTTCCTTTAAGGGACATCTCACATGAATTGTGAGCTATTCTGCAATACTTTTCCAGATAGACTTTGGAGGACAGTGTCTACTGTGAATGCAAATAGAATCTAACAAACTGTCTCTCTGTCTGCGGAATATAACAAATTGTGTGTGTGTGTTTGTATGTATGTTTGTGTGTCTGTCATCGTATTGATTGCTTCTACTGTGAATGCAATTGGAATGGACTAAACTGTCTGTCTGTGTGTCTGTCTGTCCTCAGGTATATAACAGTTTTTAACAGTATCAATATAATCTACTGTGAATGTAAATGGAATGTGACAAACTGTCTGTGTCTCTGTCCTCAGGTATGCCACGCTGGCCTTCCACAAGCACAAAGAGCTGCTGGAGGTTGGCTATCACCATGGAGTCACCGTCTTCAGTGGCTGGAAGAAGTCGGGCTACCTCAAGGACTTCCTCTCAGAAAAGTCTGCTCAGAACCACAAACATGGCAAGGTATGCTTGCTATTATTTTTGTTAACTTTATCTCAAAAGTAGATTTTATGACAGTTACCCACTTGGTGATTACCCCACGAACCACTAACATGGCAAGGTATTCTTGGTGTTGCTGTGTGACTATATCTAAAAAGTAGTTTTTAGGACCGCTTGATGATACTCCCCCAGGATAAATACTGTACATACAGGGACAATAACCCCCTAGGACAAGTATCCATAAGACAACAACCTCCAGGACATTTTACCTTGTAGGACATTGTTTCACACATTCCTTTTTGATTGCAGCCTGGATTACCCAACATGCATCCCCGCTTCACAGACCTGGCAGCCCTGGTGACCAGAATGGAGCCTCAGAAGCAGGCCTTCCCTGACCCAGGTAAAAAACAAACACTAGTTAAAGGGCATATACTGTACTGGGAAGACAAAAAAGCCTTCAAAAGGTGATTGTGAGCAATCTTCTCGCCAATGGTCTTAAATTCATGTATTGCCCATTTTAGAAACTTGCTAAAAGTTATTTGCCCTCAAATAATCCACATTTGGAGTAATTAATGATTATCAGTGAAATTCTCCAAATTTTCGGCCCGAACATTTTGGGGATTTGTGATTTATTCACTAATAAGTCCAAATGTGGATCATTTGAGGGCAAATAACTTTCAGCAAATTTCTAAAATGGGCAATACATGAATTTAAGACCATTGGCAAGAAGATTGCTCATGATCACCCTTTGAAATTTTTTTTGTCTTCCCAGTACAGTATATGCCCTTTAAAGGCCCATACAACTGAGCTCTTATGGTGCGATATTATTTATTGAAGGCACTGCATTAGGTGACGGCCCTATCAGCCCCATCCTCAAGATAGATAAATCTTTGATACTCGCAATCTTGCTCATGTGCGATATTAGCAGCAATCTTTGATGCGGTACAGTGCACGTACAGAAAATGAGTGGTGTGAGCATTGCAGCATAGCCATCTGACTGAACATTCGTGTAGCTTCTGTCAACCTTTGGGTAGTACCTGGAAAGCGTTAAAAAGGAAAGCAGAGAATGTGTTGGGAGCAGGGTGTGAAAGACCAACTAGGGATACCCCTTGTTGCAGTGGGCAGATTAGCACAGGACAGAGCTCTGAATAGGCAGATCTTAACTGCAGCAATGTGCAGGTATAAAGAATATCAGAATGTAAATGTACTCACTATAAATGGGTCGTCCATAGACTGTAGCAGCAACATAGCCCGGTCATAACTCTTAGGGAAAGAATGAGATTTTAAGAAAACACCAGTATTTTTATACAGGAAAGCATCTATTCATCTCGATTATGTTTCAGGATTCTCAAATAATTCACCCTTGAAGATAAACATGTGAACATTAATAGGAAAGCTATTTAGAGTGGTGAGTTGAATGTAAAATTCAACAAGAAGTATGACAGATTTAATATGGAGTTGCAATGTCCAATATAATTGTGCCATGTCATGTGTGAGCAGGCTTTTGTATGTTTTGTGCATAAAATTAGGTGACTTTTTTTTTAAAGATGTATCACCATTGATTTATATTTATACATGAAATTAGATGATTTATACATAGAGTAAAATTATTCCAAAAAAAGATTCATCATCATTTGACTTGCCATTTTATAGATTTTACCCAGTCTGCTATATGAAACAGGGACTCTCAATAACTTTGATCACACTTTACATGACAGTGGCTTAGCTATAGTTGAGACTGTACTAAATATTAATCATCTTTTGCTTTTTCATTGCAGATGAGGTGGACTATGCACGAGTGGAGGGAACGGGAGGCGACACGGACGTCGGCATGGAAACCGACGGCATGGCGACCGAGTCGGCGTCTGAAATGAACACGGCCTCAGAGCTGACCACCACCACGCCCAGTGAGGGGGTGCCGCGCTCCGTGTCGGCTCCCAGCACCGTGATAGGCGGGGCCATGGGCGGGTCTACAGAGGAGGAGGTGGAGCTAGAACTGGAGGAGGAGGAGGAGGAGTCGAAGCCAAACTTGATTGGCAGCACCAGGAGGAAGGCCGAGGGACTGAGACATCGTCGCATCCGCGGCGGTGATAGCTCTCCGTCAGAGTGAGCATGTCAGAATTAATCCCATCAGGACCACGGGTGCATCGCATGTGTAATAACTCAGTAGGCTTTCATGGTTTGGTGTTGAGGGGCTTAAACGGAGCTTGAAGTCTGTGGTCCTTATTCGCACAACCGTATTTGTGCAAACCTTGTGTGAGGTATGGCAAGCAGACTCTAAGGGGATGTCTTTTGATGAAAGTAAGTGGAATATTTGTGTGTCTAATCAATTGCAAACTGTTACGGTAAGAATAATCTGTGTACAAAGTAGAGAAAGCGGGCTCTATGTTATTGATTCTTAAATAGAACTAGCAGGAATTAGTGTGTGTGTACTAAAAGCAGAGAGATACTGGTATATTATGAGGTGATTGCAAACAATTAAGGACTGACTACACCTTCACACAAACATTCTTTCTTTATAGAAAAATACATTTAATGTGCATTTCTCATTACACTCTTATCTAGTTAAGGCCAGTTTTAACTTATTTAGCTTTTGATGATTCAGGCAAACTTGTTTATCTCCTCATTCATCAATTGTGTTGTGTTATCTGTCCAAGAGCAAGAATGGTTCATGTATTTTAATTGCAGTAATGTCTTCAAGTGTCATGACTGTAAATTTGGATGCAGGGTTACATGTTACCTCGGGATACGCTGCAAAATAAAAACAAAATTGTTTTCTGTAGCCTTTGAAGAAATTAGAACATGGAAAATTTCTTATATAGTTGTTATGGTGCTTGAATGAATTTGTGTTACTTTAATGTTTGATAGAAAATATAGAATAATATATTGCATTGGATTCTATCCCAATTCCAGCTAGAATGAAGACATGTGTAAGATTTGGAAGGGATATTTCTGTTTACATGTTTTGTATGAATTTCTCTCCCTATTCGACCTAGGGAAAATCTGTGAATTCATTTGCTTGAGAATCAGTTTGAAAAACTGTGAGCTTCTATGCTCATTCTTCTAGTTAAGGAAGACTCAAAGAAGTGGAAAAGTTTGTTTAAACAGAGCTGCATGTATATTTTGTTGACTAGGGTGATGAGATAGCTGCAGAGATGTTTTCAATGTGTTAAAGACCTTTATAACTTGCCTATCATAGACTTCAGTTCAGTTAATTTAACAGGTGTGAGATTAATAGTATATCATTTTCATCACCAAAGAGAGATGGTAATGAACTGAAAAGAGGGTCAAATAGGGCTGATTTGCTGGAACTCAGAGGGTTTATCGCCCCCCCCCCCTTTTTTTCAGAGAACCAGGGAAAGTAGTGACTATCAGTGAAATTCTTTGAAGTTTTCTGAAGTCTTTTGAATTGAAAACGAGTTAGGGGAGTGAAGTCATGTTGCTGTCCCTTTTGAGTATGATTTATTTCTGATTACACTGAAATAATGTTGTTGATATGTTGGTGGGTGTGTTAATTTTAGACCTTTAGAAAGTCATATTGTGAGGAAAAACCAAAATAAATTTGTTTTTGATGAATTAACCTGAAATGGATATTACAGAGCGGCGAACTGGTTTTGTTTTGTACTGAAAGTTAACCTGAAGACTGGTTTTAGTGAAAAATACTGATTTTTTTTTCATTAAATTTGTATTTAGTTCTATTTTATTAAATGGGGGAAAAGCTGATGTCAACTTTTGGACAGCAAAATAATTAAATTATTTGGCAGCTTTGCTGTTATGCTCTTCCCTGGATACAATTGTATGCAGCTACATAAGACAACCAAATGGTGTTATCTTACATGTGCCTGAGGTTTTGCACATATTGTTTGTCAATGATACAACAAGCAATCAAGTGTACATTAAGTCAGTTGCTAAGAGGAACAATTGTGCCATGTGGCATGTGACTGACAAACATAAGAAAAGTATTTCTTAATAGTGCACGTTTGTTGTTGTAGTTTGATTGTGCAACTCTTAATTGAATCACCTCTATTTTGTGCCCGGGTGTTGGTATAATAGTTAATTGTGATTTGATGAGTTGGGGAAACATTGCTGTAAGCAATATACACTGTATGCTGTGTGTGTGTTCGGAGACGGATGATTGAAGTGGGGGTATGGTGCACTCACGTACATGTATGTTCCTTGTTATGTTTTTTCCTGGGTGCCAAAAATCACCATCAAATGGCTATACATGAACTTATCAAGAGCTTGTTTCCAAAAGGGTAAAAATCCATTTTTCTGGAGTTTTTAATATCAGCACTGTGAGGAGTCTGAAAGTGGAGTAAGAATTCCAGAGTAATAGATCGAGCAAGACCCAAGTATAAAAAGTGAAGTTTTCCATAGGCACCTGTACAAAATCAGATTAGGAAACTGGAGTTTATCTCCAGTTTTCACAGTGGATTTAGCTCTTATGGAAATAAACTCTTCAAATGTACTAGCAAATGCTGAAGTTGTAAACAACATCAAACACATTGGAGTTACCCAACACAAGCTGTGCATGAAACCATTTGCTGGTTTATACAATTGTTATAGTTCAAATAATTTTGAGAGATTAAGTCATCAAAAACGATGATTCCTGGCGCAATTACAGGGAATCAAACCCTGTAATAATAATCTTGAATAAAGGAAGAAAATCAGAGAAAAAGTTTGGGAATAGTTTGATAGGAAAGGTCATATTATATGGAAGTTATTTGTGCTAATCATCATGCATCACATGTTTTTTGGCTTTGTAATGTCAAAGTAGATTGCTCTGGGGATTGTTTTGTTTATGAATGGTACACGAGAACAATGCAAACTCTCTACAGTGCATCAAACAAAGAATTCAGTGCTAGTTGTCATTTTCAAAAATGGTTTCTTGTACGGTCAAAGTTTCCTCAGACTTCCCAATCTTTTTCTTTGAAATTTGTACTTTTATTCAGTTCAATTTATTGCCAGGGTTTCATCCCCTTCTTGATTTACATTATGTGAGTGAGTTGTGGATACCACGCAATCCTTGCCTTTAAATTTTAATAAAAGTGTGCTGTTGATTTGACCTGGCCATTTTAATGTGAGATGAATAGAAATACACGTATATTCTTACACTTGATACAGTTTGTGAATGTTGGTAATTTATTTGCTGTAGACGTCCATCTTTTGTCCAGGGCATGTTGCAGACTTTTGTGATTATTACAATTGATGGTATCTCCACTGTAATTATGCATTGAATGCAGTGAGACAGTTCCTTTGTACATGTACTACTACAACTGATTGTACATTTAAATGTTTCTGTAACATGTCCCGAATCACATGACTATGTGCTGTATGTTATATGTTGTATATGTATAGAATCTTCAAGATATATTTTACATTCAGAATCAAATTGCAATATTTTATCTGACGTCCATTTAATTAAATTCTCCACACTTGTCGAGGACACCTGCACAGCTTATTGATTGCAATGTGAACCATTTTAAAGAATTCCAAGTTGAGATTTGATTTTAGTGCTTCCTACTGTAAGTGTATTGCAATGACTTTACGAATAGCGGCAAAACAATCCACACATGCGATGCTTTCAGATAAATCTTTGAATGTTGCCGTGTTGAGTAATCCTCAGCGTTGCTTCAGATTCATTGTAACTCATGCATGGTACATGTCATAGATTTCCTATCATATATAATAAATGGGTATCTGTGATCTTATGACGAAGACTGTTAAAATTTGATGCAATCTAATATTACAATGGTAGGACATGTCCATGTAGTGTCTCGGGGACTTTTCTTTTTCCTTGCCTTGCCTTTCTTTCTTCCAATTTCCTCTCACCTCCCACATCTCTCCTCCCCATTCCTCTCCTTCCGTCTATTCCTCCCTCTTCCCTCCCCTTGTCACTGCCTCTATCCCCCTCTACTTTCTCTGGGCTAAGCGTATACCACGTAACATGGAGTAAGGCGTAATAACTGGTGAAACTGCTCTATACATTTGATGTTCATATACTGCAGAATGTTTATTAAATATACACATAATGTACAAACAACAATATCAATGGTCATTAGAAATCCATCATTTAAAATATATACATTAACAAATGTAAAATATATACATTAACAAATGTAAAATATATTACATGGCCATGCCACTTACTGGTACATATTTGTTTCTAATTTAGATATGTACATCATATATACTGGGTAATGTATTATAGTACAAAAATGGTACAGTGTATTATTGAGAAAACAAAAACAAACAAGGTGGTTCGCGAACCACGAGTCTCCCCTGATTTCGCAATCGATAATCAGTGCTAAGCTTTTTTTTCAAATATTCGTTTCAAACCTTTTGAGCCCTAGATGACCTTTGACCCCATCATGGAGACACGTGTGGTATTACCCAAGGATCATTTTGTACCAAGTGTAATCACAATTGATGCAGAAATAAAGAAATGAAAGCAAACGAAAACGAAAACTTTGAGGAAAATAATGCAAACGACATCATATCATTTGACCTTTTGACCCCTAGATGACCTTGCTTCAAGCTCAAAGACTTTGTTTGTCTCGTATCTTTTTGCTGCAGTTTCCCTTTCCTTCTCTTGATCTCTTTCTTGCTCTGTCTATTTATATCTCTAAGAGTCTGTATTGTATTATTGCTGCTGGAGCAAACATATTATTAAAGCTGGAGGCAGACTTCTGGTTGAATTGCAATAAATACTGTCTTGTCTTATCAATGACAAAAAGTGATTTGTGAATCGTTTCATTTTGTCTGTTTCTCCATATCAAAAGCTTGCAACACTATTTTCTCATTTGCATCAATTTTAAACAGAGGGATATCAGAAATGTTTACACCGCAAAAGACAAAATTGTAAACACTTCCCGTAATCCCTCCTCAACAATCATATAAAATACAAGATGCATTTTGTTAAATTGTAGCATGTTTTCCCTTTCCAACAGGAAAGAGTAATGAAATCACCTCACGCTAGCAGAGGTCAAAGGATCTCATCACAAAATCAACATTGGAAGTGGACATGGGGTGGGAGGGGTCAGGCACGTTATAGTGTCAATGTTACATTCATTGTAAGACAAGGACATGTATACAGTTTAAGGACAGAAAAATGGGAGAGAAAGAAAAAAAAGGAAAGAGGGGAGACCAATAAAATGAAAGACAAAGCAAAGAAAGTGGGATATAATGAGTGACTGCTGAGCATGGCATACCTGAACATAGGGTTTTATAAACAAAATAAAATATAGGTCAGTGATACACCATACTGTACACAATTATGATGTCAATGGAATCTGCACACAACTCATCGGCTTTCACGCTGACCTAAAGACTGGATTGGACTTTAAACCCCTTCTCTGCCTGACTCCATACTGACCTATGGGAATGGTGTGTAACTCAAGTGCAAAATGCCTCAATGGCATATAAATATCAACATATCAGAAGCTGGAGAATCTCTTCCAACTTAAGGCCAAAATTTGACTTGTAACTATCGCCGAACTCCAAAATGTTATAGAGGAAAAAAACAAGGAAACATCTGGAGTTTTAAAATGCATCATCTCAGCATATGTTGATGCTCTTGAGGGTTTCACGGCACATTATTTCTTTGCTGGTCTATATAGTCTGGATGACAATGGAAAGAGAATGGGTGTTTGTGTCTAAGAGTATCCAGAGGAATAGATATGAATTTGTACTAGGTATAAAAAAATACTTGATAATTACAAATGATAATTGAAAACTCAAATCAAGCTGAAATTGACATATCACAAAGACAAAGGATGTCAAATATTTTCAAAGCAGGTTTTGTAATATTTCATCAATTATCATTCTCGTAATATAATCCTTGGAAGATTCAATCAGATTTTCACTTATGGATAAATTTGGACATAACAATGTTTGTGTATCAGATAATTAATTCAGAACACAACAATGGCCATTGTGTGCCACACCTGTCAATCCACTAGCAACTGCCATCACAATGTTATTAATAATGCATGACGCTTCTGGCAGAAAAAGACATTGTGGGTTGACATGTGTGATGCACTATAGCCATAGTTGTGTTCTGAATCAATGATCTCATACACACACATTTTTAAATAAAAATGTGTCCAAAATTGAAAAACACAAAATATTCACAAGATTATTACAAGAAAAGTAATTACTAAAATGTCACAAAACATGCTTATAGAATATAATATGACAACCCTTGACTTTATGATGTGCCAATTTCAGCTTGATTCGATTTGTAGCTTATTTTCAATTCATTTTCATATTGTGTCAATAAAAAAAAAATTAACACCTAGTTTGAACTTCTCTTCAACACATCAAGACTCTTTACGTGACGTCCATATCACATCATCGCCTGTGAGGCTTCTCTGGAGCTGCAATAATGAAATGGAAGAAACAAAATGGGACGAAAAGAAAAACATGGTAGTGAATCAAGACAAAGATGCATCTTAAAGCCACATCTCACAGTGATAAAAAGTATTATTACAATCACCACTCATCACATTATCAGGACGATAATGCATTTACTAATTTTTTTTGGAAAATGCCAATTTTCTTAAAAAGATATACACTTTACCATTTTACCTGTGCATTTGATATATCATTAGACACATGTTTTTACACACATACCTCTCTGAAAAAGATTTATTCCTTCATCTAAAATTGGAAAAAGAGCAATTAATAGAAAGTATTCAGCACATAACATGCGGGGGCCCATCTCATATTATGGCGTCACAAAATCAAGGCTTTAAAAAGTCATAGTGTTCTTATCCTTCAACGGATTTACGCCAAATTGTCACTAATATGTTAATTTCATTCTTCTGCTTTGATTAAATCAAATTTAACTTCTGGGTGGACTTTCCCTTTATGCAGCGAGGTAATGTTCCTTACGTGGTTCAGAGAGTTTGATGAGGATAGCCTCCAAGCTGGTCCTGAAATCTTCTTCCTGCTTCTTGAAGTCCTCGATGGCTGCGTTCGGGTTAGCATCCAGCCACTCCTGCTTACCGATGCACACGTTCAGACTCGTCATCTATGCACACATACATGTAGCAGTGATGATCAGGCAGGGAAAAAAAATCATGTTCAGACTCGTCATCTAAACGTACATACATGTCACAGTAATGATCAGGCAAAACAAAAATCATGTTTAGACTCATCATCTACTCACACATACATTTAACACTGATGATCAGGCAAAAAAAAAAATAATTCAAATATTGTGGGTACCGGTAGTCATTCAGACTCATCATCTACATGCACATGTATATGTGTGTAGCAGTGATGATCAAGTATAACAGAAATCACAGAAAAAATGGTGGGTGGTTAGGCAACAAAAAAAATATTTGTGTAGGCTATATTTTTCATACCTCTATATCAAATGATTGAAAACATTGAAAACATTTACAATCAGATGCAAGAAAAAAATAAGTTTGTTTATTCCCAGATTTTATTACAGCTTCCTTGTTAATTATGGTTTGTATTCACAAAAAATATTGAATTAAAAAAAATCTGTATGGGATACCTTTAAGGCCAGATGTCCCAAAACAAGCACACTGAACTAAGCTGTGCATTACATCCCATGAACAAAGTTTCACAGGGGTTATTTCTAACAGGGGGGGGGGGGGGGGGGGGGTTGTTTGTGTTTCAGGAATTGAATTGCTGTGAGCCAACGATGTATTCATCACACTGTTTGTTTCTTTTACTTTCTTACCTTCTCATCCTTGGCCAGTCTTCCCTGTAGCTTCTGGGGGTCCTCAATAGTCTCCTTGGTCTCAGTTAGAATAGACACCAGGCCACGTCTTGCTTCTACAGAGAAAACACAATGGGGAGAACACAGATAACAGAACCTATACGAAAGACTAAAAGCCCGTTGTTCCACTAGCGTATTTGTGGATGTTGTATTCCCCTCAATGTTTAATATGTGTGTATATTTTGTTTTTTTTGTACCTTAAGTGAAGAATGTTGGCCTGTATAGGAGAATAATAGGAATATGAGAAGATGATAGAGAAAGAAAGAGAATGAAAAGAAGGATCAGAAGGATGTGGAAGGGAGAGGAAGAAAGTGGGAGGTGAAGATGAGAAAGACGAAGAAGAAGAAGAGTGGAACACAAACATCTACGACATACAGGGTCCACTTCATGATAAAAGTACTAACAAGAAAATTGTTTAGAGAGAGAAAGATATATTTTAGTGATTGGTGAAAAAAGGTCCTTATTTAGAGAGAATAGATCAATATCACACAAGAAAACATTGTTCAGAGTGTCGACTCGATTCCAGAGAGTCAGCAAAGGGGTGTGCAGTGGTAACGTGCCTCTGGACAAAAAGTGCACCAAGTCGGCAGCCAGGCCCACTGACTGGCATATCTGGCGGCATGTCAATGTAACATCTAAGGGAATGTAGAGCCAGCATGTATATTTCATCCTATTCAATTGCAAATACACCCTAAATTCCCAACAGCAGGGGAATTCAAACTCCATCTGACATGCATACATTTGAGTGTGTACCTGCATACTGAACAGCGTGTTAAAATAAGGGTTTTTTGTGACGCTTGGGCCACAAAACATGAAAAAGGGAAAATTGCTCTTTGATGAAGTATAGCATCATCCAACAACAAATCCTACTCACCAGACCAGTCGAGGTAGTAGGAGCAGTCATCATGCTTGTATCTCAGAGCTGTATCACGAGCACGCTCTCCATGACTGGTCTTGATACCAAAACTAGCTCCATGACTGACCAGGATTTTTAAGCAATCTTTCCGTCCCCAGGCTGCTGCATGGTGGAGAGCTGTGTAGCCTGGATTTTGCGGAGAAAAAATATTGACTTAGTAGTAAGTGTAGACCCTATTTGTCTACATTTTGAGGTTTCTACTTGTAACATGGCCTTAAATATTTGAGTACATGTACTTGTTCAAACATGAACAAATTGTTCCCAGTTGATGTCTCATTAGGTTCTGCAGCTGATAAATTTTAATTTAACATTAAAAACATCAAAGAAAATTAACCTCTTCTCAAATAATATCAAAATCATTAAATATTAGTCACATATTTGAGTATAATATTGCATATTTCATTTCCTGTTTGAATGTATGAACAGCTAGTGATGTGATTTGATGGTGGATATGAAATATCCAATATCTATACCAAGTTTTAACTTCTTCATAACTTCATGTCAGACAAGGGAACTATCAACAAATCTGTCCATTTTATCATTTCATCTCTATCATGCAGTATTCACCTCTTTTCGTAGCAAAGTCAACATCAGCTCCCCTTTCCAGCAGCTCTCGTAAGGCTTCCGTCCGCCCAAGAATGCACGCCATATCGAGGGGAGACCGGCCTGAGTTCACATTCCTTGTATTCAAGTCGGATCCTTTCTCCTGCAACAGTTTCAGCATTTCAATCTGGTTTTCGGTGACTGCGATTTCCACTGGAGACCGCCCGTCCTCATCTACGGAGTTGAGCTGACCCTCTACGCGGTCGTGGTAGGGGTCTTCTTCGTTAGCAAAGCACTCGAGCAGCCGACTCGTATCTCCATTTGCGGCGCATTGGACGACGATATTGAGGCGTTTTGCTGATCGTCTCGAACCCTGAGCCGACGAAACAGATTGAGCAGCTTCACCATCAACTGCCATTTTTGCAAATTAGATTGTTCTTTGAGTCCAAATTTTAGTTATTTGTCAGGACGATTATAGCACAGGAGTTCAATTAGCGTCAGTGGTAGCTAAGTGGCAGGCTCGTTCAAATAATTGTTTATGGCCTAGCTATTATATTTTTATTTCATATTTTTTCTTGTGGAATAATCATATTTTGTCATAAAAAATTTTATCATAATTATTTTCAAATGTATTTTATACTGTTTTGTTATGAAAAAAATGTGAAATTCAATAATTAGATTAGTTTTAGTACTAAACTCAGTCTCACGCGATTTCCGTCGTCTGCTATGGCACAGCTTCAACGCTAACCATAGGAAAGATGTCAAACTTGACCTCAGTTAGTGCAGCTCTCTATCAAATGTTTCATAGAAGCACCAAAATGATTGATTTACCTCTGAAGGATGCAGGAAAACCATTGGTGAAATATTGTGTCAAGAACATCTGACATTTTCAATATGAGGTCAACTGAACACAGTCAATATGTACGTGGATGGTCATTGTAATAATACAGCTCATTTATTTCCCTCCGTCTTAATTAACAGCAACACTTATTGCCTACTGTCTGTTCTCAGTTTCTACTGTATGTTGTAACTATTTCACACGGTAGATTTGGTAAATCATATGATATTTGTTCCACAACCCCCAATAGCCCTTTTTTTTTTTTTTTTTTTTTTGGTTAGTTGTATCCATAAAAGGTGAAATGCCAGTTACTTTCTACTTCATCTAACCTAATGCTGCTTTTTAGAAACTTAGAAATTTTGTAAACCAGCACTTACTGAGCCTATTGTGCATGTATGCACACACAAACATACACAACAGACATGTAGAAGAAACACACGTACATACATACTCACACACAAACTTACACAGCGAGCACATACGCAATGCATACATGCCCACACATATATACAACACACATACAGAAGAAAAACACAAATAAACACATACACAATCATACACATTTTCTGGTGGTCAGTTCATTGATGTGTAGTTTTAAGTTTTCAATACTGAAAATGGTAATGAGACACTGAAAACATAAAAGGAATGATCCCTTATTAACATAATGTACACATGATTAGCCAACTTGCACATTGTGACGTGTTTCTCATCATATTTTAATTGTCATTATTCAACAGAATCATCTTCAATACCATTCAATAAATGTATTTCATACACATAAATTGCTTGCTATACACTTTGAATCCACAACTGTTTACATGGGTATGGATGGGAGAATAATTATCACTGACAAAAAAAAGTTTTCCAAACCCACGCAAACGACCTAGATAAGTTATGTAAATGCTGTATGTTTTATTCTACATGTAAAAATGTTAACAAGGAAATATATATCTAGTACAGGTTTTTACCAAGGAACACAACTGCATTATAACCAACATAAGATTACATTTTATTACCATATAGAAAAAAATACCCAATTAATAGCTCTCACTTCCACTCTTTTCTTTCTGTTCAACAACTCCTCACACAAAAAAAATGTTTGTCACATTGCCAGTCTAACTTGTAGTATTCCCACTGTTGAATACAACATCTTCACTATCTGGTCAGTCTTTTGGTTAATACTGCAATTACTCTTGATACCAATATATAAATTACTACATCACAGACAAAATAAAACAGATTTCACATTGTAATATCTCTGCAACAGCAGCGGAGCAGGTAGACAACTTCACGACATGGCCGTAACAAAGTTAGGGGTTCTAATCTACCTGATGGAGCAAGTAATATTACACTTTTCTTCAAATAAATCTACCTCCAAAAATGTTTTTTGCTATCATTTACAGTAAAAGTGGAATGTGATTGCTATAAAAACTATTAAAACAGTGAATTTTCTTTAATACACTGGGAACTTACTCTTGGACTAACATTTCATTTTGAAAGCAACAAAAAAGTAACTAGTTTTCCTGTAACAGATCGAGTCTAACCCCAACTGTGTGCCAGATAAAATGCCGCTCTTTTGGAATTGTGCACATTTATTGTGCAACCAAACAACTCTTGCTTGCAACAAGTTAAGCCATTCCCTTAGGAACAAAATAATGTTTATTTCGCATTACTATTCTACCAATTTCCTGTACCGTGTCAGCATATCAGGAAGTTTTCTTCAAAAATCCAGATCACAATATTCTGTCATGTAAAGAAAATCATGATGTGGATTGTTGCTGGAACTGTCACAAGGGCAATGAATGCAGTGCCGATATAACATAATTAAGAGAGATCCCCTATGGCAAGCCTTCCTGTAAAAATGTCAAACTTAATAAAAAAAAAAAAAAGGTGAGAGTGTACCATAAATGTGATTCTTAACTCGAATCAATTTGATTTTTTTTTAAAAAATGAAAGCAAACTTGAACTTGATACTGATTTTTGTATATAAAATTCTACATATGATACCAAAAAGTGTGATGCAACATAACTTTGATGAAAACAATACATTCATCCAGTCACACAGTGTTCAATATGTTCACATTAAATGCATTCCATACATTCAGTGTTTACAACTGCAAAAGAAAACCTATATGAATGAAATAGGTAATATGCGTCTTACAAATCCAAATATAGAAAGAAAGGAACAAAATTGAGACAAGTAGATGAAGGATGGGATCACAATGACCAAATCGGTACTGAGAATAATTTCAGAACTTCAAAAGTTTTGTTGTGATTAGGGGTTCAGAAAAACGCCAACCATTATCCAACAAAACTTTAGAGCTGGCTAGTAAACATGAACACATGTTATGTGTGGTAAAATATAGGTGTAATTTATATGTTCTTTATATACTATGAGCAAAGAATAACAAGACAACAAAAGAAGTATACCTGTAAAACTGAGATTCTTGAATATCGCACATGTACTTCAACAACATTTTGAAAACTGAACATATACACTATACAAGTCAGAATCCAGAGTCATTAACAAGCTGAGCTTAAACCCTACTGATTGCATAATATGTATTAATCTGGATTTTGTTGAGTTCCTGTTTACATGTAGTAATTACATATTTGTATTTTTGTACATGAATAACTTACAAAAAAACAAGAACACAGATTTGGGGCCATTTCGTCGAGTTTCATGCATCTGAATTTCAGCCCTTTGAATGGAATGTAATCATTGTGCAGTCACGTGCTGTTTTTTTAAAAAAATGTAGGGTTGATGTTATGAATGAGATTGACATGTACAAGGAATTAAGAACACTGATTTATAAACAAAATGTGAGCTGCCCTTAGCAAGGTTTATCCCTAGGGAGAGAAATAAAAATGAATGAAATAAAGAAGAAATAAATCATTTTCTTTCCTGGATATCTTGTCCCAGCATTTCACTTCAAATCATCTCATCGACAACTTTCATACATGGAACTAACAGACATACTAAAAACCTCCTTGATATTGTCACGTTTTAAGTCTCTCACATACAAGATATGTCATGTAACAAAAAAGGCTAAATAATGAGGACTGAGCATGCACTATATTGTAACAAAATGCATCTGATATGAGCTTGTCATTGAAAAAGATTATGGAAATGCACTCTTTTCAATCACTTCCCTTAAATATCACTGTTCTTGGGTAAAATGTATGCATTCTTCTATTAAAGTTGTTTGACAATTCAAAATACACTGTATAACTTATATTTGAAATCTATGCTATCAATACAAAATGTTTGGTACGATACTCTTTTTTTTTCATTGTACAAAAACAGCACAATTTTCTACAGATTGGCAAAGCCATGATTTACACATTTTACACATCCCTTTTAATAATAGAGCTGTTCCCATAGACAAGTAAATTTTTGATGTACAACACACTCTGAATGGTCACAACCCCCTTTACTCTTGCAGCCAGTTCATGTGTTTAAATGCAAACGGACCTTCATGAACGGCAACGAAGTGTGCAAGGGTTGCACTCAAAAGCAAAGTATGCTGTTCAGCAAGAAATCACGGAGTAGGTGCACAGCTGTTATGCTACAAGTACCATTTATATAATATATATAAGTATTTACACAATACATTAGGTTCTCATCATAAGCTTTGGGCTGAATGTACAGTGTACGAACTGTTGGCCATTGAACTATGAACAGGGTTATCATCATCATCATCATCACCTTCTTCTTCTTCGTCTCATTTCACAACATTGAGAAAATTGTAGAACATTGAAGAATTGTAGCACAATAAATCACCAGCACTGGAATACTTAATGGCGCTTCTTACTGTGTCGACTCCAGACAAACTAATAGAAAAATGGACATAAAACTACACTCGTATTCTGCTACCAATATTTCCTTTGTTTCCACTTCTCGGCCAAGCAATAGCTCAATCCGTCCATACACCAATATCACATTTACAAAACGGGAGGCAGAGAATGAAGCAAATATATTTCTGTGGGGTCAAATCACTTCACCACCGCACATAGAACTGTATGTCATATCTTTATATGTTCCTATTCATAATTTGAAAATGTACACATATTGCATCTTCATAGGAACGGATATGAGCAAAATGGGGGGGGGGGTGCCATTTGCTAGGAGAATGGGAAACAAAAGAAATATTTTTCTCTCACTTTTGAGAAGATGGGGCTCTGGACAAGAATTTAGCAGTCTCCTTTTTTCTGTGTCCACGCAAAGTTTACACCAATATCCACAGGTAATGGAAGAATCACAAGTCACTGAAATTTGTTAGTGCACTGTACAGGTAGAGAGTTTAATGCTGTATTTTTACACCACAGAATTGCTTTTATAATGATAAGCTTGTATGAACTGTAGTAGTATTCTGAAAGAAAAACATAAATTTTGACTTCAGTCCTATAAGATCCACAACCGTGATTGGTTTCTTGCACCAATAGCTAGGATAGTTTTGGACTTATGTTTCTTTCAGCATACCTCCCCTAGTTCTGGAGTGTATGTTTCAGTGCTTGAAAGGGGCGCGATGTGTGATGAAACTCCCAGAACTATGTTATTTGGAAAATATGAGTCAATGTGAGCATTACGCAAGAGGAAATGGATTGTTCCTCGTGTCAGAATGACCAGAAAAAAAAAAAAATAGATATCGGTAACATTTTGAGCTGATAAAATCTCTTCAAAAGCACTGGCAAAAAGACAACTGCATGTAAATCGTAATACAAATGTTGTGGTTATTCAAGCTCAGGGATACCAGTTGCTTGAACATCACTTAGGAATCCATTTATACACACACACACTAAAAAAAAAGTTAAACATGGGCGAGATATGATGCGCCAGGGTCTGTCTTCATGGTTCTACTGGAAAACTGACACCCTCGTAAACTCTGAGAACTTTCAGAAAGCCTTACTTGTGATGCATCGTAACATGACATGAGTGACATACTTCATAAAACCTGTGAACACTGGTGAACCATTGTCAAGGTTCCCCACCCCCTCCTCCTACTGCCCCCTTCCTCCCTCCTCTACAGAAAGATACATGAGAACAAAAGAAAACGAAGCGGAAGCTATGAGGGCGACACTCTGTTAGCAAGCGCATCCATCTTTGCCAGGCTGTTGGTCAGGGTTCAGTTGATTGCTGCGGGGGGTGACCGGTTTGTGTTGCACTCCCGATTCGGCGGCATTCAGGTCAAGACTGCACAAGGACAAGGAATAAATGCACAACATTGTTATGAGGAAGAGCAGATTGAAATGGTATGGTCATGTGGCTAGGAAAGAAGAGACCCACTGGCTCCAGAGAATACTAAATATCACAGTTCTTGGGAGGAATCCACATGGGAGGAAACAATCAAGGAAGATAGAAAAATGCTTAACATTACCCACATTGACCAAAATGACAGGACAGTATGAAGGAGAGCAATATCAAGGAACTGGGCTATCCAACCCCACAATGGGGGAAAAACCGACTTGTTGATGATAACTGTTAACCCTTTCATTGATAATTGCAACTTTATTTATACAAAAATCACTAAGTTTTTCAATTCTAATTCAGCAGTGTTCCTAGACAACAACACAACATTTAACAGCTACACAATGTTAATCCTTTCAATAATAACTGTCATTTTGTTGCAATCCTACTTTGATGATACTTGGATCTAGACAAGGACAAAGTTAGAAACATTATTTACCCAATTCTGCTTGAAGATGGTGTACAAAAGTACCTGACATTGCAAACCCTTTAGACAAAAATAATTCCTCTTTTAGCCTCTCATCAATATGATGGAATCCAGATCAAGACTTCAATTAGACTCAGGTAAAATGCAAACTATTAATAACCCAAATCAATAATAATCGCTATTTAATTATCAAACCTACCACTTTCTAAAAACAATTCTGTGGCATTGAACGCACAGTAATGAGTCAAGGAAAGAGAGCAACCCTTTTACTATCATTTCTTTCTCAATTCTTTCAAATCCATATCAGATGTAGGGCACTGTACAAAAATAATTCCTCTTTTAGCCTCCAATATGATGGAATCCAGATCAAGACTTCAATTAGACTCGGGTAAAATGCAAACCATTAATGACCCAAATCAATAATAATCGCTATTTAATTATCAAACCTACCACTTTCTAAAAACAGTTCTGTGGCATTGAGCTCAAGATTATGAGTCAAGGAAAGAGATCAACCCCTTTTACTATCATTTCTTTCTAAATTCTTTCAAATCCCTATCAGATGTAGGGCACTGTACTGCTTGTATACAAACAATCATGTATGTAACAACTACTCGGCTTCCCAAGTCCAAAAAACACAACTTTGTTCACCAAGTTGGGTGAACATTCTCATTGACCTTGATAAGTGCAGAAGGTATTTAGAATACACTGAAATTAACAATGCATCCTGTTCAATAATACAATGACCTTTGCATCCATCTGAGTACTATTGCTCTTAACCTTTGGACTTGTATATGGACATTCATTTCAAAGTTTTGTAACACACCTAACACTTCTATTTATTCCTGTTTACATGACAGCAAATCATTAAGTATGGTAATGTAACTATTTCTTTCAACCTTCATAAATATACAAAAAAAATAAAACTCTTTCTTTCAAGTAACATGTATAAGTATGTGTAAAGCATTATATAGGCATCACTGCTGCCATTGAACAGTTGACCCTTCACCCAGAAGTACTGGGCCAATATTCACTTCCTGGATTCATGTGATCAATAATAGTTTGCTAGCTGCTTCATTATCTTCTGGGCCACAAACATTAGCAGATTAGTAGGAAAGAACAATGTTTAATCTCTATGTCAATGTGATGAACCTCTTTTAAAACATGCATGATCTTGTTTGTGGTGTCATATGAAAGCCACATTCATTCGTAAGCTTTTCAAAGATATGGACATTTGAAAAAAAAAAATATATTGTGAATGATTAAATATTGATTGTGATTGTGAATTCATTGAGTAAACTTAGGTTCCTTTTTTTCAGGGACAGTGGGACACTCCGTACAGAAATGGGAGAGGTACCATTTCAGAGAAGTGATCAGACATATAAGGAAACCAAAACACATCACATTTCTCTTCTTTGCTACACATACCTGGGCCCCGTAACATAAAGGTTTGCGATCAATCGCAAAATGGCAATGGCCAATCAACATCATTGTTGCATGCACTTTTTGTTCAAAAGACTGACCAGTAACCAATCAGACTTTGTCTTTCAAATTTGCGATTAATCGCAAACCTTTATGTTACGGGGCCCAGGAATCACAATAAAATAGAATAGAATCGGCAAATAAAAGAGACTAAAACAAAGACAAAAATGCAAACACCCTTTTTATGTAAACAAAAACAATTTGAAGTTGTTCAATTCTAGCTATTTTGAAAATGACTAGACAGAAACATGTTTTGAAAAATCAATGTTGAAAACTCACCTTCCATCTTGGATGTTTTGATAGATCTTTTTGGCAGTATCCAGGAATGCTTCTTCTACATGGTCCCCTCTGAAAAAATATGATTACATTTAATTTTTATTTCATGTAACAATACATAATTGTCAATACTTTATACATGTAGTCACATAGTGCCTAATATGAAACTGTATAACTGTACAGCTCTATAACCCCAGTCATTGGATGTTTGTATGACTTTGTGAAACCTGTCCAATGCCAAGGGATCATTTCAGCATCATGGCAACCAGTACATGCAGTAAGGAACACTCAGTCCAATCCTACCAAGTACCTAATGATACACAGCAATGTAAAGCGAGTATACAGTGTAGAAATTTGAGTTACGTGCATTAGAGCCCTTCACAGGTGGATAACCACTGTGTAGCTTTGTAAGTTATGAAGTATGGCTGTCTGACATACCACCTTTTACAGATTTGGAGTGTCTATAGATGAAATTACAGTAAGTACTTTACAATATGTTAAGATAATGGCCAACTTAAAGAGTAAAGCGCTACCCTCTAATATTTTCTCATATCACCTCACACCTACCAGCATTGCTAACTTCATGATCAATATATTGCAACTTGTAACCTATGTACCCCATGCTGTGATTTTATTTTTGGGATCAAAACTTGCACTTGACTTGGGGCTTAAAGGTCATGAAAGCGTGGGCTGAAAAAAATGCAACGGGGGGGGGGGGGGGGGGGTCGAATCTACCCCTCCCCCTGACCTTTCAGAGTTAGATGATAACTTTGAGTTTGATGTCAAAGGGAAGGGGAGGGGCCCTCTGCTCCGACTAAAATGGGAATCAAAACTTACGTCTTCGCACTAGCTTCTAAAAACAGAAGTCCGTTCTCCTCTGCGAATTGCTTTGCTTCTTCGTACGTGACGTCTCTTTGTGCCTCCAGATCACTCTTGTTTCCAATGAGGAATATTACCTGGAAAAAGGAAAGGATTCATGATTAGAGCACTGCTGCATTTTGGTGTTTTATAAAAGCTGAGGTGAGAATGAAGTGATGGGAGAGATTGAAAGAGAAAGAACAAGAGAAAGAGACCTATCAAGACAAAGTATGAGAGAGAGAGAGGGGGGGCGATGGGATATGGGAGAGAGAATGGGACGAGGGCGAGAAAGAGGGGGAGGGAGAATTGAGAAATTGTCAATAGGCAAATAGATGTGAGATCAGCACATATACAAATATAAAAGATGGACAGGAGAAAAGCTTTTGAGTCTGGTCTCCTTTGAGAGAGAGAGAGAGAGAGAGAAAGAGCAATAGGTAGTACTAATAGCTTAATACAGATAGGGTAAGGGTAAAAAGGAAGAAGGGTACCAGTAAGATGGGAAGAGAAGATAAGGAACACAAAAATGTCGTGATAGAACAGTGGTAAGAATTGTGTAATGGAATTTCAACGACAAGCAGGCACGGGTGAGAAGGACAAAAAAAAATCCACAACCAACAGACAATGAAGACAACAGTAACGAATTTACCATTTAAATCCAAAACAGATAAGAAATCTTAATCTTCAAACAACCGTCTGACATCACTAAAAACATGGTCTTTTGTTATGCGGACAAAATTTAATAGGGACCCTTTGATATGTTGTCCCCATAACAAAACTCCAGGTTCATACATGTAGCTGCTGTTTATACAGGTACATACAGAGTGAACACAAGATAGAATCCTTACTGTGTTAGGGTTGGTAAGATTTCTGGCATCAGTAAGCCAACTGCTGAGATGGTTGTATGTGCTTCGCCTCGTGATGTCATAGACCATTAATGCTCCTGCTGCGCCCCGATAGTAACTCCTTGTTACCGCTCTGTACAAACAAGAAAAATTTGGCTTGAGTTAATAGTGAGAGGGCTTTTTGGGGATAAGTTCAATTTAAAGAAAAAGTTACTGCAAATATAGCATGCTCCAATCTGTAAATTAATGAAAAATAAGTACAAACTACGGGAAAATAAGGAATAAATTTGAACAAAATTTTAATCTCCTTTGTTACAAAATAGTACATGTTCAATTTCACATTAAAATTTCATAAGACAGGTGACCCAAAGAGGCTAAGCAAAGAAGCATTTATTAATTCATTGCATGAAAGCAATTTTGCATTGATAAGAGAAGTAACAATTGAAAGAATGGCATTTTATTCAACTCACTAGCTGGGCCTACGGAAAATTTTGTGGAATATTGGGGAAAATGGTTGGTTTTACAATTATGTGAAAACGTAGATGACATGTTTGTTTTATATATCATGACTTTTGGTTGTTTTACAAACAATATTCAAAACAAAATCTGGAGTAAGATAGGATAGAGTGAGGTAAACATACAGATGTTGAGAAATCAAGAAAATCACCCAAGAGTGATATCAAGAAAGACCGTTTTTCTCAAATGTCTATTTTGGTTCAATTCTTGTCAAAAACATGTACATGTGCATGTAGCATTATGCAAGTATTCTTTTAAACATCTCCAAGAGGTCACACATAAATGTACAACTTCCATTGCACCTTGCTGTATGTGTATTTCATGTTCGAGTGTGATAATATCATCTTACAAAATTCTAAAAACAAAACAAAAACATATTCTCACCTGAATCTCTCTTGGCCTGCTGTATCCCATATTTGTAACTTGATCTTCTGTCCGGACACTTCTATTATCCTCGTTCCAAACTCAACGCCAATTGTGTGTGGACAATCTGCCATAACTGTATAGACAAAGGAACAATATCAGAAGACCATTATCTGTACTGGAAATACTTTTGTTAATTCTCTTTATGCAAGTGCTTCAATGATAATTTGCCGTTTACAATGATTCTAGCAGGAGTTCAATTTCTACTAGTCCCACATATTTAGAAATGATCTACAAGGTAGATGTAATTGATAGTCTCTTTCACGTAGATATAGTCTTATTCCATATTTCATGTAGTTAATGTCAAAGACAGGGTGTCCCATTTTCAAAAGTCATAAAACTCGGCAGGACTCAAGAGTTTACCCTAACAATATCATGTGTGAAATCTCAGTCATAGCATAAAAAACCTGTTCAAGAAAAATATCCTTCTTTACATTTCTAATGCACAACCCTGGTTTACATTCATATTCATATTGTTCCCAGTGAACGCATGGAGGGGACAGTGTGGACCATAGCACACAGCTATCTCTGGTCTCTAAGCTTTAGGTTTCGGACATGCCCACCTTAAATTCACTATATTATTAGTTCTCTAACAGTACCTTCTTCCATTTTCTATGGTTTTAACAAAAAAAAATTACCTGAAAAAGGGACACATTTATAAGAGCAGCCCTACCCATAGGCACAGCATTTAAGTAAATATAACCTTTGAACCTGACAGCATAACTTCATTGTAAGAAGTGAAATGTATCTATGAGCGACAATGACTTAATATTCAATACTGATTAGGCCACTTCAAAACTAGAGAGATCACACCTGCCAATTCACATAGAAATGAGAATGAAATAGAAATTACACTTCTTGTACTTACACTTTTTTTCTGTGAATTGGTGTAAGAGACAGGACTTTCCCACGCCCATGTCTCCTATGATAATGTACTTGAAGATATATGAGTAGTTGTATGGCCCTGCCGCCATTTTGAGATGTGTCTAAAATAAAGGAGAGAGAAAAGAAAAGCATGAATCACAGAGATGAAGGCTTTACCACTGTTTGATCGTTGGTGAAATCAGAAACTGCATATTGGGACACTTCTTGCACTGTTTTCGAAAATGTACGTTTAGGGCATTGTAAAAAAAAAAAAAGATATTGGTCAAATTAAAAACAATCACTAGACTATCCAATCCTTCAACTTCATGTAAATTGTCATGATCAACACACGAAGTCAGGTAATTTTTTGGCCATTTTCCAATAACCAAAATCCAAACGGACGATATTAAAAAGACAGAGTAACAAGTGGCAACATTTGCATTAGATTTAACTATAAATTATACTATTTATAGTAGACTCTAACTGAAACTTGCTTCAATATTTGATTCTGAGTATTTTACGTTTTACCAAGACTATGACGTGTAGTTAAAATCAAATGTTTTCATGACCAATAATACCTCAGCGCAACTCTCACTCTCTCTTAATCATTGTGGCCATGAAATTTAACGTGGGGTCCATCACCGTCCATGTCTATGACTCACATAACTATGTGATTTAAAAATGCGGTGAGACGGACAATGCCATGGAGATGCGAACAAAAATTAGAATTGGCTTTGTCTACTCTTTAAGAGTTTTAGTTTTGTCATTGTTTGTTGCCATCAATTAACACATTATTTACTTTGAAATTTCAATGTGTACACCTGGCTGCATCATCTTATGCCACATATACTTATGGGCCCCTGGCCATACTACATCGAAGTAATGCTCTACCACAGGCTTAGTCTTACATGTAGAACTAATTTACCGGTGTCACCATTCAGTTCAGTGCAGCGGCGATCCATGTACGCTGCACTATGCACTGCATAGACCGCAATAGCGACAACGTTAACACGATCACGAAGCCAACACACAATTGACGATTACACAGAAATGGTGTTTTGAATGAGATTAACTTACGATACGTGAATATAAAGACGAATGATTGCCTCAAAATGTGGACAATAAGTAGATCAACGGCAAAATAGTCCTGTCTCCCGCCCACATCGGCAATCAAAGGTGATAATGGAACAAAATAGACGGTATTTCAGACTCGGAATTACACGGAAGAGGCGTTATCGTAAGAGGGAGACCGTTCCATCGTACAATATGGCGACTGTATGGATCCTCCTCTCGGTGATGACGTCATATGATCAGCTGCGACACACTAGGGTGGGGTCTAATGAGGTGATGAAGATGGCTTTCCTCAAAATTCCGAATAATGACACATCACGTCGTTTCTGATCGCCATCGTCAGACAAGAAGTCAGCAAAAACTCTATCTTAATCAAAACGTATCATATTATGAAGTTCGTATGACAGTCGATGAGTTTAATTGGGCCGGGTGGGGGCCAGGGGATTGGGCGGAGGGGTAGTGGAGGTGGTGGCTAGTTTGGGCTTTTCGTCGTCCAAACATCCAGATGGTAAGCAACATAAAGAAATGAATACAAAATTGCGAAATGAATTCAATCACAATTAGGCCTAGATCTAGGCCTATTTGTCGAAGTACCATGCGGTAATTGAACGGAATAATGCTAATTGCTTTTCAATAGAAGATTAGATGATATCGCAGGCCTAGAAACGCTCGGGAATATTGTTCCTGTTTTATGGTGTACGTTCATCCGACAAAGGTTCGCTGATTAAAGGCCTTGAAGCTTTCTATTGGGGCGTAAAACTACATACCGGACGTACTAACTTATGGCCTATGGTTCTAACTTATGGGAAAAAAGAAATCCCAACACGAGCTGCCCAATACACCAGTTCGTAATTACACCATGGTCGGACAATGATATCCACTGAATAAATACTTCTAGACTGCTAACTGGGATAGTTTCATGAAGCTGTGTTGGATGATGGATGTAAAGACATTTTTACAGTGTGCCCGGAGCAACATTAAAAGCAGGTGCACATGGTAGAATGTTGTTTCACTACCTTCTCAGAGCTGAATAGCTCTCACGGTTAATTGCCATACTTGCGTGATAATAGTTATTACAGTGTAAAACGTGGTCGACAATCTAATTAATGAATTTCCATTACTCTGTGAGTAGTGAAATTGACCTGAGGTCATGTTCTACCAGCAATAATCTGGTCATGCACAAAATTACAATTACGAAATGGCTTATTAATCATGAGAGTTAATTTAAAGTGCCAGCAACAGCACCGTAAGCTACTTGCAAATGCGATTTCAATATAAAACGGGTATCGCACTGGTAATGATGATATGAGCAAAACAACAACCATTTATTAACTTAGCAACGATGCTTAATTTACTTTAGTTTACTTCATTCCAACGATATTGACCCTGTGTATGCCAGCCTCTATGGTATGTGTGAGTGGTATAATGGTGGAATAATCCACAGCTTGCACGTTACGGGTTAAAGATCTGTGCCTGCATATTCATCGATCGTTGGTCTTCTCTAGATACAAATTCATGATCATGTAGGGAAAAAAGGAAATCCCAAAACGAGCTGATTTTTTTTTTGAAATCGTCATATAATTTGTAATTCATTATTTTCCACAATTTTTCTTAGTAAATACAAAAATACAAAGTCAACTTGAAGAAAGTACATCAAATAAATGCACGAAATATTGCAATATAGTCATGATATCATTATGATAACACAACCTATCTCTATGGCAATAAAATAGGCCTCTGTGTTACTCTTGTTTGGCAAAAATTCAAAAAGAAATGGGCCTACTCTTGCATTCGTAAAATATCACTCTGTGAAATTATCATTATGCAATTGATTTCAATTGTCTCTCTGTTTGAAACTCTATGCCTGAAATAATAAAGTAAAATCATAGGCCTAATAGTTATACTTTTTGACTTGATTTTGTATTTGTAAAAAAAAAATGCAAACTCCATTAATGTTTATTACCTTATGTTTCACCTTCTCAATATCATAACATCTTTTCAATTCGCCGATGTATGCAAGCTTGGTGTATGTCCGCATAGGAAAACTTACTGGTGAGTATGACATGATATTTCAAAGCTTTTAAACGACCACTTTAATTTTGAAAACTGTATATCTGCGATATAAGCTTTAAGAAAGTGAGATTGTAAGAAATTGATCCTAGAAAAATATAGGCCGAGGCCTATCATTTATTTTTTATAGTTAAGCTTACCTGTACAAAATAATCAAATATGTGATATTAATATTTTGTGACTGTGGCAAACAAAATCAGGATTTGTGTGCATTATTGGTGAAAAAAACCCATAAAAAGTCATAGCGTATGAATGGTTAAACCCGGGCCTTTCAGTACCTTGTAGGCATGATATGTGTATACAGTCAATAGAATTTTCTTTGCGTATTAATGGGAGGGTTAAGACTATGCTGTGACAAAGATTGGTTAGTCTGTTCTGGGGGCCGAGGTTTTATGAAAGTTGTCAGCACTGACTAAATAGTCAGTGCCAACATTATTTCAGTGAACTCCTCAGTTTTTATTGGCTGAGAGGCACTAGCCTCTGACTGTTACCATGGTAACTGTCGGAGAAAGACAACTTGTCAGTGCTGACAACTTTCATGAAACGGACCCCTGGATTCTCACGCTCCGTGCAACTCTTTGTACAACAAGCTCGCGGATCATTATTATCACTATTTGCATCGCGCTACGCAATCTGATTTTTAGCAATTAATTGTATAGCGCCAGCTTTTGACTGTGTGTAGACACTCTTGGTTGCTTACCGATTAAATGCTGCTCTATGTGTAAAAATGCATAGTGCCGCATAAAGAGTTAAATAACATTCCATCACGATTGAACACATTCATTAATAACTCACTCCTGTCAAAATAGTTCATGTGATTTCCTTGCCATTCCTCTAACATGTCTAAATGCACGTATTGACTTTAAGAAGTTTATAGTAAATGTATAGTGGACTCAATTGAAAGCTCCTCCACTGCCATAAAAAAAAATGATGAAAATGGAACCGGTGGGCTTAGAGACAACAGAAAGAGGAAACAAAAAGAAAGATGGGATAAGGAGAGAGAGGGAAAATGAGGAAGGGGTAAGGAGTGAGAGAACCGGGGGGGGGGGGGGGGGGAGAGGGTGGGTCAAGAAGGAGGGGGAGGGGAAGTATTGAAAGAAGGGAGAAGCATAAATGGGTGAGGTAGAGACTCCAGAACATCCAGTAGACATATACGTTAGGCTGTCAGCCAGGACAATTAATGTTATGTCCTTATTTTCCGTTGCTTTCTTTCTTTCGACAGATTTTCATGGAGGTGTCGTGGTGTTGTGACTGTGGACTTTAATTGAAGACCTCGAGGTCCCGGGTTCAATCCCACCCATGGCACGTGTGTCCTTCAGCAAGATACACTATCCACATTGCTGCTTTCCACCCAGGAGTATAAATGGGTACCTGGTGGGAGGTTGGTGATTATTTGATTGACCTTGACCCAGCGCTGATATGGTGCAGCGGGCAAGAAATACTTCCGAGGGAATGGAGATGGTGCACATATAAATGTGCATGCCACTTTCCTGTATCTTGCGACCAGGGTTGTATTTATAGCATCCCTCTAAATTCAGTATCCAGATGGAAAGACCTTCTACACCTTAAAATAAAATACTTCAATTTTTATTTTTACCAAAGTTTATCTCAACACTTTTTCTATTTCCGTTACTTTCCTTCTGTCCCCCATCCCTGCTCTCATGAATTATGACGATGATTGCCATTATTATTGACGTTATTCGTTTTGTTGCAAGTTAAAGGTGTGGATATGCTATACTTCCTATTTGCAATTCTTATTCTTATCTCTACTTTGTTACAAAATAATGATAATCACTATCACTATAGTTATGTTTTTTTACATTATTATTATTATCATTATCAGCATTATTACTGTGTCTTGAACCCAACCATAGTCTCCATTCTGTAATACGTTTGGTCTGCCTATTATGTTCTTGTAAGTTGCCCAGCCTACTTCCATTTCTTTTTTTCGAATACATAGTATTGTGTCTGCTATTTTAGTCTGATTTCTGATCCATTTCAGTGTCTTCCTATCCCATTTCGTTTTAGTCCAGAAGTTTGGCACTTAACGTGGTTTTCGCGTCCCCACAATTTTTTTTTTTTGCGGATTTTATATCTTTGAGGTGTGCTGATTAAGAATCTGGATGATGCCAGCTTGGCACCCTTGGGCATTTTGCGTAATATGCAAATTAGAGCGGCCATATATTACTGAAATGTCTTAATTTGACCGTTACTTTCTTATTTGAAATGATAAACATATGATTTTTGTGTCCACCCCTAGATTTTCAGGGTCTCTGATTCAGATTAGGCCGAAGCCATAACGATTTACTCATTTGCCTATTCATAATATGCAAATTAGGGCGGCCATTATTGAAATTTCATTAACCACAACCTCCTCATTTGAAAAGATAAATGTAATGATTTTTGTGCCTACCCCCAGGTTTTCAGGGTCTCTGATTCAGATAAGGCCAATGACGAAATGATTTACTCATTCCCATATTCACAATATGCAAATTAGGGCTGCTATTTTTGACATTTTATTATTCGACCATAACCTCCTCACTTGAAAAGATAAATGTATGATTTTTTCGTGTGTCTTTCCCCAGGTTTTCAGGCTCTCTGATTTCAGATTAGGCCAATGCCAAAATGATTTGCTCATTTGCATATTCATGATATGCAAATTAGGGCAGCCATTTTCTAACTTCCATTTTTGGCATACAACACGAATACTATAAAGGATGACAAAGCAAATGTAGTGTCCACTTCAATGTTTAATGGCATTTGATTCAGATTAGACCAATCAAAATCTGGTTTGGTCATTTGTGTATGCATAATTATGCTACTTGGGTATCATATTGGCTAATAACCATGTACACCGGTATTATGAATGACATTCCATGGAAAAGAAATGATGCAGTGTAAACCATCTTGTTGGTTTATGAAGGGATAAGTCATCATGTAATACCACATACAGTTGTACAATTATTTGCCGTAATTCACACCATACACCATACTAACCTGTCTTCAGCAAACACCCAGTATTCATTCCATCATCAAGTCAGTTTCACTTTCTACTTCATAAGAAACCTCTGAATTCTCATCATCTACCCCATTTTTTACATCATTGTTGTGGGGGTTTTGACAGTTTGACTATGCATGACAGGAACAATAGATAGTACACGGCAAGTGTGCTGTATGACAACCACACCTCTGAGTACTGCAAGGTTCGTTGGTTGACATCCAACTCTAGCACCTCAGGTGGCGCAAGATTTACATCTGCATGGCGGGAACGTTTTTGAAGTCAGAGTTTAGTTTTTAGTCACTGTCTGGGAATGTGATATTCTTTGTCCGATAGTTATTTCAAGATGTTCCAGCGAATTAAATGCCCACTTTGTTAAACAAATCATTAAACAATCATATAAAATAACCTACGACAACATCTTGTGCATGCCCACAGCGAGGGAAAGGGTTTCAAGGCCATTTAAAGCAATGGCGTGCCCATGGTGGAATGTTCTTTCACTACCTTCTCAGAGCTGAATCGCTGTTGTCGTACCTGTATTTTAACGTGGTCCGCCACTATCTATAGAATTTCCATTTTACTCTCTGCTCATGCACACATTGCAACTATGAATTCGCTTATAAGATTGCATAATCTGTGTTACGTTACCAGACTGTGTTGTGTCCATTTATGCATGCACCTCACAGCCTAGTACCTAGCTTATTTTTTTAAATCTACGCATACCCATGTTTCGTATGCGTATATTTACTAACTTACTATACAAAATATTGTGGCATTCTTGGCTCTGCATATACGGGCTGATACAGTCAAATGGCAGGAACCAGAAAATACGCTTATTTTATTTTCAGCGAGGTAGTCGGGACCTTCACTTGACCTCTAGAACCGCGGAAAACGTCTCCTTTTCAAACTGCGATATCTTCATGAATATACCATATTTTCGTACACTTTCTTTTGTAACTGTATGTTGGAGGTCGAAATTTACCAACTGTGATAAAACATTTCATTAAAATAGGCAGAAAAATATTGTAAATTCGAGATAAATATGTGGTTCTAATGAAAAAAAAAGAAGAATAAACTCTATATTCTAATGTCAATCGCTTTTGAGCCCCTAACATTTAGAGGTCATCTGAAGCGGAATTTATTGCACTTTATGGAGATACCATTATTTTTCAACCTCCCCCATAGAAGGGTCAGGATCCAGCAAAACATCAACCATGTTCAAATCCAAAATGAGCGAGATATGACGAAGTTGTGAACGATCCTACCCAGCCAATCATAGTCCACGATAATAACGAAATACTAATGAAGGTCACGACTACCTCACTGAAAATAAAATCCTGTGTTTTCTGCTGCCTGCGGACGAATATCGTTTGCGAAGTCCGTATGATTTCTGAAAATTCGCGTCACTTTGAAGACGAATTGCACAAATGTGTTATTTTCGAGCCTAAACAAAACTGGAATCAAATTCTCCGCTAGAGTACTGGCTTTCCAAAGGTGTAACTGGTGTTGCCGTCCAATTTGTAGAAGGGTCAGGATCCAGCAAAGTCTGAGAGCTTACATATATATCGGTTGCGAAGTCCGTACGATTTCTGAAATCTCGCGTCACTTTGAAGACGAATAGCATAAATGTTTTCTTTTTGAGCCCAAACAATATTGGAATCAAAATCTCCGCTGAAGTATTGGCTTTTTAGAGCCGTAACTGTCGTTGCCGTGAAATCCATAGAAGGGTCAGGATCCAGCAAGGTCTGAGAGCTTACATATTTCAAAAAAAAAATTGAGGCCTGTTTTTGAAAGCAAATAACATAAAAACTCCTTTGCAGATTTCGAAAAAAAAAATGAAAATATTTATTAAGAAACATATAATCTCAATCCCTGTCTAAAAAATTTCTGATCAGTATGCTTACAGAAGACACCAGCAAAAGATCTCGCGAGCATGTCAAATTCCTTCGTAATCTAGGTGCAACAAAATAAAACGCTCACGATTTCTATAGAACGAGCGAGCGCTGCCGATTGACTGTGATCACTGATCTCCCCACTAACAGTGACTGTGATAGATTATCGTAGATCGCGCCATCAATCGTTCGACTTGTTCATTGCGCTCACTGAACCCTACTCAACGTAGTGTACGCTCGACTGGACTCAAAATGCGTCTAGAACCTAGACTACTGTAGAGTGGTGACGGGATTGTCCTCAACCGAACTCCTCTCGGCTTGCTCGGTGGGAGGTTAGTGTAGAGGAGGTCAGTCAGGTTCATTTTAGAATCGACAGACGCCGTCTAACAACAGTAACATATCCAGGCTGATGTACATTTATAATTCAAATTGACACATAGATTATGATTATTATTCTAATACTGGTCATCGCTGTATCATGCGCCTCTTTTTTTCAATCAGGGGAAGTAGTGAAGAAATCTAGAATGATTGGTCTCCTGCAGCCAAATCGTTTTATCGAATATAGTTTGGTTTAGAAATACCATTAACAGCCTGGTAGCAAGGCTAGGTTGATACACGTCTGTAAAAATCTAAATTCAGACAAATTATTATTCATGTTCAGCTGATGCTAGAGTGTTGCTATGATCTTCACAAGAATCTTCTCTGTTCTCTGTCCAGTGGGTTGCACCTAGTATAATCGTCCATCCTCTTGACAGTCTCTTCATATCACAAGCCCGAGATCGACACCCGGCTGGACGGCCTTTTCCACGTTTACCTTCAATACATGTAGACCGGTCTACTAACATGTTCAAATTTTATGCATACCAGTTTAACAAAGGTTGCCCCTGACAACCGGAAAGCTTGCCCGAGGTTTGCCCGACAACTAATGTACGCAGTGTGAATTCCAAGCACTGAAATACATGTACCAATGTTAGGTACAGGTTAATGGAATAACTCGTTTCTAGGCCCCGAGGGAAGAAACAGTCATATATTTGACTACAGTATAGTAAACCGGTCTATTGCACTTCTATTCGAAATACCCGTTTGTCCACCTTGTAAATAAAAAATACAAAAATATGTGGCCAACGTTTTCTCTCCGTTAATCAGACACACATGCAAGCAAAACAATCTATAACTCATGGAACATATGTGAAATGTCTGTAGAGCAATATGTGGCATAACAGAGAGTATTACCCCAAGCATTATCATATATCATTATACGATAAGGATTCATCGAGTAATCGCGCGATCGCTGAGTTTCGTCGCGCGCTGCTGTGTACCAATGCGGGCTGATAAAATACATCTAGAACCTAGACTATACATAGCGCGGCAGCATGCAATACATGACTCAACCACTATAAATACATCCGTATTTGTCTAACGATTTGTGAAGCGAACTAGCCTAAATACTAGACTGTGAGGTGCATGGACACAACCCAGTCTGTTGACAACTATGTCTAGTAAGACAGACTATGCCCCAATCCCATCCTCACTCCTCCTAGAGGGGAAGAGAGAAGAAGCCAGAGGAGCTAAGACGTCATTAGGGCGTAGTCTGTGTTACCAGACATAGTTCTTAACAGACAGGATTGTGTCCATGCACCTCACAGCCTAGTACTGAGGCTAGAAGCGAACTCGCTATTGACGTGTGAGTGTGGACAGAAGAGCCGGGGGGGGGGGGGGGGTGGAGAGAGAAAGAAGAGAGGGAAAGACAGACAATACGATAAGGATTCATCGAGTAATCGCGCGATCGCTGAGTTTCGTCGCGCGCTGCTGTGTACCAATGCGGGGGGGGGGGGGGGGGGTGGAGAGAGAAAGAAGAGAGGGAAAAACAGACAACGTACTCGTGATGCACTGTTCACTGGAGTATGAATAAGTGCATACTCAGAGAAGTGCTTATGAGAGTGGGCGTGTCTGCATGGATAAGCCTTGCCCATGCAAATACGTTTCTCTCACCATGCAAATACGTTTCCCACATGCCCCTCTCTTTCACATTGCAAGAAGTATTAGTGTAGCTAGTCTGCATGCGCGCCCGCGTTACACCGCCACTATACGTGCCGTCAATCCCTGTCGTACAAGCAAAAACGAGACGAGGTGAGTTCATCATTTATACACACAGCTGGACCGTTACATGTGTAATGATTATGCCTATTGGCTCCTGAATAGTTATCTAACAGTTAAAGTACTTTGGCAATAACCGCATCAAACATGACTGGCATATTATGCGGATCGAGGCATGAACCGCGTACAGCACTACTCCACTAGATCAGCTAAGCTACACTACTCACTACTACGTAATGTAGGATTCAGTGAGCGCAACAAGTCGAACGATTGATGGCGCGATCTACGATAATCTATCAGCCCGTATACGTTTAGCTGGCGGATTCTTATGCAGAGCCAAGAATGCCACAATATTTTGTACAGCCATATTTTGTATAGTAAGTTAGTGAATATGCTCATACAAAACATGGGTATGCGTAGATTTTTAAAAATAACCTAGGTACTAGGCTGTAAGGTGCATGCGTGCATGGCCACAACACAGTCTGGTAACGTAACACAGATTATGCAATCCTATAAGCGAATTCATAGTTGCAATGTGCGCATGAGCAGAGAGTAAAATGGAAATTCCATAGATATTGGTGGACCACGTTAAAATGCAGGTACGACAACAGCGATTCAGCTCTGTGTAGTGAAAGAACATTCCACCATGTGCACCTGCTTCTATTGTTGACATGGGCACGCTGTAAAATAACACACCTACCAGGGAAGTGTTATAGAAAGGAGTAGAAACTCGAGCATAATACATTCAAACATCTGTATCTAAAGCGTGCTCATGAATGTCCAAGGAATCCATTATCGTGACAATGCTTTGTCTTCTTTAATTTCCCATTTGTCTGTAGACGTTTTGTTTTTGACAAATTCGTTTGCAAACTGTGAGGAAGTTAATGACAGATGGGTCAATCCACGTGAAATCAACCAATGGTGTTAACCCGACCCCCTTCAATTTTCTTCAAACTCGCACCAAATGTTCCCCCAAGTGTCCGACGGAAGATTTTGAAATATTTTGCCCCAAGGTCAAATGGTTGCTAAGATACGGCCTCCCTTAGCAACCAATGCGTGATCGAACAACTGAGTTTAAATAAAATTTGCTATTTTTGATTGGCCGCTGCAGCCAAGTTAGATGAGTTACATTGCTCATTTCCTGAAAATCAAAAGAACTTTATAGTCTTAACATGCACAATATATTCTGGTGCCGATCGGACCACCCATTCTTACGCATGACGTCAAGGAAAATGGTGTTAAGCGTCAATGGCAATGTGTTCGGGTGCATGTTTGGAAGCTGATAACTTTAAAACTCAATTAGTTTAGAACCCACTATTTTGCAGATATATAGCCTTTTACTTGCTCTACCAACCTTCCAAAAATTGATCAAAAAACATTCATCATTTTCTCGTAGAGCGCCCTCAAAGTTTGATTTTTTTAAAAAGTTGCCAAGTTCAATGTCTCAAATCACCACTCGTCCCATCGAGGATTGACACCAATTTTGGTGTGTTGATAGACTTTTACCTATATTTTTATAGGATACCTAAACACTTTTGTGACCTAAATGTTAAATAGCAGATTTAAGCATTTGAAAATGGTTGTAAACACCCCAAAATCTATGTAAAATGACACATTGGAGTTTAAGCACATTTCAAATTGTGATAACTCAGAGATGAAAAGCCAAAATACAATGATATCTTCTGTGATAACAGTCTGTTATTAGTACTTAAAGAATATATATCACAAATACTTTTGTTTTTTTGTCAATGACCTTAAAAAAGCGCCTGAAAATCACAAGAAACAATAAATCAGTCAACTTTCTGTAACCATGGTTACCATAATGGTGTTAATGTGTGTTTACATAGATTTCTAATTGTGTGTCATTTCAGTACTAATGGTGACTTTAAGCTGATAACTGCATATCATGCTTTAATATATATTTTCTTTTAGCTACACATAATATCTTAAGTCATGTTCATATGTATTGACCTTGACATCATTCTGAAAGAGCTGTAAAAGCCTTAAATTTAGCATTTTATCAACACTGGTGAGCTTTACATCATATTTCAAAATCATTTTTTCTCTTGGACAGAATGCCTGATCATGTCGATATTTGCAGTGGTGGTATACTTTGATAAGTGTTTAGAGTATCTAGTATTATTTAATTCATCAAACATAACAATGACCTTGAATATACAGCTGAAAATCACAAAAAATCAATAGTTCTATTGTAAGGCATTTTACAAAGACTTTCAATAAAATAAAATTGTATCATTTAAATATCAATAGTGAATTTAAAGCCGATAATTGTTAATCATGTTCCATTTTCTACCATTTTAAGCTACAAATAAAAGTGTAAAACTCATGTATGTTGTGACTTATGCTCAGTTGGAGACATTTACGACTAATCTTACAATTATGTCAAGGTCAATGTTATTTTTACTTTAAATATTATTTGCAGCTCAAAATGGAACAAAAAGGGCAACAGATTTGCAATTATCAAAGTTAAGTCAGTATTCATATTAAAATGGCACACAACTCAAAGCCGGTTTCCATATTCTATTATTATTGGAAATTTGAATGATTGTTGCTTTTGTTATGATTTCCAGGTGTATTTTCAAGTTCATTGTCATTTTAGGCAAATCAAATAATACTAGATCCTCTAAATACTAATTCCAGACTACCAATACTGCATATATCGACATGATCAGGCATTCTGTCCGAGAGGAAAATGATTTTGAAATGTGATGTAAAGCTCACTGGTGTTGAGAATATGCTAATTTTTAGGCTTATACAGCTCTTTCAGAATGGTGTCAAGGTCAATGGATATGAATATGACTTAAGATACTATGTGAAGCTAAAAGAAAATATATATTAAAACATGATATGCAGTTATCAGCTTAAAGTCACCATTAGTACTGAAATGACACACAATTAGAAATCAATGTAAACACACGTTAACACCATTGTGGTAACCATGGTTACGAAAAATTGATTGATTTATTGCTTCTTGTGATTTTCAGGCGCTTTTTTAGGTCATTGACAAAAAAACAAAAGTATTTGTGATGTATATTCTTTTAGTACTAATAACAGACTATTATCACAGAAGATATCATTGTATTTTGGCTTTTCATCTCTGAGTTATCACAATTTGAAATGTGCTTAAACTCCAATGTGTCATTTTACATAGATTTTGGGGTGTTTACAACCATTTTCAAATGCTTAAATCTGCTAGTTAACATTTAGGTCACAAAAGTGTTTAGGTATCCTATAAAAATATAGGTAAAAGTCTATCAACACACCAAAATTGGTGTCAATCCTCGATGGGACGAGTGGTGATTTGAGACATTGAACTTGGCAACTTTTTAAAAAAATCAAACTTTGAGGGCGCTCTACGAGAAAATGATGAATGTTTTTTGATCAATTTTTGGAAGGTTGGTAGAGCAAGTGAAAGGCTATATATCTGCAAAATAGTGGGTTCTAAACTAATTGAGTTTTAAAGTTATCAGCTTCCAAACATGCACCCGAACACATTGCCATTGACGCTTAACACCATTTTCCTTGACGTCATGCGTAAGAATGGGTGGTCCGATCGGCACCAGAATATATTGTGCATGTTAAGACTATAAAGTTCTTTTAATTTTCAGGAAATGAGCAATGTAACTCATCTAACTTGGCTGCAGCGGTCAATCAAAAATAGCAAATTTTATTTAAACTCAGTTGTTCGATCATGCATTGGCTGCTAAGGGAGGCCGTATCTTAGCAACCATTTGACCTTGGGGCAAAATATTTCAAAATCTTCCGTCAGACACTTGGGGGAACATTTGGTGCGAGTTTGAAGAAAATTGAAGGGGGTTGGGTTACAAATTGTCTGAAAATTGGTTGATTTCACGTGGATTGACCCAGATCCTAATACTCTGCTTTTGTTTCGAAAAGTATTGAGGAATCATTAAAAACCGGACATAATTATAAGCTATTTGTATTAATTACAAAATTGACCAATTTCTTCACTTTCCGACAACTTGTGCATTTGGGAGATTCAACCACCCTCAAAATGGTATATTAAGCTGTGTGTTATCATTAACGGCGTTTGTGTGTGTTGGCGTGAAGCAGAGATATTTTACTTGAAAAACTTGTTTATTTGTGTTTGCTGATACCTGTTGTGCTCATGGAAGTATTAATGTCATTAACAGAGCGGGACAAGCGAAGTGAGACTGTACATTTCTTTTGTTCTCTCTGAGAAACCGTTGCCACACAATCAGGTTCATAATTGTTCAAACACCTGAACAGCACCTGTTGAGAACGCCATAACTTTTCAGCGGCTTGGCACATGGGTTCAAAGAAAGAAAGTTGCTTCCTATCCTTCAATAACACATCCCTGATAAGGACAAGCGAATACGAAATTTGATCCTTTTGAGATGGAAATACTAGCTTGGGCGCGGCTGGGCACGTTTTTCGCGTTACTTGTCTGAAAGGAAATGTCTGAAAGTAACGTTTCATGCAATTTTTGTCTCGCCCACCGGAGGTGAAGGCGAGACTAAGGGATCCAAATGGCGTCCGTCCGTCGTCCGTCCGTCGTCCGTCGTCCGTCGTCCGTCACAAATGTTAAAGTTTACCTGCAAGACTCTCTTATGATCCATAACTTGGCAACTGTTACAGCAATGGCAGCCACACTTGGTTGATAGAAGCACTAGGGGTATCTTCATGTTATGGTGTTGTCAGAGGTCATGTGATGATGTCAAAGGTCATTTGAGGTCATATATTAAAGAGTATGTGCAAGACTCTCTTTTTCTATGTTAAAGTTTACCTGCAAGACTCTCTTTTGACAAATAACTTCACATAGGTTGCTTGGATTACAACCTAACTTGGGTCATAGATGCACTGGGGGTACCTTCATGTTATGGTACCGTTGGAGGTCACAGGATAAGGTCAAAGGTCATTTGAGGTCATACGTTAAAGTTTACCTGCAAGACTCTCTTTTGACAAATAACTTCACATGGGTTGCTTGGATTACAACCTAACTTGGGTCATAGATGCACTGAGGGTACCTTCATGTTATGGTGCCGTTGGAGGTCACAGGATAAGGTCAAAGGTCATTTGAGGTCATACGTTAAAGCTTACCTGCAAGACTCTCTTTTGACAAATAACTTAACATGGGTTGCTTGGATTACAACCTAACTTGGGTCATAGATGCACTGGGGGTACCTTCATGTTATGGTGCCGTTGGAGGTCACAGGATAAGGTCAAAGGTCATTTAAGGTCATACGTTAAAGTTTACCTGCAAGACTCTCTTTTGACAAATAACTTCACATAGGTTGCTTGGATTACAACCTAACTTGGGTCATAGATGCACTGGGGGTACCTTCATGTTATGGTGCTGTTGGAGGTCACAGGATAAGGTCAAAGGTCATTTGAGGTCATACATTAAAGTTTACTTGCAAGACTCTTGGTGAAGGCTTCCTAACTTGTGCACAGAATTGTGTGAGCATGTGTGAGCATTACTGATGTAGAATTAGGCAAACATTACTCATGCACATTTATGCAAATTTATTCAAAGTCACTATTTTGCACCTGATTTTGATGTTGTCTGTTTAAAGTTGCTTATTTGTTTGTTTCAGTTTTTCACAGGTTTTACAGGCAGGCACTACCTCTTAGGCAACAAAGGAGCCCATTTATTTTATGGCAACATGGCGTATACATGTAATAGATGTGGAAAGTCATTCCAGTTGAGAGCGAACCTCCAGAAACATTCATGTAATATTTGCTACAAATGTGGGAAGCAGTTTACCAGGAAACAAGTGTTGCATTCATATTCTTGTATTATGGTTATTTTCGCAAGTGGGCGAGACACAATATTGCTAATGCCTTGTTTTAAGCAGGTATGATGCGGAACATCGTGAAATTGAAACCTTTATACTGCCACTTGATATCACGTTTAGAACCATTTTGCCATATTGTAACACTATTCCTCGATTGAATCTGTATAGATGCATCGTAGGTATTACATGTCACAACTTCGCAAGCATATGGGGTGAGGATATTTCCCCAAATTCTTCTGCGCATCCGATTTTGTTTATATATCAAATCCAGGGAAAAATCATCCAGAGAATCGGCGGATTCGAACATCGGGGATCAAAGATAAATTTTTTGTAAAGCGTTCTTTTGTGACTAGAAGGAGAGTACAATGAATCTGCATTAATTAAATGGCTGCTGGCACTCCATGTGCTTAAACATCCTTGTTTACACGCCACCATGGTCACCAGTATCTTCTTCTCTTCCTCTCGCTCTCTCTCTCTTATATGAACCCAGTATATTCTTGCCTGTTCCCCACATTACATTATTGTGCAATAAGTAAGTACCTCTTGTGCTGTGAGGTGCATGGACACAATCCTGTCTGTTAATAACTATGTCTGGTAACACAGACTATGCCCTAATGACGTCATAGCTCTTCTGGCTTCTTCTCTCTTCCCCTCTAGGAGGAGTGAGGATGGGATTGGGGCATAGTCTGTTTTACCAGACATAGTTGTTAACAGACTGGGTTATGTCCATGCACCTCACAGCCTAGTACCTAGGCTAGTTCGATTCACAAATCGTTATACAAACACACTTGCAGAATACGGATGTATTCATAGGTGTGGAGTCATGTATTGCATGCTGCCGCGCTATGTATAGTCTAGGTTCTAGGTTATCGCGAATAGAAGTGCAAGAGACCGGTTTACTACTGTAGTGTGTGTTGGCGTGAAGCAGAGATATTTTACTTGAAAAACTTGTTTATTTGTGTTTGCTGATACCTGTTGTGCTCATGGAAGTATTAATGTCATTAACAGAACGGGACAAGCGAAGTGAGATTGTACATTTCTTTTGTTCTCTCTGAGAAAACGTTGCCACACAATCATGTTCATAATTGTTCAAACACAGTCCTGAACAGCACCTGTTGAGAACACCATAACTTTTCAGCGGCTTGGCACATGAGTTCAAAGAAAGAAAGTTGCTTCCGATCCTTCAATAACATATCCCTGCATCTACACAGTTTCATGATCAAATCCCTAGTTGTTCTTGATTGTCCTCTCGACTAATTCGCCCTTTTTACTGCAATGGTGTGGTTCCACCAAGGATGTTTAAGCACATCGCTTTGAACAAGGTTTGATGCCGCCACTTAATATTCATCACTAGCAACTGCTCTCAACAATATGATGCATACTCGATTGCGTCACGTTCACTGCCTTTTATAATAGGTCATACGCATTCGTATACATGCATACATTTCAGCTTTCGCTGCTGAACTTCTAATTTTGTCACTAAGTGCTTATTATGTAGTTAGTAAGGACAAGCGAATACGAAATTTGATATTTTTTTTAGATGGAAATACTAGCTTGGGCGCGGTTGGCCACGTTTTTCATGTTACTTGTCCGAAACGAAAATATCTGAAAGTAACGTTTCATGCAATTTTGTAAGCAGGTATGATGCGGAACATTGTGAAATTGAGACTTTTATACTGCAACTTGATATCACGTTTAGAGCCTTTTTGCCATATTGTAACACTATTCCTCGATTGAATCTTCATAGATGCATCGTAGGTATTACATGTCACAATTGCGCAAGCATATGGGGTGAGGATATTTCCCCAAATTCTTCTGCGCATCCGATTTTGTTTATACATCAAATCCAGGGAAAAATCATCCAGAGAATCGGCGGATTCGAACATCGGGGATCAAAGAGAAAATTTTTGTGAAGCGTTCTTTTGTGACTAGAAGGAGAGTACAATGTATCTGCATTAATTACACGGCAGCTGGATATTCATTGGTGAAACATCCTTGGTTGATTTTTCACTAGTTCATCGCTGGACCTTGCTCCCACGCTGTCAAAAGGCGAATCTTAGTTTCAAGGTTATTTTGCACTTAGTCCACGGGAGAATACTTGTGCGAAGTAAGTGGGATACGTTCTTTTGGCTAATTAGAACCGCTCCTCCGGAGAGTGCATTCATATGGCAGAACAGTGTATGTTGGCATACATTTTTTTCTGCTGCTTTATTATTTCATCTCATGTATTTGTCGGTTATGTAAATATACATTCTTTTCCTGTGCCAACTCGAATGTTTTCTTTGCATTTTTTTTTATACGTATACGCTCTTTTGCCTAGTTAGAAATGACAAAGTTATGACAAAATGTGAAAGTTACGTCCATCTATCTCTAAAATTATAGATAGATGAGATTTGGGACTTTCACCATTCACCATTGGAAAGAGCGCATCTATTTACCAAAACAACTCAACTAAAAAGTAAAAACATTTGGGTTACGTTCTTTTGCCTTATTATGGCCGACTTGGTATCTTGGTTGTATTTACTATTGACTGCTTTTATTTTATGTGTATTTCTGCAGATTACCACAATGGAAGACAACAAGCCTTTTCGCGTCATTATCTGGGGCGTGCCCCGGTCGATCTCAACATGCGTGCTCAAGTGTTTGAGCTTTCTTCCAGACTGTCAGGTTAGTGGTCATGGTAGTGAACTTGGAGCATCCTGGCAATTAGAAGAAATGGCATATTTTTTAAACTTTTTTTCTTTTAAAGGTTAACTGTTGATTTAAACAAAAGTGTGTTCTCTCTACATAATGACCTACAATCGCGTAAGATCCTTAGAGACTGAAGCATATTTTCAATTATGAAAAAATTGGGTGTGGTCCATACTGGGCCGGTTTCCATGGTGTAGCTCCATTTTGTGTATGTAAGTACTGACATCTACAGGTGCCGAGCTGCTGTATTTTATCTAAGTTATACTCTTTGTTCATTTGTATAGATGACAACATGGACAATGTATTAAAATTGACGAATAAACAACATGAACAAAGTAAATCTAATATATATTATTACATCAGGAGTAGAGTGAGAAAGAAACTAATAATATGCCCCAATTCCGCAGCTAATGATTTTTCAGTCTTTAATTATTATAGAGTACATAATTTACAATTGCACAGACGAATTACAACCATGTTTAGACATGTTTTTCTAACTCATTATTTATGTCTATAGTATCGCTATATACTTTTGTGTTATTGTGCTGATGAAAAGCAAATTTCCTTGATTTTGGACTGAATAAAATATCTTGTATCTTGTATTTGATAAGACGGACTACCAACATCAAGCTATTACAAGAGTCAAGATGGCATACGATTAAGGTGAAGTTATTTCCTTTCTTGACTTGACACAGACGTGGTTTGAGCCTTACTGTCTGGCCGACATGACGGAAAGAACATTGCAGGGTTTGGGGATAACCATCCCGCGGTTACTCAAGGATGTCGACCAGGAGAAGATACACGAGCAGGTGCGACAGCGAATGGAGGCCGCTGGCATGGACGCCAGTGCTATGGTCGCGGACGACATTGATAATTCGCTCTTCACGTGAGTTCACGTTAAACAGATAGAGTTAGGTTAGCCCATCTATAGATTCTAGACCCCGTCTCATAAAAAAATTGACTTGTGCTTGATATACGAATCATCGTAGCTACGTTCATTAGATATAGGGGGTTGGACTTGCGATTTCTGAGTCCTGTATCACTAAGAGTTGCTATCGATAGCAACTTTGCGATCAATTGCATTGTTTGCTATCTATTGCAACTCGCTGTATCACACACCATCATTGCTCTCTTTTGCACGTCCAAGCCTATGCATGAATTTGCAATCAATGGCATAAGTTATGATTGATCCATACAAACCACGATCAATATCTTCTTTTTTTAAATATCGATTACAAATTACGATCGATATCAATCGTACGATCAATACATTCAGTCGTACGGTCAATACATTCAGTCGTACGGTCAATCTATCAATCGTACGATCAATTGTAGCTCTTGCGTGAATTATGTCGTTTTGATGGTTGGGCCATTGTTTGCATAATGATGTTGGGCCGATGTCGCAAAATGGTGTTGGGGCAATGTCGCAAAATGATGTTGGGCCAGCATACATTTTAACGTTAGGCCAACGTCAGATTTTGATGTTGGGCCAATGCCGCAAAAATGATGTTGGGCCAGTGACCAAAAACCATGTTGGACCAGGGAGGTGGCAGTTGAGACTCCCACCTCCCTGGTTGGACCAATGACCAAAAAATTATGTTGGGCCAATGTCGGCACATATTGTTGGGCCAATGACAGTAAAAAAAAATACGGGCCCTAGATGATTGTGATGACTGTATAGAACAAAGAAGCCTACAGCCTATACTAGAACGGTGGCTACTATATAGCAGTCATGCTTACGACTACTTATATTGGCATGCGAATCTTACTACCAAAACTATACATGTATAACGAATCTACATGCATAATGTACCAAGTTTACTTTTACGAGTACGTATTACATGCCCGACTAATAAACTTTTATATATTTTTTTACTTAGTCTTGGCGGGGTAGTGTGGTACTATAATACTTCATATGCCTTCATATTCTGCTTCGAGAGTGAAAACGTAGTTGCCTATCAAGAGTACTGTTTTAAATCGGTGTATATTATTTTTGTGGGGTTTCTCCATTCCTTTCCCAATGCAGTCGTGACGGTGCGAGGATACAACTAGACTCATTACCAGCCGGCCAGTCGTGTGTCGTGAAGGATATGGCGTTCTCCATTACTGGTTTCCACGACATGCTGCCCTGCAAAGAGTCTAACTTCAGACACGTCTTCCTCATCCGCAAGCCCGAGTGCATGTTTCCATCATGGCGGAATCTGCTGATCAAACAGCTCTCAAAGAATCCGACCTTTCGCACCGATATGTCTAAGCAACCTGACGAGGCAACGTTCGACATAACCACGGATGTGACGTTCATGCAGCAGGGCTACACATATAAATGTCAGTACGACCTGTGGAAGCACGTGGTGAGCGAGAACTTAGACCCCAACCCGGTGTTCGTCGACTGCGACGAGCTGGCGATGTACCCCGCCGACATCCTGCCCAAACTGTGCGCTGCGGCAGGGCTACCGTACAACGAGAGCCTCCTCCAGTGGGACGCGTCCCCGGACGTGTGCGAGAGCTGGCGCAGCCTCTACTCGATACACAAGAAGAACAGCGGCCGACGCGGAATACATGAGATGGCGCTCAACAGCACGTGCTTCAAACCCCCGAAGCCGCCTGTCCCACGTGACCAAATGACCCCAGACGTGGTCAAGTGCGTCGACGCTACACAAGACTACTACCAAGAGATGGCCCGCCACAGAGTCAAGCCAGATGTCAAATAGAACTGCCTTATTTCGGTTCCAAGTCACCGCAGACGACACGATATGGCCACGATATTCTTCAGTCGTACAGGCTTACGACTGGCAGTGCGACGCCAGAGTGGGTCGTATTTAGTTAGCCAGTCTCAAAGTCGTACGATTTATCAGATCGTGTTGTCTATCTGCGGTGGCCTAGCTTAAAGGGAGTAGGTAGTTATCGTCCCTTTCGAATCGGGAAGGTTTCCGGCGGCCGGCGGCAGCATACAGTCATGTAGGCCTAGTCTAGCTACCCTCTTCATGCTCATGAGTGCAGTGGGTACGAGTTGTTGGTCGCTCAATTGTTGCGCGAGTTCCCGATGCGTATCAGAACATAGGACTCCACCAGGTTCGCACACGTTATGTATGACGACTATACGCTCCCTTTAATTAAGAGAAAGGGCATTTTGAGTTTCCGGGTTCTGGATGAGTGCTACTTACCGGCACATTGACGATTTGGTGATTACAATGTTTTGGTACAACTTACATTAATACATTTAATAAACTAAAAGAATAAACTTGTAAGGCGATCATGAACCAAGTAAGTACTAATGATAATTATACACTATTAACATATTTTATACTGTATATGAACATTATTGTATCAATGTCTGATTTTGCTTCATGCAATGCCCTCGTGTTGTGACAAGTGAAAATGATAAAGGTTCAGTAAATTTTTAATAATTGATTTTTACTGTAGCGAAAACCTAACTGATGTTTTGGGGAAGTATAATTTGTATATCTGAATACAAGGGTTTTCTATCAGGGGAAAGGCGAAGGTCGATTGTGTGGGTGGTTTGTGCAGACTAATAACTGATCTACTTTTATTGGGGCACAAGACGTGGGGAAAAAGTGAACACAAAGAAGGTCGGTCACTGCCGAGCAAACAACATCAATTATTGTCTAATAATGAACTTAATCCTACCGAATTATGACGTGTTAAAGTGCAGTCGGGTAGAGAAATTCCCATTACTAGCCACATAGCAGTGGATAATAAAATAGCTTTATTAACCTCGTGTGAAACTAATTGCCTAATTATTACACGGACTATGGCAAGGCGTGGGGAGTGGGATATACGATTCGAAATGGATTGGATAGAGGGGCATATTGAGAGGGTAGAGATAGAAAGAGAGAGATCAAATTGAGAGTTGGTTGGGAGAGAGATAGAAAGAGATTAAGAGAGTGGATAAGTTGTTTGCGCGCGTGTGTGTGTGTGTGTGTGTGTGGATTGGTTAAAGGGTCAAAGAGAGATTAAAAGTTGGTTTGGGGAGAGGAAGAGGGAAGATTGTGGAAAAAGATGTTGAGAGGGGGTTTGGTGTGTGTGTGTGTGTGTGTGTGTGTGTGTAGGTGTGTTGGTGTGTGTGTGTGTCAGATTGAAAATTTTGAAGTATGGCAAATCTCATACTGTATGCTGATGATATGACTTTGTTCGTTAGAAATAAGACATCGATTACAAGAATGCAGGAAATTTGCAAGGCTTTTTTTTATTAAGTGGACTTAAAGTTAATACAGAGAAAACAAATATAATGAGGATAGGGAAAAATAAAAAGGAGTTAGGAAATTTGGTTACCAAAATGACATTTTTTGTGGGTGTATTTTTTCAATGGATAGAGAAATCACAGAGGAATCATATTACAAAGAGATACATGTACATGTACTACGTAAAATAAAGAGACTTCTTGGTTGGTGGAAACAAAGAGATTTAACTATCATGGGGAAAGTACATTCACTGAATACTTATGCTTTGTCTAATCATTAGTTGTTCCAAAGTGGGTAGTGACTGAGATCAATAAGATCTGTTTTGAATTTATATGGAATGGGAAAGATCGAATCAAAAGATATATTTGTTTCCAGGACTATGGTGATGGTGGATTGAGAATGATAGACTATGAACTCAAAAGAATTATGTCGTTAAATAGGCTTTTATATGGTGAAAAGAGAATGGGATGGAAACTTTTTTTTTACTTCACCTTAAAGACAGCCCGTCCCTTTTGCAGATCACCACAAAACCATCGAAACATTGGCAAAACATATCGAGAAGTGTGAGCAAGCTGTATATTCATAATTTGAAACTGATACGTAGTGTAAAATTCAAATAATGCACGTAAACAACGTCTGATTAATAGTCTTTACCTCAGGCTCTTAGCAGTTTGTGTTGAAATATCTGCTTTATTGATTAATCTGTTTATTAAATTATAAAACGCATTATGAAAAGAAACTGTCTTTAGAAGGAATCATCTCCAAAGTTTTGTAATTACTCATAAAATTAGGATTTCGCACATGCATAATAATCACATAGATGCTGTCACAAAGACTAATACTTTTTTCGTAGTACGAAAAAAGTCGGTTTGAAATTTAACGGCTAAAATTTTTACATCTACAGAAAGCTTCAACATGCTATATTCTTAGAAACAGTCTTGAATCACACTTTCTTCAATTTACGATCGTGATAGACGATTTCAAATTTTAAGCTTGCAAAAGGGACGGACAATCTTTAACGACAGTGGGGGAAGATTTATTTTTCTGTGCAATTGTGAGAAAAAAATTATTGAAACTAAAAACTTCTCAGTTTTATTTAGACATTTTAATGTTATGGCAAGATATGGAGTATACTAGGAACTTTAAAGAAGGAAAGATTAATCCAATCTTTTTTAACAATAAGGAGTATTTGTGTGAGGGTAATATGATTTATCATGGATATTTATTTGAGAAAAATATATATTTATTTAATCAAATTCTTGAAAAAAATCAAATAAAAACATTTACATATTTTCAAAATTTAGGATTAGGAGCTGAAAAGATATTGAAAGATTTGGAAACATGTAATGCAATTTTAACAAGTGGGAAATACAAATGGAATGTAAACACAACAAAAAAGTAAGTCCCCCCCCCCCCTCCCCCACCCTCCCTAAGCAAAATAGCATAACTTTGTATCGAAGAGATTTTGGGCAAAATAATTTGGCAGAATTGTTCCTTAACTTCTTGACTAACTTCCGTGTGAAAATCAAATGAAACCAATTAGTCATGCATGAATGGGCACATTTTAAAGGCAAAAATGTAACTTTTCAAATGTCACAAGGGTAATTGTTTATGCCGTTTTAACAATACATTTTGACATTTTTTGTGCAATTTTTAAGGTGTTTTCACTCAACCATGACACGAAAATGACTTCTTATGCCCACATAACAGGTCATGTTACACTTTTTGTCAAAATATCCAGTTTTATTTTTTTCACCAAAATAAAGGGTTTTTAAAAGTGTTAAACTCAAGAGGGATGAGTAATTGTTAAAGGCTTTCACGCGTCGATTCTGAGGGGAGACGTCACTATTTAGCTGCTACGCTTACATGCGAACTTAACGCACGTATGCGGCACGCAGCGAAATGGATATAGCCACGATCATGGCCGAAGGTTTAGCTTCGGTAAGGATCGTGCATTCTAACCAGGCGGGTAACTGCGTAAAGCCAATGTCCCACTATTGCGTGCAAGCGTTGCGTGTGACTTGCGAGGAACCATTTTTGCCACACGCAGGTACTCGCAAATGGCCCGCACGTAGCAATACCTCGCACGTATCTCGCCTGTAGTTGCCCGGAGGTGCGCATGCAAGTCTGATTTACCCGCAGCCAAGTTTTGAGCATGTTCAAAACTTGCTCCGGGTGAGTTGGGGGGATTGGCCGCAGAGGTCCACGCAGAACACCAGTAGGAGGCCCGTAGCGGCTGCAAGTCACAAGTAGTTAACTCGCATGAAGTACGCAGCTTGCCCGTGGAGCTGTGGCTATGCAACGGAAACGCGAGTCATCTGCGGGTATTCTTCTAGCATAATACGGGTGTTTTACGGGCAAGGAACGGTGTCGATACAGCCAACATGCGTGTAGCTGGTCATTTCTGCGGGTGTGGAGCGAGGTATATACGAGCAAATTACGGGTCAGTTACTACCTTTCTGCTGGTTAGTTGAGGGTCGGCTGCGGCCAAGATGGTGCCGTTCTGAGAGGCTCGCACTTGCACGCAACTCTCACGCATGTAACACGCAGTTGTGACGCAGGTAACTCGCAGCGCTCGTATGTCGCCCGTAACTAACACGAATCAGCTTCGAAGCTCTCACGCGCCACCACCGCGCCTGACACGCAGATCACACGGAATACACGCAAGTAGAACGTAATTAGCTCGCGTCCAGCAGGTAAGAAGCACGCAAAACTTGTCAAAATTCTTTTCAGCCCGCAGAAATTACACTGCGTTCTTGAAAATTGTTCCTCGCAAGTCATACGCAACGCTTGCACGCAATGGTGGGACAGGGGCTTAAGTGACCGAGAAACAATTCACATAGGTAAGTGTGCGTTTTGCACGGAACGCACGGCGTACGCAATATGGCAGCGTGCTAAGGATATATCCTGCGTACGACGCGTGAAAGCCTTTAAACGGTGCTCACTCAACCAGAACAACGGGTGTAGTGTCGGGATAGATATTAGTGCATCGAGAGATGGATGATAAACATTAAAAGGACATAAATTATGCACCAGAAGTGGAATTCATCAAAAATTCATATGACAAAATTCCAAAATTACCCTTGTGACTTTTGAAAAGTGACATTTTTCATTTAAAACTTGCCCACTCATGCATGACTAATTGGATTAGTTAGTCAATAAGTTAAGGAACAATCCTGCCAAATTATTTTCTCCAAAACTGCTTCGTTGAAAAGTCATGCCACTTTGCTTAGGGGGGGGGGGGGGATTACTTTTTTGTTGCGTTTATATGACTTCTACTCAATTGATGTACAGGAATAAAAATTATAGTATTTCATTGAAATTTTTTTGAAACATAATGTTGCTCAAAGATCTCTTATCCAGAAAGCTGTATGAAGTATTTGTTACAAAATTACAAGAATTATACACTTTACGAATTAAAGATAATCTTCATGACGTGTAAGCGTTGTTGTTGTAGAATGGGTGGAAAATGCTTTTAAATGGAAACACAGTGGTGGATCTAGGAGGTTGGATTACTCCCCCCCCCCCTTCCCCATTGAAATCTCCAATTTAAACAAAATAGATACAAAGGTGGGTCTCGAAGGGTTACCCCCCCCCCCCCCCCAATTTGGGATCTCCATAAAGGGGTAATAAGGGCATTTAGGGCAGTTGTCAAGCTCTTAGATCATGTACCGGTGGCTCAGCGTAAAGGCTAAGTATATTGTACGAACTTCGGGGTTTAATCATCATTTTCGCAAATATTCCGAGTCTAAATTCGGAGTCTTCAGGAAGCCAAAATTTGTAATATTGGTTTGCTTAATAATACACGTGTTTGAAGAAATAAAAAGAGTGATATCATAGGCCCACGTCCAATAAGGGGGAGCGGCTCGTGGTATGTTATTACATATCCTCTTAACATATAGACCCTACTAGTTTGGTCAATGATCTGAACAAACAGACGACAGGGGGAGATATGTTATCAGTTATTATTTGGTTTTGTTGTCTCATTATGAAGAGTGAGATTAATAAAATACAATCCGATACTAAGAATTTTGGATTTAAGTCCGTTGGTATTAAATGCCAAAGAGAATCCAACACCCATTCTTTGAATCCTTAATACGCCGTTTATCATGTTTATGTTAAATATCACACTATTCGTATAAAATGGAACACCTTCTTCGTAACTATGATACACCGACATCAACACGTGTCAAACTCTACTGCCTTAAGTTTGCAGTGTAATCAGTTTTGAAAAAGCACTCTAATCTAGCATGACACATTGAATGATGCGATCATTACGATTAAATATGATAAATGGAGGGGATGGGATTATTTATTTCCACAAAGAATATTAAGACTGAGGGAGTTACTTCATGCATAATTATGTTAAAATTATTATCCATTTTAAAGCAATATTCAATATCAATCTTGATTATACACCTATTCATGAAAACACTTTTACATGTTATATTCATGTTTGCGACAATGTATTTTACATTGACAAACTTATAATGGAGCAGTGCCAATTCGTTTAAAAATACGCATACATGTAGCGTCCTTTTCGTAAACTCATTTAAACTTGTATCTCAATAATTTCATCAAAGGACATCGTTATACTGGACCACGTTCAAAACTTTTTGCAACAATTCTACATCTGCAACATAAAAGCAATTGACCCGATTGAATCAAATTCGTTTGGAAGAGCCACATGGCTTGTGTCCTTTTATTGATTTCATTTTCTCGTGGTAACTTTGATAAATTAATGAAAACACTTTTTTTTCTTAAATAACCGTTTTCATGTTTGAACTTCAGTTAATGGAAACTATTCTACACGGAGCACAATCATGTTTTACAGCAAACTGCGGAAAAAAAATCAGTCACGTGATGGATCGAAGCTGTTGAAAAACGTGTTTGTTCCGTTCTCGCACTTCATTTGATACATTTAGGTTAACGCAATTACAAGATCTACGGCTATGGTTGAATCCGGAAGACACGTCGGGGGAAATCGTTTTGCAATCGAAATTCAAACGCAATCAATGTTTCGTGTGGTTACCATGACAACACTTGGTAACTGGTGAGCCGTTGTCGATCCACCATGAACATGATGAAAGTGACCGAAACGTTTAGGGATCAATTCTGTAGTATCATCACTCACTTGCGACATTCTCCAGGGTATCCTTTCCTATTCATTCTTTTTTAATCCATTAGAGGCGAGAGAAGCCTGAATACTTGGGGGGGAATGGTTTTCCCGCCAAGCCGCCCGTCGCTGATCTAATCGAAATCACCATTATCTCGTTATATCTAATTAGTTTGATTTTATTTTCAAATATTCCAATCACTGAGATGTTTGTTGTACGATTCACGTTGGGTTAATATCACGTATTACTGCCATCATGACAATTATAGCTTGTTCTATTTCTTTCTTTCTCTTTTATACGTACACGTTGTCTCATAAGTGAACAAATTATATTTACACTTGGAACCATATGTGAAAAAGTTGTTGTTCATATTTTTGTATACACTTTAATTAATTAAAAAGTATCCCTCCCCTACAACCCCACCACCACACACACACACCAATCCCTACCAACACCTGACTCCCCCACACCACCCCGGGTCCCATGGGATGACCCGACACTCTTTTGCGTGTTCAATTCGTTACCCTGGTTAACTTAGATTCAATGCATACAAGGAATGGCATCGATAGCGGCTTTCAGTGCACGGAAGGGGTTCTCCGCTGATAGGTTCTTTTCATTGGAAATTACTTATTTCCTATCCCAGGGTTTTCTCTTCCATTCCCAAAGGAAAAAAAACTCACCTTTAATACGAATACTGAAACATTTTTGGTTCAACTTTTTATATACCATATACATATTTTTTTTTTTCACCAGTCAAACGCATACATTCGAAAGACCAGTATTTAATTTGGCACAGGAAGGGCTGTGATAGCCAGTATTAGAATCACAGGAAGCTTAAGGCATCACCTCTCCCGTAATGGCAGAGAGAAGGAGGAGACGAAGATACAAAATACGAGAGGTACAAATAAGAGGGGGAAATGAAAATGAGATATAAAGAAAATCTATATCGGTTGCTCTTGCTCAAGTAATTGGCACAATTACTTATACAACAATATACTTACATTTTCTTGTACTGTGCCTTTTTTTTCTTTTCCTTTTCCCCCACTCATCATCCCAATCATTTGTAAGTATTGTAATTTGTCTTTATTATTATTTTTCAGTTTAAATTACATAAAATCCTCATGTACATTGTATAATATGTTTAGATTCCTTAATAAAAAGCACAAACAATATATATGTAAAGGAAAGATTTAAAAGAGTGAGAGAGAAGGCGATGAAGACTGAAATATTGAAATGATCATAGGAACAACGAATGGAGTAGGCGGAAACAAGCCAGGAGGAAAACAAGCAAAAACGGAGGGCAAACTACGCAAAGAATAACACCTACGCTCGACAAAAACGACCTGTCATGAAATGTAAGGGTATACAAAACGAATTGCGATCAAGCGGTAGGAGAACATACAGCAGAACAAAAACAGCTCTATTGACATCCCATAATTTCATGTTATCACATTCGAATCAGGCTCAAGGAGTGAAGAAGAGATGGGTTGTTCAAACATACATCGACATTTGAGAATGGTCCACGATATCCCGCACATCACAAGTAAACAGAGAATAGATGGACGGGTGGTTTTATATTCATTGTTATATTCCACATACTAAGAATGTTGCTATATGATTGGTCAAGATTTGATCACGTGATGAAGCGTAGTTTTTCCCATCTGATCACCTGAGCAGAAAAGTTCGTTACACTGTAGGTGATAGTACTTTTTTGAGAAGGAAAGTTCGTTACACTCTAGGTGATAGTACTTTTTGGTTTCGCTGATCTCTTCACTCCTCACAGTCCTAACGCGTGATCAATATTTTGAGTACGCGCGAAATAAAAGTGCGTAGCAAGGACTATCGGCGCAGACGACACCGCGGTGCGCGCGCGGAAATTAAAATTTTTGGTTATAGCGCGCTGCGCCGCGCGCGTACGTACAAAGCAGTGCAAGCCTTCCATTTCCCCCACACAGTATTTCACCAAAGCAAGTGTGCAATTCTCTACCACCTCGTACCAAAATTGACCTAGAATTTCACTTGCCTGTAATTTCTTAGAATTATGACGAGCATTCTCGGAGGATCTATGTTCTCACCGATACCGCACAGGTAAGAGAATTTCGATTACTTCTTGCTTTTCCGTCAAAATCTTACAAATTAGCATCACCATGTCATAGTGTTCGTTGGAATTTGTAGAGTCTATATAGCGTGCACAAAGTCAATTTGCTTCCGGGTTTCGGAGCGTCGCGTGAATATGTAGCCGCACCGACACGAATGCTTTTGTACGTTAAATTGTCATTTATTTTATAGATTGTTGGTATCAGATGTGGAATATAAAGCAAATAATCAACTTTTGGTTTCAGGCAATGAGACGAACTATCACTTCCTCGGCGATCTGAATGTATACGCTATCTTTCCTCAGCTAAAAGCTTCGGAAAGATAGCTACATCCAGATCGCCTCGGAAGTGATATTTCGTCCCATTACCTTCACCGACGTTGATTATTTGCTTATTATTGCATTAAAACATGACGCGGAATAAGAAACAGTGACAGATATTTCTCAGTGGTTTCTTTGTAAACCTCGCACTTCAACAACACGCAAAAGAATGAACATGATACTAACACTAATTACGTTACTGTCATGCCCAATGCAAAGGCAGTATCTGCCTTAGCTTTATAACAAAACATATTCGACAGTGTCATGTAAAATTCTGATGAAATTGAAAGAGGAGTAGAGGGAACACAACTATTTGGGAGAGGATATGGTGTTTTCGAGAACACGAATCTGAAGGGAATGGTTACTGCAATTGGTTTATTACCTCTTCGTGCCTGCGGAAAAATTGCTGCTCTATGAGATTTGTATGTATAACTTGTGCAAAAATGCACCAATGGCGCATTAAGGGTGAAAATATCCATGTTGATCTGAATTTGTTAAAAGGTTTTAAAAAAAACACGTTCTGATTAATCAATATAATCATTTATTATCTCTGTATGTGCCATCGATATATACACGCACTTATATTACACGTAATTGCCATAGGGCAGCAAGTTTGTCCATGGATCTTTAAGCACATTTAGTGTCATCAGCCGTTTAATTAATGCAGATTCATTGCACTCTCCTTCTGGTCACAAAATAATGCTTTACAAAGATTTTAGATTTTAGATTTTTGCCCGGATTTGACGTATGAACAAAATCGGATGCGCAGAAGAATTTAGGGAAATATCCTCAATATATGCTTGCGCAGTTGTGACATGTAATACCTACGATGCATCTATAAAGATTCAATCGAGGAATACTGTTAAAATATGGCAAAAAGGTTCTCAACGTGGTATCAAGTTGCAGTACAAAAGTCTCAATTTCACAATGTTTCGCATGATATTCCATTAAAAAATTGCATGAAACGTTACTTTGAGATATTTCCCTTGCAGACAAATAACATGAAAAACGTGCTCAGCTCCACTCAAGCTAGTATTTTCATCTCAAAAAGGATCAAACTTCGTGTTCGCTTGTTCTCATTAACTACATAACAAGCACCTGGTGACAACATTACAATTTCAGCAGCGAAAGCTGAAATGTTTGCATGTATAGGAATGTGTATAACGTATTATAAAATCCAGGTGAACGTGACGCAATCGCTTATGCATCATAATGTTGTTGAGAGCAGCAGCTAGTACGAGGCGGCTTCGAAGTTGCTGGAAAGAATTTCCGCGAGCTGTATCTCCAGCTCGCCTAGTACCTCCTTGTTTTGTCTGACACACAAATGGTCAATCATGTCGTATGACATGTATGATGTGTTCTCACATGGCAGTGACACCCTGATAGTATTGCATGAATGAATCCAATGAAAGTAGACAGATCAGAGCAACCGATGTGGGGAAAACTGAGAAACAATAGAATACGGAAGTTAAAGGTAACATACTGTATTGGGAAGACAAAAACCTTCAAAAGGGTGATCGTGAGCAATCTTCTTGCCAATGGTCTTCATGTATTGTCTATTGTAGACACGTGCTGAAAGTTATGTGCCCTCAAATGATCCACATTTGGAGTACTAGTAATAAGTGATTAAATCCTCAAAATCCTCAAATCCTCAAAATGTTCGTCCCAAGCATTTTGAGGATTTGTGATTTAATCACTAGTTATACCTCAAATGTGGATCATTCGAGGGCAAAAAAACTTTTAGCACGTTTCTATAATGCACAATACATGAAGACCATCGGCAAGAAGATTGCTCACGATCACCCTTTTGAAGTTTTTTGTCTTCCCAGTACGGTATATTCCCTTTAACGGTTAAATTGCTTGTTGATTATATGAATAGTGTCATGGAAGTTACAGCTCAAAGTATCAACTAAACGTCAATATGCTCAACTTTTTTTTCTCGAAAAACACCTGTGCCACAAACCTTTTCGAAAAGAAATGTTTTTATCTTCTTCAAAATAATGTATGTTTTATGTTTAGTATTAACCTATCATTACATTCCTACCAAAAGTGTATTAATGTTATACTAATCCGTTCTCTTACAGACTCAATACTGCGGTATAGGTACGGTGTGTATTGCAAGTGCAAAAATACCGCGTTTACGCAAAATGACTAAATAACGGAACTCCGGCTTTTCAAACAACATTAAGCATGTCCTACTCACAACGGCTGTCACCTTTCAATTTTATCTCGCGAAGGAAAGAAATAAAGGCACTCTTGGAATCAGAAGTAGGCAACAGCATACAAATGGATTCTCAGAATGGCTAATAGAAACTTCACAAGTGCAAAATGCACCGGGTCGGTATAAAAATCCCGCCCGATAATTATGTTATCATTTTGACTTAAGCCTATTTCTTATACTGCGCTCCGTTTGCCAGACAAAATACTATTCTACGGGATTTGTGTGTGTGTGTGTGAATGGTAAAAAAAAAAAAACACCGATGGCACATCATGGTTAAGGCAAACAACACCTACAATTATTGGTCAATAGTAAAAAAGAGAAACACACTGTTAGAAAAAAAAAACTTCACATTGCTTTGCAGATATGTTTCAGAACCTTTCAGAAAGCATTATCGTTACAGATGTAGCCCGTCTAATATAAATTGGCCCCAATTCGTGTCCCCATATATAGTTGATTGTAAATGTTGCCAAGTCGTAAATTGTATTCGAGAGCCACTTAACCACGAAAGTACATACAACACGATCTTATTCAATTTTACTGTCTTTGGAGTAGGTCGTGCGATCCGTAATGTGCTTTTACCCGTCCACAGTGCCCAGGTTCAAGTGCTCATTTATTGTGCGACCGAATGCCCGTCTATTAAAAGCAAGCCCTCGATTTTGCACAGCCCAATCCTCTACAATCTATAACGCGAAGCCATTCAAAGCATCGATATGCACTTTACAAGAGGTTTGATGTACTAGTAATTCACACATCAATCAAGAAAAGTACAGCAAAGGTAGGTTCTCACGCAAGTGGTTTGTCATTATTGGCCTGCATTCTGAACAGAGGTTTAACGCAAGCAGTGTACTAAACTTGGACTAACAGTGAAACAGCATTTAACATTATAACTGATTCAATATAATTGACTTTCTCCTCAGAATCACTGTGGTACGTTGAGTTTATCCACATAATAATTACAGTAATTGAAATCACCGATTGTTGTGAGTTTGTCATGAAAATCAGTGATTTGGTGACAGCATCAGAAGATTGATTCTGCGCCACATAAAGTGAGTCTACGTTTAGTATGCGGTCTTCGTTAAACAAGGGATACTATTATGGAAGGATATAAAACAACTTTCTTTCTTTGGACCCATGCTCCACGCCGCTTAAAAGTTATGTGTTTTACCAGGTGCTCTTCAGGTGTTTGAACAATGACGAACATGATTGAGTGGCAACAGTTTCTCAGAGAGAAGAAAAGAAATTCAGAGTCGCGTTTCGCTTGTCAAGTTGTGTTAATGACAGCAATACTTCAATGAGCATAATAGGTATCAGCAAACACAAATAAACAAGTTTTTTGTCAAGCAAAATATCTCCGCTGCACGCAAACGCACACAAACACCGTTAATGATAATGCACAGCTTAATATATCATTTTGACTGAGAATGGTTGAATCCCACAAATGCACAAGATGTCGGAAAGTGAAGAAATCAGTCAATTTTATAAGTAATAGAAACACCTCCCTGGTTAAACCACGGTTATGCATACGGGCCATAGAGCCTTTCAGACTCCAGCGAAGGAGCTGACTGTCTGTGTATTAAATACATGTACAGATTAAGCGATCTTTAAGTTTTAAAGATCGCTTAATCTAAATGCTCTGGCAAAACGTTCTCGACAAAGTACAGTGGTTTTTTTCAAACCACTGAACAGTGTAAACGCAGCATACTAGTATCCGCAGTCTTACCACTTGTATGGACCCCTGTAGTGAAAATTAGTCAACATGCAGTGAACAAAATTGTTGTATCTGATGCCGTCTTGTAAAGGTGTTTTACCTTGTTTCTGCTTTGTGTGTGTGTGTGTGTGTGTGTGTGTGTGTGTGTGTGTGTGTGTGTGTGTGTGTGTGAGTATGTGTGTGTGTTCGTGCGCACGCGCGTGAGTGAATCATTCGATATACATGTACATATTTGTCACTTAATGCTGATAAGAGAATGGTGTCAGGAATAATTGTCATCAATCTATCTCCTCAAAATTTTCTTCTACTTCTTATTGTTTTTCTTTGTGTCATCTCTATGATTTTTATAGTTCGTATTCTCCTCCTGATTCAGCATTTTCTTTATCCTCTCTCCGTCTTGCCTTTTCCTCAAAATCATCCTCTTCCTTTTCTTGTTCTTGTTCTTGTTCTCCTTTTCTTGTTCTTCCTCACTCATTTATTCTTTTTCTTGTATTACTATTATCCTTGATTTGCTGTTCTTTCAGTTTCTTCTATTTTCTCCCTCCGTTCATCCTCATATTCTTCTCTTTTTTCCCTCTCTCATGATCACCCACGTCCTTCACACTCAAGCAAATACTTAAGGAACGTCACATACATGTCCAGCCATCATTGTATTGATTAATGATTTATTCATTTGACTGGTCAAGTGCAGATCACCCACGGGGCATTTAGCCACACACGACTCCTGGTAGATCGGGCATCTCGTTGCCATGGTAACGTAAGATTGGTGGCTGATCCGTTGAACACGTGTAGTCGAACGATATGTATTCTGCATGGAGAAATGAACACAGAACAAGATCGTCATAGTTGTCTGGAAAATATGAATTAGTAAGTGATAATGTGAATATCCTTTATTTCTAATACGACATTCGGAACATTTTGGTCTGCTTTATTGCACAGTTTCCCTAGTGCAAATGCCTTTTGCAGATAACATCAAATTCTTTAAAACATTGCATGAAGCACAAGATCGTAAAACAGTGAGGTCGAATGTAAATAAGGTATAAAAATCATAATTACTTTGTAGCTTGGCTCACAAGCTCTGCTCCTTTTAAATTGCAATTAAAGATTTTATTGACCCCTGCTTACTACAATTTTGTATCACACCTGACGAAGTGTTGCAGCGGCACACGAAACGTCGTGATCTTTTCGATACCGTTTACCTCACATTGCGAGACAAACGATTATCAGTAGCCATCTATCCGCAATGAGTAACATATTTAGCATTAAAGATTTTATTTTCACAAAACTTAAAATTTAATAGTTAAGTTATTGAAATTAAGAGTTCAAGAGAAGAGAGGGGGCGTACCAACTACAGGGCAGAGAATGCGCTCGATCTCTATATCAACCTCCGCTTGGCAATAATGGTCGTCCACCTCGTCATCAAAGCGGACCCTCTTGACAACGTTGGGTCCTGACATTGTGGCTTTTCTCACTTCAGTCCAGCACGGAGGTACTGTGACGGCAGTTGAACATGGTGTGCGTGATGTACTGCGCGTAGCCTGAAACCCAATTGGTGACGTCACAATTGGTATCCAAGTTGAGGCCACCTTAGGAACAAGAAGCAAACAAAAGCGTTGTGATTTCATACAGCCATAGGGCCTATTGCCATAATGCATATATTACCATATTGATATTGCCATATATATGTTAATATATGTATTTCTTGATTGACGTATCAATAATGGTAAATTTTGTTTGATTATATATTTTTTTACCTTATGTGGACGTTTGGAAGCCAAGCAGCGGTCTCTAGGGCGAAAGTCACGTCGACACTTTGACTCGCGACGTTGCTGTATTTCTTGCTCACGTTGCCCCGCTGGCAAAATGATAATCTTTGACTCATTACAACCCATAGCTGAAACTATCTAGAATGTTCGCAGTAGTCAAAGAAGACTGTTACAAGAACAAACGAAATCGCTATAAAGACAGCAAAGTAAGGATGCTAGTAATAGCTCTGAAAGTCTCACGAAAAAAGATAGACTGAAGAATCCTCAAATGCGCCCTGTCCGTCCTTATACAACTTCAAGCGCGTAATACTGTGCGCGTATGCGTTTACGTAACAAAAAGAAGAAAACTGAAATGTTTGTTTTTATATCTCCTTCATCAAATGAAGATTTATATTTCAGTAATAGTAATATAGCAATAACATGGATAGCTATGAACACCGAGCTACAATATTTATTTGGAATATGAATTCTAATCTCCTGAATTGATTAAGGATAAAGTTATAAATTTCATCAATAAATCAGGTGAACGAGGTAGCAGCAGCCATCTTTTTCAAGGTCATGTTAGGTCGTTACTATGTGTGCGTATCCCAGGTTTCTATGTTCGTATAATTGAGTACGCTGCTAAGGACTGACTGTCATAATTAAAGAAGCATTCGTGAAATCGATGAGATTAATTATTACCATTTGATTATGTTGATTGATATATACTGATTTTTATTTTATATATCAACATAGCTTCAATTCTTCCTCCCAGAAGCCTGCCTGATTATAAAATGACATTCGAGTTTATCTAACGAAGAAAATATCAATAAAGAGGATTGCCAACGACAAGAGATATGAAGATTACAAAATATTGCAGGGGAATGGAAGTCCGAATGTACAAATACTCATTATTTCTTCCCGCTTCTGTGAATGTTTCATCTGCTTCTCGAAGCAAGGATTATGCCCATCAATTTCCTTTCTCTTAAAAGAATTTTGAAATAGAACATGGAAAATGGAAGGAAATACTGTTTTAGAACTGCCTTTCTAATGATTCAACTAGAAACTGACTTTGAACGGAAAAATTGTGATTGCTAGATTTCTTGGAGGTTTTGGACGGGTTGTCGAAAACCTCCAGATTATTGTCGCCTCGAGACCGGGGACCGCTGTCATAATCACACAGCGTGCGTTTAATGTACGCCGCGCCAGCTGCCCGACAGAGGCAATGCGTTGGTGAATGTGGATTATGATGGGGAAGAGGGGCGGTTCAAACGTTAACAAGGATAGTTTTTCACTCCCCCTGAAAAAAAAATCCTGAAGTATGACTGGGATTTCATACTCGTAATAGGGTATACTGCTGATTCCTGCCGAGTTTCATTACTTTTGCAAATGGGCTGTTCTTTTTTATGAATCTCTGCCTCTAACACAATTTAGATTGATATTGTTTCTAAAAACTGAAATACAAATGTATTTACACACAAAACCTCGTTATATTCATAATCAGTTTGTTTTTGTCTTTGAAAATAAGCTATACACGGAAACGTGTGAATGGCAGTGTACCAAATATAAACCGATAAGATGACGTCATTTCAACATGGCAACCCTGAAATAAATATATTTTTATGTTTTCTTTTTTCATTACAGTCGGACTAGTGTTGAACATGCAATCATTTTTTAAAAGAAATGAATAACAAGGGAAGTTAGTAAAAGACGGAGAGACGTGTGTCATCATCGGATAAAGTTAACAACAATCGCTTGCGTTTAAAATGGTAACTCCTTATTTTTTTCAGTTGCTTCTCCCTTCCCTTCTCTCTAGCACTCCCCTTACCCCTCCTCTCTATGTCTAGCTTCACATCATCAGTCCCTCTTTCTTCACCTTATCAATTTACTCACCTCAACCCCCTCTTCAAATTACATATCTCTCTCTTACTACAAATATCTATCTATTCCTTCCTCCTACCTCCTTACCCATCCCACGCTTCCCTCCCACCTATTCGCACTCCTTCACATCCATACTCTCTCCCTCTCTCTCCCTTTCTCGCCCCCCCCCCTCTCTCTCTCTCACACACACACACACACACACACGCGCGCGCGCGCGCATACATACACACAAACGGAGACACACACACAAACACGCATAGGTGTATACACACACACATGCATGTACAAACACATACACACACTCACATACACAGACAGGCACACACACACACACACACTCACACACACGTACACACACGCATGCACACACACACACACACACACAGACGCACGCACTCACACACACATACACATACTCACTCCCCCGCAGGTTATATCCCGGTGAGTGTTCAACACTGTCATATATTTTAGTATAACCGATTGTTTCATATTCAGTTCGCATCAAACAAAAAAAAAAGAAAAAAAAAAGAGAGTTGAGAAGGTCTCTGTCACTCATTGCACTCATGCATACTGTAATGAAACCATCCTTGAGCAAGTTTCAATTTGTAAATTAAAAAAAAGACGCTTTCATTACTTGCCTTTGACGCTGCCACTGTCTTAGCTATTTGCGAGACAATTTCTCGCTCCGTCATTTTCTTTGGCGCCTTCTTATTTCGTGAGCAAATACAAATTGTGCTCCGTTACCGTGCAGGGTGACACAATCCACGCGCAAAAATGCATCCCGGATGGATTTAGTTGGTCAACATTTCCCCCGATATTTCTATCTATGACGAGCATTCTGGTCACTAGACAAAAAAGAAGAAGACTATGTTTGCCCAGGCTCAATACTGATGCATGAAGAGCTAAAGGCGATACGTCCGTTTTGCAAACAGGTTTCTTTGCGTGCACTTACACGCGACAGGTGACTACATGGGGAATTGAAATCACGATGGGGACTGTTCTGTTTCTTTTTTGACTGAAAGAAACATTTTGTAGAGCATTATAAGAAATATGTACTGAATTATTATGATAATCCAGGTTTTATTGTACCTGTTATTCTATTATTTGTTATGTTATTATATAATCATGCTCACCCACGCGCATGTTAAACAAAACAAAATAAAAAAAAAACATTCCCGAATTGTGTGTGCACACTGGCCTAGGACTCAAACCTTTATTGATTGTGTGTTATTCCTGTTATCTCGAAACCAGTTGAGGCATGTTATACTTTAAAGTGATATTTCACCCTAAAAAATGATGGTTTCAATAAAAGCAGAAATATGAAATAAAAATATTAACGAAGGTTTGACGAAAATCCGTCAAAGGATAAGAAAGCTAAGATTTTTTTTTTTATTTGTGACGTGACGTTTTTTTTTTTTTTGCCAAGGGAATGATTTGTTTTCGTAGAGGTATGTGTGTAAAAATGTTTTATGTACTGTATAACAAAAAAAAAACAGGTAAAAGAATGCATATCTTTTTGAGAAAATGCACATTTTCGAGAAAAAAATGTACACAACATATGGGAGAACACCTTGCACGTGGCGTCACAAATCTTTCAAAGATCATAATTTTCTTATCCTTTGACGGATTTTCATCAAACCTTCACTAAGATGTTGCTTTCATGGGTCTCCTATTATTGAAACCAACTTATTTTCAGGGTGAACTTATCCCTTTAACAAATATAACTTCTTTTTATATCCATGCAATGCATCGAAACCTATCCGCATACAAAGGAATTTATACTTCTGGTACTTGTGACTGTGTTTGTTTTATTCTAGATTTGATTCTGAAATTATAGAGCGGACTTCGATTTTTATGTATAAAGTTTTCGTTGGACATTGTTTAAATGTAATATTATGCCTACAAAGAATAACTGTGCTCCGTTTTAAAAACACCGAAAATCATTTCGCAGTAATGCATCCACTTAAAAAAAAATCACACAACTTTCTCCGAGATTTCGTTTGCGGCGATTCAAACTTTGGTAATTCAGCTTACAATGGTTCATCAGAGAAAAGATTCCGAACATTTAATATTGTTCTTACTCATTACTGCAAGATGAGTGCGTATGCGTTTGTTTGTTGGTCTGTTTATTTGTTGTTTAAGGGGTTCTTTTAAAGATGGCCCGTCCATTTTACAAACATCTGCAAACTTCATATTTAGCTCGTATCTTTAGGAGACCAACTGTGAGATTTTAAGGTCAGAGGTACTATAATGCCCGTAGAATAAATGAAAATCTAATTGTTTTTCACTGAGATTTGATTATTTTCGTAGTCACGAAAAAAGAAAGCTCGATCAAGTATCGAAGATTATTTCCTCAAACCGGATATTACGCTTTATCGATTCCAGGGAAAGGTTACAAAGCCACTCTCTCTCTCTCTCTCAAATGATGATAAAGTCAGGGAACTTTCAGAAGTAGGTCTACAAAAGGGACGGGCTACCTTTAAAAAGAAAAGAAAAGCGAAAGTACCAAATGAATTGCTCATTATCCTGTGATTTACTGGTAATCTCATGCAATGTGTATCTCACAGTGAAACGTGTTTGTATTGGGTAATTTCCTTACATATATTTATTTATTCAATTATTTACTTATCGATGTTTCTGTCTTAAGTGTTTAGCAATGTTATTGTGCATTTAATTTTTTGTAGTGTTATTTTGATTGTCATTTTCTTTCAATTTTTTATTGTAAGCCACAACAATTCAGTCTTCGGACTGCCATTTTGGATTTTATTTGAATAAATACCATAACCATACCAGGCCTGATCAACGTCTGGTAAAAACATATTAAACATTATCATGGTAAAGATAATCATTTCCGTCATATTTTGCATATCAATTTCTTTGTATAACTAAACTTGTTAAAACAATAAATACGTGCATCTACATCGCGACACCCTTATACAGTACACACAGAAATTCTGGAGTTTAAACACACCTCACTGTTTTAACCCTTTGTGTGCCAGATAAAATGCTGCTCTATAAGGGATTTGTGTGTTTTGGGGTGACAAAATGCACATAGCATGGCGCATAGAGAGTTAATGAGATCAACCACTTTGTTTAAAGTTTTTTTTTTACTTATTCCAAAGGATGATATTGAATTTCGTTGTGTAAAGAAACAAATCCTTGCTGATTTCACGTAAAAGCACGAACATTTATTAGCCTAGACCTATTTGTTGATTTTGTGTATTTGATCAACGCTCCCATGCATGAAATTTGTTTCACGTTTCCTGAATAAGCTATCACTGCGCACGAACAATATTATTACACATGCTGAGAGCAGAAGCAATGTCACGTATCGATCAGAAATTATTATTAAGTAAAAGGCTACTCAAATCCATGGGACATCTTGAAAGATGAGGCAGAGAAGAAGCCTCGCGAAGACAGAACATTACGTAGAAAAGCGTGCGTGCGCACTGCGGGAGAAGTTTACTTACTGCGCCGCAATATTTGCTTCGATATTGATCACGGAACTTCAGCCGACCGATACCTCTTCCTTTACTCAAGGCCGCGTCAAGTTTTTTGTCATTCTCCTTTCGCGCGCTTCCTGGGTTGGTTCGACACAGAACTTCAACTGAGCGAATTGACAAATACCATTCAGTGCCGGCCCTTCGCAAATTATTTTTTGTCTCAATCTTTCTCTCTGCTTTTTCTTAACTGCTTATTATGGAGCATGTGATAGCCGAGAACTGGAGCAAGAAAACATCGGTATTTTTATTTTAAAGGTTAGGGTGAAATTTCCGCCCTTGCCAAAACGGAATTACTCGTCTTCAATATAACATTGCCGAACCAGGCACACCTTCAAATCATCTGTAAGATGGTGCTTATTACAAATTTGATTGGAACTCTTTCGATACTAAATTGAAAGTCATCAATTTGATTTCTACGTCGTGCGCTTGTGATTTGACATTTTTTATACATATAAAAGAGAAGCGCAGTCTGTTTTTCTAAAAAGAACCCGGAGGTGCTTCAAACAACTTTGACCGACGCATCGTCATCAGGACCACCCAGGTTAGTGTCTTACCATCGTACTCAGTAGATCGAAATCATGTCCCGTCACTTTTCGAGTGTATTCCGAGACAGGGAGTGCAGCTGTAGATAATCAGATTCACGCCTTATCATGCACGAAAGGGAGATGGTGGATGGGACGAAACATTCTCATGTGACGTCTTAAGAGAAAGGAGGATGAAATAATTAGATTAAACCATTATTGTTCAGAGTCTGTCCTGTGGAACCATACGTTTGATTTAGATGAACATTATGAATGAGCTCACATCTCGATGTCTCAGCCAACAACGTGATTCAGACTTTCACACAGAAAGCCATGTTCCAACATCAAAACTAAGTGATGTATAAAAACGTCCAGCGTGTGGTTGGAATATGTTTCGGGTTGATATGCATCTTGGTGTACACGATGAATAAGCTTCGCGATTCAGACTTTGATACTGCAAGCCGTGTTCCGACATCAAAGACAAAGTGAGGGATAACAACGTTTCAGCGTTTGATTGGATTGTTTTTCGGTGGATCAGGCGCAAGTAAATACGCAATGCATCAAAGCGAGAGAACGGGATAATGCTGATACATGCCGTGTCGTTAGACCTACACTAACTGCAGTAAACTGTGAGCGAAGCACAGCTTATGGTGATTTGACGTGTGCCGGTTTATTTTAGATGTTTGCAATCAGAACAAAGTGCAATCTCAAGAACTCTTTTCGTACTTAAGCAAACTGATGTATTTATACTTATCGCGTATCACATCTCCGTTTATAAATATCCTACTCGCTCGATCAAAGTGAAAGGTGTTTATGTGTATTTATTGTTTCCTGCCTACTACTTAATAAGGATGTGAACGTGTTAATACAACCATGAGACAATTAGGGAGATAGAGCCAAAACGTCGCGCCCAATTCGAAGAGCGTGACTCGTTAACAGTCGTTCCATTCTAAAAGACGCCAGTGTCGCGTTGGAGTCACGTACTGCACGCTCCAATTACGTCAAGAAAGTGGCTGGTGTTCACAGCACACTCTTGATTTTTTCAGTAACCAGAGTTCCCCTCTCCGAAACTGGGAGCTGTAAACCACTTATCCGCTATCGATGCATTCTTGCAACAGTGATACATACACACCCCATACACATGGTAAAACAGCGTATGTTTGGCATAGTAGGAGTTAAAGCTGGTTCCCGAATCACTCCGTTTGAAGTTTGATGAATGGTGCTTCGCTTAATTGTCATTAATTATAATACAGTCGAATCCACTACAGACGTACCGCCCTGTAATGGAGAATAAAGTCATATCAATTATTATTGCTGACACTGGAAATATGAAGCGGCGGATTTCACCAGGGCAACCGCTGTTTGCAGCCTGTTTGCGTCACGACCACTAGAATGAGAGTTTTGCCTGATATTAACGCTGAAGTAGAGTGAGTTAATATCACTCGACATCTGCGATGTCATTTTGAAGTTCCTTACATCGACTTGCGAGTGTTGAGAATCCAACCTCTTCATTTAAGTGGACTTCTTGGGGAAATCGTTTTACAAGTCAAGATCATAGGTTGTAGCAGTGAGAAGTGATGCAATTTCGGCGCAACGTTAAGCATGTTTATTAGGATATCATGCTATTAATTACCTGCGGGGAAAAATCTGATGTTTAGAGCTCGTCCTGTTCAAAGGAGTTGACTTCTTGGGAATTTCGCTGCACTGCGCATGTCACGATTGCTGTGTAACGAGTGAAAATGATGCAACTATGACGCGACGTTTTTTTGGATGAGTTTCTTCTATCTTCACGATATCAGGTGGGATATCATGTGATGGTTCGAGTTGTCGTTACAACAGAAACGATATAAAAGACCCAAACCCAAACTTCGTTTGATGTGATTTTCGCACATACACTGATATCACTGGATCACTTTTGTTCGGTTGCTATCGTATTGACTTACGTGTCCTAACTTACAACGGATGACAGTGTGCATACATGAGCAAGTTAATAATATTTACATACTGAAAAGGGGACAGTTTCTCGTATCTTTTCTAGCAACATTGAGATGAAGGGATTAATATCGCCTCGTCCTTCACGAAAGTTGGTCTGGAAAAGGAATCTCGATATTGTTTCATTTGTCAGCATTTTCGTTTAGACTTATCGAAAGAATTACAATCTGACGTCAACCTCCGTGTACGGAGCTAGGCAACCCGCTATGGATGCTTACGAGAGCGTGGACCTCTCCGTATGTTACGAAAACGGTTACGACATCACGAATATAACGGAGGCTGACGCCGAGATCTTGGTGAAAGACAGAACCGAGATCATCGTCAAGTCGTACGTGCTACCATGCATCCTCGCATTCGGTCTGCTGAGTAATCTGATCGTGTTCGGCGTCGTCGCGCGCGTCCGCGCAATGCGCACCGTCACCAACTTCTACCTCGTGAACATCGCAGTGGCGGATTTGATCTACCTGACTGTCGGCGTCGGAGAAAAGATGTGGAGGCATCAAGTATCGCCGGTGAAGAATGATCAAACTCCGATGGGCAGCGCGGGGTGCGTCTTCTTTCTCTTCATCGTCAATTTTACGCATAATGCTATGATATTGCTCGTGACGACAATGGCGATCGAGCGATACTACGCGGTCTGCAAGCCGTTATGGCATCGACGATACGCTACCTGGGGCAGGACGATAAAACTCGTGATCGCCAGCTGGATTTTAAGTATCGTTCTCGCTGCCTGTCTCATACCGGGACACTATACCATGAAATATTATTGCTATGTATACATCGACGATTACGCAAGCTACGATGGATTCCCATTGGTCAATGGCAACTGCGCCTCCGTTAACGACGAGTATGTTGACTTCGTGAACGGATTTCAAGTGATTCCTTTCTTTTGCGCCTTGTTTATCAACTCCATACTCTACGCGCTCATCATCAAACGTCTGAGCGCGCGGGTGAACACCGATATCATGAACCAATCCGATCGATACCGACTGACGCATGCGCGCAACTCAGTCAGTCGAATGCTCGTCATAACGGGCGTCGTGTTCTTCGTATGTCTGTTTCCATTCCAAGTGCTATCTCTATCCTTGATGGTTGCAGGATTCCTTGGGCCTGATACTTACAGGAGGGTGGAGACGGCAGTAGTTCAACATTGGCCCATCTACCAGGCGTTGATGTATGTCAATTCCGCAGTTAATGCGTACATCTACATGGCGACCAACTCGCGCTATCGGCGCGCAGTAGTGGAGACTTTCACGTGTTCGTGGAAGAACCGCGAACGCGTGGAGATTACTTTATCGATGAAATCATCGAGTCAGACTATTAGTGAGATAGTGGATCACAGAGATAAAGCGCATTAACTCTTTGTGCATTATACGTATTTTTGCACCTGGGGCACGTATCAGAAAGAGCTACGATTGATATCGATAGTAACTTGCAATTGATGCCGTAGCGCGTGTGGATCGATCGTAACTGTACCATTGATTGAAAAATCATGCATAGACTTGGACTTGTAATACATTGCAGTGATGATCTGTGATACGGTGAGCTGCAATAGATCAACTTTACAATTAACTGTAAAGTTGCTATAGATAGCAACTCACTCGTTGTGATACAGGGCCCAGGTGTTGTACGGAGATCAATGAGTGTAACGTATCAATTACCATGTTAATTAGTTACAATAGCTGAAAACATATGTGCAACATTGCCCACACAAATCCAATTGAGTATTATCTACTCAGGCACAGGACTGTGGGTATACACGTATTGTTGTGCCAAATTTCTCCTCAAGAAAGGGAGAAAGCGGTTACTTTCAGAGTTTTTTTTCGCGAAAATGTTTTGTTCACGAATTGTAAACAAATTGTATGTTTCTAAGATGGAATGTTGAAGAGTAGGAATTGAAAAAAGTCTACTAATTCATTAAAAAAGTGGAGTTTGTTGTGTTCTTGAAATGTTACAAAAGGGGTGTTTTGTAAAAAGAAAAAAAAACTTGGAATGCAAAAAACAATTATGTGTTGTTTTTTGTGTGTGCTAATTTGAGTCGTTTTTGTGTAAGATAGAGGTGAAAATTGCATTGCAGGAATTTCTAGCCGCGATGCGTCCAAAACATTGGTCAACTTAGTAATATGATACAGAAAATGTAATACATATTTAATTATACCACAAAAATGATACAGAACAACTTAACGCACCAACTTTGTGTCGAACATTCGACGAAATCTTAAACTTAAACTTGTATCTACACGGCTCTGCCTTCTGCGAAGATCGACATACTCTCTCTTTTTCTGTAGTTGTACAGTGTTATATTTAAAGCAGAAGTTGTAAACCCCATCGTGAAGTTACAACATCTGATATGTATGCAAACTAATTGAACCGATTTAGTTACTTTATGACTTGTTTTCAAATTGGTGAATCATTTCAGTAAGTCTACATCTTCACCTGATATCACACTTAATATATGTATAGATTCAATAGTGATGAACAATGCATGTTGTTGCCAGTTTTTTTCCCGGATTTTCAATCACTATGATTGCTATCTTTAATCTTACTTAAAAGGAAGGAATCGGATACTTGTATGTTGTAGTAACATGATTTATGTTAATGAATGTGTGACGTCATGACCGCATTATTTGTTCATAATCATGTTCAAGAAATAAAATTATTGGAAACCTCTTCGGGCATGGCATATGTGTGTCAGTTAGAGCATGGAGTTGCCTATTTAGATATACCACAAAATTTTGTTTATATGCTGAAAAAAAAATCATTGGTGTTAATGCAAATCAACTTGAAGACAATCAATCGATATCAGATATGCAAATATACATACACTTCATATGTATAATTGTTGTTAATCTAACTGAATAGGGGGAAATCGGTTGCGTGTACGTTGTAGTAAGTGTTAATCCTTCAAGTGGTAAATTCAATGTGTATGATGTCATTGTAGGTAGCCTTGGATCGTAGCAGTTGAGTGCAGGTGTTATTTTTATTCATATACTCTAATTAAAATTAAAATCTAGATGAATAGACTAAACATTTTTCTTTCTCAAGTACTGTAATTTCAAGTAAGTCTGAATGCATACACTAAACATAGTTTCATTCCCAAGTACTGTTATTACAAGTAGGTCCGTATGCATAGACTTAACATTGTTTCATTCGCAAGTACTGTATTTACAAATGCGTCTGGATGCATAGACGAAACACTGTTTCATTCTCAAGTAATGCAATTACGAGTTTGTCTGGATTAATAGATTAAACATTGTTTCTTTCTCAAGCGCTGTAATTACAAGTACGGCTTGATGTATAGACTAAACACTGTTTCATTCTCAAGTACTGTAATTACAAGTAGGTCTGAATGTATAGAAAGAAATATTTCTTTCTCACAAAATGTGAATATAATTGTGCGTGTGCGTGCTTAGACTAATGATTATTCTTAATCATGTGCGATGGTTACAAGTTTGTCTGGATGTACATAGTATACACTAAGAAACTGTTTCTGATTAATGTACTGTAATTACAAGTACGTCTGGATGTACAGACTAAGAACTCTTTCTTTCTCACTCGTACAATGTAATTACAAGTAAGCCTCCATTTATAGAACTCTCTCTCGCTCATTCACTGTCATTAGAAGTAAGTCTAGAAGATGTAGACTATGAACGGTTCATAACCCAGTACTGCAATCACATCTGCATGTCACCTCTTTGTGTGAACGGAGGAGAGAAGTACTTAGCCTCAGTTTCCAGACTTAAATGTGACAGCATTACAGCCTCAAACAAAAACATACTTCATACTTCAGTCTAGAATATAGACTACAATTCGAAGTAGTAGATGCAACATTACATCTATGCAATGATTTAATGATGCCTTGATTATTTGATGTACTCTCTGATGTGTCAATTGCATACTTACTTTTTTTCTTTCACTATCTACTTTTCTATCATCTTAATCTATGATCAGTGAAATTTATCAGAGTGTTCATGAAAATTGTGCATTTATGTGTTTTAAAATGAATAAAGAATTGGATGTAGAGTCCTGCTACACTATTGTGCACAGGCAATGTAAAGGGTAGTTAGACATTTGTACAGTTATGCTCTTTATATTTGGCTAGGATTATGTGGTGTTGTTTCCACCTTGGTACAATTTGAATTATCAGCTTCATGATAAAAATTAGTGCGCAATATCTGGGTGACTAAATACTGGTTGCTTTGTAAGGTAAGTTCCGATTTTGTTCACTGGCATCTTTGAGGAAATATGAATACATGCAGTTTGATTGCATTAGTGTGTCATTCTGTGTTGCTCTGCCAGGCAAGGTGGTTGTTTACTGCATTTGCGCAGATCTACAGTGTTCAGATCATCCTCCATTAAACAAACGAAAATGATGTTAGGCATATTCATGACCCTGATTTATTGGTAACTTGTGTGTAAAAAGTATATATATGCTGGCTAAGTGGTCAATTTTCTGTTTCTATGTCTTTATGTGGTGATTTACATCTAATAATATACTCAACAAATGCAGGACAACTTCAATTTGTATTTCACAGTGAAAGAGTTTTAATACAATTCTGCCCTGCGATGATTAATCTTGTTGCAAGGTCGTAAATTCTGCTTTAAACAAGGAATGATATACACAAACAGGTCAAATCAGTAAACTGTACAGTAAATTACAATATGAATACTCTGTATATTAATCATCAAGGCATTCTAGTTCAATGGATAATATTCAGATATTTACAATTATACAGTTGTATACACAATACAATACATGTAGCACATTTTAGAAGGTAGAATCCAAGGCATAACATGTTGTAAATGCACTGTTTTGTTCTTAACCTTAGCCAAAGGATTTGTTTTCATTTATGAGTAACTGTGTGCTAGCTAAAGTGAACTTTTCTGTACAGATGTATTAGCAATGATTTGACATGTACTTTAAAACAAATAAAGGCATCATTGTACAGTCATGGAAATGTAATCAGACTTGTTAATACATGTACCATCATGTGCAATACTTAATTCAATAGTATACAAATATTGACTGCTATGAGGGGCACAGTTAAAATTATAAGCCCAAGATGATGTCAAAACCATGACTATGCCCGAAGCGAAGCTGAGGGCATAGTCATGGTTTTGACATCACCGAGGGCCTATGATTTTAACTGTGCCCCGAATATTAAGCAGTCAATATTTGTTTTATAAACCGAATGTATAGATTCTTCTCATCGATTGGTTAAAAGATTTCCTGAACTGACAAGGCCTACAAGATAGCATGTAATAGGCATGTAAATCAACACTCATTGCGCGTACAGGGATTGCGCACACACGAGCGATATCGCGCGGTGTTGAGGTTGTCTTATTATTTTCCGTGCACAGTCGATTGCCATGCCCCGGGCACAGTTAATTTTGACGTCATCTTGTTAAAAACGGGGGCACAGCTATTTCGATGACTCTACTTTTAACCAATCAGATGAGAGGAATCTATGTATGAGGTATATAATACTTGCTAGAAGAAATATGAGGCAAATGTAAGAAAACATATTTTTTCTTTCCTTCAAATCTGCCAACTTCTTCTGGCAAGTCTAGTGAACCAACAAATGGAAAGGAAAACAAAAACAGAAAAAAAAAACACCTATTGTGCATCTCTAGACTGAACATTTTGGAACTGAGCAGTAAAGATCTTCAGAAAATGTATTCTAACATTATCTTGAAACACAATAAGGCTCATTACTGACGCATCTATGTGTGCTTCACTAAAGTGTGTTTTCCTGTATTTTTCATGGAGATCTAAAAATGAGAGTACTTCAGAAGGAAGAATGATTAAAAAGATTAGATACATATCTGGCGATGAAACAGATATATATATGAAGAGAGAAACAAGTAGGTAATGAAAAATATTTCTCTGCACTCATGAGGTTTTAAATGTTCAGATTCTATGAAGTGAAGAGTAGTACATGTAAAGGGCCAATTATCAGGTATAAAGTAGTTTTTAGTGATATCTAAAATTGTCCTAAACACACACAATTAGCATTAAATTGCCTGATAAACTGCACACTCAATGGCTTGAAGAGTAACACCTGTTCAGGTTCGTGAGACAAGCTGTTTATTCAAATGTTCTGAGAACACATTAGACACTGTACCATAAAATGTAAACGATATCATGACATTATATCTCATACAGTTCTATAATGATTTTATGTGGCAAAATAAATTTGCTTCGTAGTAAATGCCAAAGAAGTAAGGTTGCTTTCCTAATTTCAAGTTGACTTTTTTTTTTATATGAATTGATAGTTTCACAGAGCATGTGAAAGTGCCCATTACAGCAATCACTGAAACAGATTACAAGCGGTCCATATTTGATGTCATTAAGAATAAGAATATTTATTAGTACACTGTTTTACTTTTTAAAAACTACAGTCAAACATGTTTGTACAGATCACTATCTATGAAGATCACCCATCTGTAAAGACAGCCCAATGCAATGATGTAAATAACGGACTGCACCCATTATGTCATTCGTCACAACAGATCATAGCCCATATTTGATGTCATTAAGAATAAGGATATTTATCAGTACACTGCATAAAATGATCATGTACCTTTTACAGTTACAGTTTGTTACAGTCAAACCTGTTCATACAGATCACTATCTATAGAGACCACCTGTCTGTAAGGACCACTCAATGGCAGTACAGTGATGTGAATAGTTTCACGCTGTGAGTACAATGGCGAGTGAAATGTGTCAATTACCGGTATGTCAAAGGGTGTTTTGGGGGCTCTGTACTTGGAGGGAATAGACGATGTGGACTCATGAGGGCATTGTTAGACCTTTGTGTGCCAGATCAACTGTTTGTCAATGGGAACTGCGTGTATTACATGTGACACACAGAGAGTTAATCCTGGGTAGGGAGCGTGCGTGGCAGTGGGTTCACAAGCATGCTCTCCACGCATTCAAACACAGTGTGCGGGTCCTGGTCGGCGTTGATGCGCTGCGCATCCTCGTAAAAGTCGCCTATCTCCTCAGCATAGGCGTAGTACGCTGAGAGCCGTTCCTTGATGGTCTCATCCACATCGTTCGGGTGCTGCACGCTGCGGTCCTTTATGTCGGAGGTGGGGGCGGGGTTGTAGAGAGCGTGGTAGCGGCTGCCCGTGACGACGTCCAGCGAGCGCATGGTCAGGCGCTCATAGACCGAGTCGTTCGGTACGTCCAAGAAGAATACCCTGGTGTGGAGAGTGGAGTAATGCATTACGTGAAGTAAAAGTCTACTTTTGTAACGAAACAGCAATAACACAAAAGATACTGTAATTGGTATCATATTTATACAATGATAATACTATGTGATCAGGCAAAATGTTAAGTTATGGTGATGATACAGGACACTTTCTCTTTAAAATGACATTTTTAGGCACAATTTTTCCTAACATACAATGCACATTGGCCCATCTAACCACACATTCTTCCTCTTTCATGAAAACAAGAACAGATATAGAATAGACCTGACCCATGGTCTGTAATCATATTCAGGAGCCATGCAAATAATGGGGACTGGTGATGATGTGATATCTATATCGGAATGTTGCTGCAGTTACTGCCTATCTCTATCCTGTGCTATCTGCCCGCTGCAACAAGGAGCATCCCTAGCTCGTCTTTCACACCCTGCTCCCAACACCTTCTCTGCCTTCCTCTTGAACGTTTTCCAGGTACTTCCCCATCCAAATATTTCCTCTCCACTGTCTGACGTCGCTTCAAGTGACCAAAGTACTCTAATTTACATCTCTTGATATCTATCTGTCACATTGGACTCTTTTTTATTGATTTGTTTGTTTGCATTAATATAAGGGACCAATGAAAAAACAAAGAATACATTAATGAAGGATATAAAACAAATATTTTATGATCTTTATGGAATCTATTGGTCCCCTCAATGAACTGGATGGCGTGGGGTACCCCATGCACTCCACTTGCTAATATCAAGATACCTTATGATCATCAAAAACATGTATTTCATTACTATTTTTAATAAAAGGGACAATCCATTCTAGAATGAGGGGTGTGATCCTGATGATAGTTGTACCTGTTGGGCTCATGGCCTGCAGCTGTGAGGTTCTCTGCCTGCTCCCTTGTCCTGGGGAAGCCCCTTATCACCCATCCACGAGTGGCACAGTCCAGCTGGCTCATCCTCTCATCCAGCAGCTTCAGTATCAGGTTATCCGGTACTGCAGAACAACATCATTTCAAAATAGATGTAAAACACCATCAAGGCTATGTAATATATATGTTTTAAATTATAGTAATTTACCATCAATTCTAACTAGCATGGTAACAGCCAATAAGCGCTCACTATTGGACCTGTTGCCATGGTAGTTGCCATTGATGGTAAGTTACAATAATTGAAAACCTATATGGCCCAGGCAGGTGTTTCACCGAGATGTGTGACTGGTAACCTAGCTTTTCTTTGATGCCAAATCAGATTTTCACTGACTTTGATTCCCATCAGTCTGATCTCGTAGAGTAAAATTCTTGTTTTTAACAAGAGCCTGAATACAATGTTTATGATTGTCAAATGTGATCCCACTACATTTAAGCAGGAACAAATTGGGGTATCTCATCCTGCACAAGAGTGTATCACCAGTCATACGTAAAGTTGTGCGCAACTAATGGACATCTTGGTGAAATGTTATTCGCAACATAGTCCAGTGTCGTCGAGGAGCAACATAATAATGACAGTCACAATTGGCAACACTGATTCATAAAAACAGATTGAAATCTTAAAAGTAAACAATGTATGCATTGTAAGTTAAAACATTTTATTTTTACAAATACCATTCATACTACAAAATGTGCCAAGAGTGATAGAAATTAAGTTACCAATTTGAAGAGCTACAATGATTTGTGGTATCATTTCAAATTCATTGAACAGATAACAAATATCACAAAACAACATAACTTGAATTAGCCTTGTGCAAATTGCTGTACACTTCTAATTCCTGTATCACTCAAAATTCTTCATTTACATGCAGTGGGACCAGAGGTAATCATACTTTTGAAACAACTTATGAGCAATTTATAATTTGTTTTACTCATTGCAGTATCAAATTGCACAATTGGAAATGGGGTCTAAATTACTCAATTAGTGGGACAAGAGATTAGCAGACTCTTAACAGGTCCTTTGATAAATCGACCAATTCTTTCATTAAACTTGTTTAATTTTTATTTATAACTTATTGGTTTCAAATATGATACATCTCTTAATGACTTAATTAGTGGGACACGAGATACACTTAACTCTGAAAGTCTTATTACTCAATGGTTTTATCGAACTTTACAGGGACATTTATCAAGCCCGTCCAAAATTACTCAATTAGATGGGCAACAGAACGTATAATGAGTAAAGTTAAAAGGTCCAGTAGTCAATTAATCACATGTAAGCAATAACTGGTTGTGGTAACCGAGACCTACGCAGTACAGTAATTCAGTTTCTTCCAGACCATATGGAGCCACAATTGGTTGTCCTTTCTTTCGAAGCTTGAACTTTGAGCATTATTCACATCATATATAAAGAAATGGCGTGCTGTCTAACAATTATCAGTACACAAATCAACAACATATTTTAATAGCTAGAATAAAGATGTATAGATAAATTTTCATTTGATGTGTTCTGTAGAACAAATAGCTAATATTTTATGTGTACATGCATTTCTCATTTTCCATTTTCATCAAATGTAGTACACCTTCCTCCATTTCCACATGAAAAGGTTAAACTGACTTTGAATTTGATACAAGATCTGGCATTCCAACAATGATCATATGTTTAATCGTCTCTTACTCACCAAGCATTTTCCTCTCTACATACGGCTTAATAGCTTCCCCAATCTTTGACTCGCTAGCAATGGCCTCTTTCACTAGCTGCCCAGATGATACTGGAAAGTAATTGAGGAAGAAAAAGAAGCAATTTAATTACATGTATATTGAATGAATACATAAATCAGGTAATTTATTACCAACAACAATCAAATTTAGAAATCATCATATTTTAGTGAGCAATAGCACATGCTACTTGAGGCTTGCCCCTGGGTGAATACGGTTTTATAGGTGCATAGATTATTCATGAGTAAATCTAAATCTAGCTTTGATGATTATTGACACTAACAGTATCATTACATTTATCAGCTAAAATCAATTTCATTATAACTTAAAGATTACACATGTAAGCAAAGTGACATAATTAATCATTCAAAACAGAGAAAGAGAATATCACCCTATCTAGATGAAAAATAATAACCTTTAAATTGGAAGAAAAGTCCATTCAGATTTTGAAGAAAAAAAAAACATTTGCTGTTATTACACTTCAGCAAAAAAAAGTATTACAGACATCAAAAACATGGATTTCATATCTCCTGTTAAAACATGAAGTATAAGGACTACCTCTACAGAGCTGCACTTCATTACATCCTGGCAATACTCACTTTCATGACCCACAGCAAAAACACTTTACTCTGGGCATAATATTTGCCAGTGGGTATATGGCCGTGCATCATGCAGTATGCATGTACTAAGTGCTGTCATGGAAACATGAAACTGAAAGCTAACATTTCATTATGGTCTTTATGCACTAACTTAACAAAATGATTACTAAGAAGGAATTGTTCAATGAAAAAACTAAGAGACGAGTGAGACAAGGAAAATAAACTGCTCTTTCGCACTACCTTGGTATGTCTATTAGACAACCATGTGGCGAACAGGTTAATCATTTCTTTTGCTGGAAATGTGTACATGAAATAAAAAAATAAAAAAAGACAAAACTGACAGGCGACATGGTAGCTTTCCTTTCCTTTTGTATTCACAAGGTAATGAACAAACCCCAAGCCAATGTCCTCGTTTATAAATTTCTGTCATGAATATATATTAAGAAATATAGAGAAAACATTATCCGTTAATAATTAGAAACCTGACAATGTCCATGCACTTAAGTCCATATATGTTTCTGAAACTCTCATAGCAACAGCTTAATTTCTATTAAGATATAATGACATAGTGTGGGTTTATTCAACAAATAGCTTCATGTGGACAGCAAGCACTGATATTTAAACATGCACATACACTATACGAACTATCAAACTGCTTGGTCACCTGCATGAATGTATATGGGAGGTGTGCTTTACAACACTCTAGTGTCAACTAAGGGGAAAAGCTGCACTACAAGCTATTAATAAGTCTCCACTGAGTATACAAGTGAGATATAATGAAGGGTGGCAGGAAATTGAAGCAACAGAGCTATTTTCTATCCCGCACATCTGTGCATCACCGCAAGATTAAAGTGCAACGTAATAACATCCTTGTCATTCAAGCCAAGCTGATTTGTTTACTCATTATCATTCTATTGATTCTGGTCAGAGTATTATAGATTAGAGGTGATGAGAGGAAGAGAGAGGTGCAATGACAGGGAGAAGGGAGAGGGAAAAGAAGAGGGAGACAATGACTTAAACCCCGTTCATATACACCGCCTATCCGCAAAAAAGGTGCAACATTTGCGGCAATTTTGCCGATGCATTACTGATAGCTGCGTATATGAACAGGAATCACTCAAATAATATTGTATTTGCTTCCTCCTTTCTCACCGCTCGTATGGCTGAGCGGAACATGTCACCATTGGTTTGGAGACAGTCCAGCTGTCCAAAACACCGCAATATTATGGCTATTTGGGTGTATATGAACGGTGCTTTTGGCGGCTCGCTGGAAACTTGTTTATCGACGTGCATCAGTAATATAGCAGTATCATCATGGGTTATGGTATATGAACGAGGCTAAAGATAGAAACAGATGTTTACATAAAGATGGAGAGGGGGAGAGAGAGAGAGAGAAAGACGGACAAATACACACATGTACATGAAGAGGGAGGTATAGAAGCGGAGAAAGAGAGAGAAAGAGAAAGACAGCGAGAAGAGAGAGAAAGAGAAAGAAAGAGGGGGAGAAAGAGAGGGAGACAATGATAGAATGAATTGCCACATGAGAAAGAGGATCTGCACTTGGTTGTCACAGTAGTGTCAAAGAGATAGTGGGATATAAGATAAGGGATGTAGTATTGTCACTATATTGTGGTAGGAATGGTGATAGCAGTGGTCCTGGTCATGGTAATGTATTCACAACGTTCTCCCCATCTGAGTAGCAACGCGTTATGACATTCCCCTTTATTTAGTGATTGAGCTTCAATGGATGAAATGCACTCTGAATCGATTAGTTGTTGCTACTCTTCAATTCTCTCTCTCTCTCTCTCTCTCTCTCTCTTTCCCTCTCCTCTCTCTTTCCCACTCTCTCTCTCTCCAGCTCTCTCTCTCTCTCTCCAGCTCTCTCTCTCTCTCTCTCTCTCTCTCTCTCCTCTCTCTCTTTCCCACCCCCCTCTCTCTCTCTCTCTCTCTAACTCTCCCCCTACCTCTATCATTCTCTTCCTCTCTCTCTCTCTCTCTCTCTCTCTCTCTCTCTCTTTCCCTCTCCTCTCTCTTTCCCCCACTCTCCCTCTCCAGCTCTCTCTCTCTCTCTCTCCTCTCTCTCTTTCCCACCCCCCCCCCCCCAATCTCTCTCTCTCTCTCTCTCTCTCTCTCTCTCTCTCTCTCTGTCTGTTTTCTCTCCGCACATACTTATCTTACATGGAGTACAATAACAGATGGAACTGATAGGTGTACAAATGTGAAAACCTAAGAAATGGTCTTTCAATGTGTTCACAGGAGCGAACTAGTACTGGCAGTACCAGTAGAAAAATAAAGCAGAAATGCGCTTCTGCTTGTATATTCCTACATCTAGTTTGAATTGAAAATATTTTAGGCTACAAAACAATGGGTTGGTAGAGATATTCCCTTACTTTTTTTTTTAAAAAATGACCCCTGATCTTTCAACTAAAAAATTATGGACTTGATCTTCATCTGTAACCAGGTTTTACCAAGTATTAAGCTTATTTAATTTAAAAGAAAATTTGGGGTATTATTTGCAAAATTGTCATGTTTTTATTTTCGCCATGTGATAATCACTCCTGAAATATTCACTCCAAAATACTGTCAAACCGGTAATTTTTGTGCAACGTAGAGCAAGCGCGCATTTAATATACCCGCAAATTTAATATAACCGTGAATTTAAAACCAGTCTGCTATTTTTTGAGAAGGTAGACGCACAAGTTTATTGGTGATTCCAGAGTAACTAGTATTGGCATTCAACTCCTCCTCATGTTGCATGCTGTCATGTTGCACAGCCATCTGCTTTTTTGTGGCATTACAATATTCATGGTAATGTTGGGTTCTGGGCTTTGCCAATGATGTCAATGTGTAGGGTGGATTTTTAGTGACAAATGGTGACTGTGGGCCACAAAATACCATCCTGCAAATGTGCTGTTGCAGGCATGCTGTGCATACCAGTTTTACAGTTAATTAAATAATACCACCCCCCCCCCCCAAAAAAAAAAAAAAAAAAAAAATGTTTACAGTGTGCTGACAGTGTTGTACTTACCATTGACGATGCCATACTTGTTGGCCAGCAGTGCTGCTTGGACAGTCTTACCACTGCCCGTTGGCCCAAGGAGAACCACGCGGGGAGTGTGCGGGGCCAGGGAGCGGGTCTTGGAGCTCAGGAAAGTTGTGACTGCAAGATACAAATAAATTGAAGAAGATGATTTTAAAAAAATATTCACCTTCAAGCTAACTTGCCGATCAGATTTTCAAACATAAATCAAGAAAATTACATCTTGCAAATTGCACGTACAGTGAAACATACTTTAGCGACCAGCTTAACCCTAATACTTCCGGGGTAGGGGGGGGGGGGTTGCATTATGCCCCCCCCCCCCCCCCCTCCCTGTCAAATTTTTGTCAGTACTTCCGAACACCTCAATATTTCGGAACGAAATTTCATGACTTTTTTCTCTGATCCTTCCAAACATTTTGATACCAAATTTATGGCAATCGGACCTACCGTGCGGGTGTCAGATTACGTTTACCAAACACATGTCACTGAAATTTCGCTATTTCTCTATATGACTGTGTATAACCCTATGGTCAAAATCAGGAGCTTTTCCATTTTATGTAAATACTTTTCTAGTAAGTATCATTATTTCAAATAGTGTCATTACTTACCACACACACCGAAATAGCTGCTTGGCGAAAAACAATGAAATACATAAGAAAATTGAATAACAATAAAATATATAAGAAATAATTACCACAACCTTTCTTTTTCTTTCAGGAATTGATGAGTTATGAAAAACTTTTGTACCAAAAATTGCTATTCCTGAGGCTTTATTTTGTGAGAAATACCAAAAGTCTATGATTTGTCACATAAATTAATTAATAAAAAAAAGAAAGGATTTTTTTGTAAATTTAGCTTTACAAGTTTGATGAATGATGTTTCTCAATAAAACCTGTAGTAAAGAAATCTGTTTATACAGACCACATTTATTTGTGCCCTTTTAGTGGTCTTTTTTTATACAGGTTCCACTCTTCAAATGGCATGCAATCACTCATCCGTATTAAGACCCTAAAGGAGACACATTTCTGGCAAGAGACTGCAGAAAAATCTTCTTCTTCTAGTGCCGATGTCTATTCCTGACATAGGTGATCATCTAGGGCCAATCATGTCTGTATTCCGCAATATTTGATGAGATGTCTTAACGTTGATTTCTCGCTCCATTCTGCAAGTCCCTTGAGGTACATCATTCTTTGCCTTCCTCAACGTCTTTACCTCTCAATCTTCCCTGCCAAAATCAATCTCTCAACTCCTCTTTTTCTAATTTGTGATTTTTGCCAAGAGCTTCCCTGTTTTTGCTCTGATCAAAATGCATTAATGTAAACATACATTTCTATTCTATTCAGGTGCCTTTTCAATTGACTTTGGCAGTCATATTATTCCCTAACTCGCTGTCACTAGTCTTCTCTATAAGTTGTACTCCTCGATCCTCTACTTCTCTCTTCAAGCCATTGAATCAAGCTCTCCACCCAAAATACTCTTCTTCCTCTTCTCCTCTTCCCCTCAATCTTTCCTGTCACTGACACGTTCTCAAGTCCTCCTTAACATATAAATGCCCCATGAATCTCATCTGCCTAGTCCCTATTTTGAAAAGCAGTTTCTGATTGACTGTAGCTCTTAATTCTCAGTACTTCTTTGTTGCTTACCCTATCTGTCCATTTGATTTTCATTATCTGTCTTATGAACCACATTTCGCAGCTAGCCAAATACTTTTTGATATCTGTTGTGATTGTCATGGTAACGTTTCCTTACATAAGAACAGGGCAAAAATAGCAATGAAGTACTCGCATTCTAGCTCTGTTGCTTAGTGATTAATTTTAACTCTACTGCGCATAAAGAAGAGGTACCTTGTGAGTAGACGTCTGCTTTGGGCTGGTCAGCATTGATGGCTTTGGTGGCGTGGCGGTATGCGGTCTGGAGGCCTGGGATGAAGCGGTGGTACAGGACCAGCCGGTTGACCATGGTCTCCTCCCCGCACCCCTCAGGAGGCTCCACCAGGCGCCTCTCCACGTCAGGGTTGCTAGGGTAGTCAAACGTGGTGTGGTACACATCTGGGGATGGGGGTATGGGGGGGGGGGGGGGAGGAGGCAGGACAAACATGGTCACAGATCAATAGAACATTTTTGATATGTATGCAACTTCATGCATGTCTTGCAAATAATCGCGTGCAGAAGCATTGTCCTAACATCCATTTTTATGAATGTTTCTGGTGCTTAATAAGGTCATTCAAGTGAGCTTTTTACTGGTCCGACGAGTCTGTGCTGTAATCACTGCTGTTTGATCTACCCACATAGATTAGAACCAGTTATCTTAACAACATGCTCATATGACATCACGCTTTGGTACTCTGTAACATTTGCATAAATCTCTTAAATTCCAATTATGTTTTGATTTGCGCTTTTACAAGGTTTTGTAAGCGTCAGAAAATTTGCCCTATACAAATTTGCCACAGCACGTTGGTAGCGAGACAGACGAGTTTGAAATACACTCGTCTGTCCCGTTACCACTGTGATATGGCAAATATATACAGGTTTAGTTTAGAAATACATAATAATGTACATTCAGAGCAGGATTTTAGCTGGAGTTATTTAGGAGACAATTTAACACTCAATATTCAATATTTTGGTGGTGCAAGTTGGTCATACTTTCAATTGATTCAGTTGTGCCAAAAAATATCCCTTTACTGTAGACATTGGTAACCTTGAGGCTTGTACGATGTCTCACTAGTGAAAATTAATTGATTCAGAATGGCACACAAAGAGTGAATTGCCAACACCAAGGTTGCATATCAATTGATATAGTACTGCACATACCCCCTGTGTCTGGGTCAATCCTCTTTCCCATTTGTCTTTCAATCAGGACAGTGTCTGCTGCTTCAAGGATTACTGCAGAAGGAACAGACAAAAAAATTGGATTTATCAACATACATTTGGTAGGGAAGAGAATGCGAATGTAAATTTGCAGAAGGAACAGACAAAAAAATTGGATTTATCAACATACATTTGGAAGAGAATGCGAATGTAAATTTTAACAATGCATAAAAGAAGATAACATATCACTTGCTTTCAGTGAATGTTGGTGAATGTTGAGAATTGGTAAGGATAACACTGCATAGAAAAACATTTCATTTCTTTTTAGGCTTCTTTTTCACAAGACTCTGTTTTTGTAAAAAAAAAAAAAAATGATTTGTACAAGTACTATATCCCAAATTAATACTGATACTATAGTATCCATTTCAAAATCTCAAATCTGCATTAATCACAATGATATAATACATACAGAATATGAATTAGAAAATTGCATTTAATGAGCAAAGACAAGAGAGTGAAATTGAAGGAAATAAAGGAGGAGAAAGAGATATTATGAGAAAGTGAGGGGGAGAAACCAAATAAGAGAGGAGAGAGCGGAAGAGAGTGGAAGAAAGCCGAAGATAGAGAAAGAGAGTGCAGGATGGTAGGATTAACATAAAGAGAAACATTGCCAGATATGAACAATTCATCACCCAGACACCAAACGCATACACAACCTGAACTCACCGAAATGCTTGATGCAGATGCCAATCTCCTGTAGAGCCAAGGCCTGCTCCCTGGTGTCTGGGAAGCCATCCAGCACAAAGCCCTTCCTGATGCAATCAAACAGCTTCACACGGCTCTTGATCAGGTCCACCCACAGCTCTGTAGGCACGGCCTAGCAAGTAAAGTGCACGAGATAAAACAGTCAATCTTTCTCTGCCAGACAAAACCTTGCTGTAAGATATGTGTGTTTTAGAAATAAATACCCTTTCTGTGTTTGGATAGCCATATGTACTGTAACATGTCATTTAACTCTTAGCCTGCCCCAACGCATAGAGCCCAGTGCCACGCTGCTAATCCCCATTGTGCCAGCCCCAAATCCGCCCTGTGCCAAGTTTATTTTGAGGCCTAGTTAGTTGCGCTTCATTTTCTGTGTTGGCATTTTCGAACCACTATATTTTGAAACTTATACACTTTTACAGAAAAATGTGTACACAAAAGTTGTAGAAAATCTTATCAGCTTCATTATAATATCACATTCGTACATAGATCTGACTTTCTTATTTTGTTATGAACTAATAATAAACATTTAGCTGTACTTTTCAAGTCATTTCTGTGCTATATTCGGTTGAACTGCATACATGCTTCTTTATTTTCAGATCATATTCATAATGTTGTATGTTTATATGGTAACTTCCATTTGGCATTTTGTGACAAATATCCCCCTTGGACCCCACAAATAGGCTATGCCTTGACTACAAACGATTGGGTACATAATGTACATCCTGTCTTTTATTCCTTTATTTGCGTGAGGGAGTGATAAGGTACATCCTGTATATCAAATACAAAACACTAAATTACTCAAGAAAATTCAATCTGAAAGGTGTAAACAAACATGCGTAATCCAAAGCCGATTAGCTGGTGCGTGCGATGCGATGAACAATAGCGTGTGCGAAGCATTAAGTACAAGTGCAATAAGCATGAACAATGACTGCTATGACGAATGCGAGCAAGTGCGCTTCTGGCACTCGTACGGTAGCGCCCTTGCTTGAACAAAGCAGTCAAGCGATAGCGCGCTAGCGTGTATGAAGCACCGTAACAATAGCGTGTTTGCAGGGCTATGGCACTTTAAGAGTTAAAGGTTCACTCTACTTCTTGACAAGTTTTTTATCCACTTCTTAATAGACTTGTAGATAAAGTACCCATCTCTCAAGCCCATATATGATAACTGTGCAATCAATGCACTCCTTTCCAAAGCCTTTCTTTTTAAAAGGGCATGATGTAATTTTGTTGCTAAACTACAGTCACAAATCTAGACATTGGTCCAGGGTCCTGTCAAAAATTATGAAGAATTGTGACTCATAACTTAGGATTTGATAACATTGGTAGGCTAGAAATGATGACTTGACTTGTGATTTATATGAAGATTATGTTCAATTTCAAGTTTGGTTCAAATATATACAATGTACAAGCCAAAATAAAATAAAAAGATAAGGGTTTCCTACAAGTAAAAGCGCAAAGCTTGAGAAGTTAGGGGGTACCTTTACAGATTGGAAATATCACAAAATATTGATAGTTCAGTATTATCAGTTGTATCAATTGTACATCTGTAGATTATAGAGTATTGGAGATTTTCTACAGCGAGTACACAAGGACCAAGATCTCATATGTTGAATTAATCGGGGGATCATCTTTGCTCTACCTCTCCATTCTTCAGATACTCTCTGGCCTTTGCTGCTACTGCTGATACATCGTCAGCCAAGAGAGTGTCTTTGCTGATGTACGCTGACTTCAGCTGGCTTGACACCATGCGTGCAATAGTAGTCTTCCCCGAGGCTGGAGGTCCATGAATAACAATGGCCGGGGCTGTGTGTAACAACAAGAACAATACCAGAGAGATGTTGATAGAGACGTCTTTCCTACTGATACTGATGCTATGCAATCTTTTTGTTTATAACATACATCATATTTTGTCACAAACTTATTTACAAGTAAAACTGTTTTGATTACTTTTCTTTTGATCAATTCTTTTTTTCACATTTCATATACCTTTCATCATCACATTTATATGTATCAATATAATATCATGTATAGGTCTAGATGGGGTTTTTTGTCCCCGCCACACTACTACATGTATGTATGAAACCTGGAACTATTAAATTGTTTCTAAACTTAAACTGAGATTAAGTTGGTTTCAATAAAAGCAGAAAAATAAAAAAATAACAAATATAAGGGATGGTTTGATAAAAATCTGTAAAAGGATAAGTAAGTTATTCATCTTCTAAATTGTTAATTTAGTGACTTCACACTCGAGGTGCTCTCCCACATTTTATGGGCTGTCTGATTCCCTAAATTGTGCCTTTTCTGTTTTTGATGAAGGTATAAATCTTTTTCCCAGTGGTACACTGTATGGTGTGTAAAAATTTATGAACAATAGATCAGGTGCAGAGATAAAAAAAAAAATGATGCAAATCCTTTTGAGAAAATGGCCATTTTCAAAAGAAAATAGTACACAATATATGGGAAAGCATCTTGCATGTGACATCCCAAAATCAAAACTTTCACAAAATTATACCTTTCTTATCCTTTGACGGATTTTCATCAGACCTTCACTAATATGTTTCCTTCATGTTTCTGAATTTGTTAAAACCAACTTAACTTTAGGATGAACTTTCCCTTTAATTTGTCTTACTGTCATCATTGTCTCTCTTGAGCTGCTCCAGGAGATAATCCAGAGGATCCTGAGGCTTGTTGATGATGAGACCCTCCACCAACCTCTGTGGGTGAAACACAATGACAATGTCACACGAATCAAACAGAGAGTGAGACAAAACCTACATACATATTGTGGAAAATATCCAGCAGGTACACCTTCTTCTTCTTCCGGTGAAAGTACAGTCCTCTGAGTAAACTAAAGGATTGTCATACTTCTGTATGGTGCTTTGCACTAGTGTGCCATGCTGCACGTGCCCAGAACAAAATATGATGCTAAAACGTGTTCCATGTCCAAGTAAAAACAAAATATACTATACAAGAGAATGGTGAACCACCATGCCCACAATGACCTACACTACAGCTCAAATGGATTGGTATAGGGAAAGGGAAGAAAGGGAAGGAGCCGCAGTTTTAAACCGTGGTATATTTTGTCTAGTTCAGCATGAAACATGATGCTTTCATGCTGAACTGGACAAAATATACAGCGGTTTAATAAAACTGCGGCTCCTTCCCTTTCTTCCCTTTCCCTTTCCCTATGCCACTTCCTTTGACTATGTATGCTTGGTACAGGTAATCCTAGGTTGAAAGGTCCTAGAGAGCACATCAGCAAATACGTTAACCAGTATTCGAAAAAAAATGATATAAACCTATTTCCAGAGAATGTCAGCCGGTGTAAATATAAATATCCTGACCTTAATGGTACAGGGCCAACTCTATAGTAATTCTGTTATCATTGCCTTGGGGGTTGCCTTTCAATACAGCCAGAGATTGGCAGCAAGCAACAAATGTGATTCCTTTCTATTTGAGGGTCATATTTCTTCTGGGGCCCTGACCACATGATCAATGTCTAATTGATAATACACAGCTGCTGGAATGACAGGGCCCTGGCCTGGGCCGGGGCTTGTTTCAAATCAAACTTCAAAGATCATAATCTGAATCAATGAATATGTGATGTTTACTGTGTCCAAGCGATATTCAAAGAAAAAGATGTGATTTCTCTGAAAGCTTCTACCCACTAATCTCCAACACGAAAGCATTTCTTCAAAGTCAAAACAGCACAATTTCTGTTGATGTGTGACTTGTGACTGAGACACAGATGTGTGACTGAGTGTGAGTGAAACTTGATTCTGAAAGTTCAATTTTCCACCCGAACAACTTGGTACAAATTGATGTAGAATATCAGATGGGTACTTTTCAAGGATGACGTGTGACCACCAGACGAGACCAATGATTGATACATAGGGCATAGTCTTAGCATCGTTGGATTAAAGAAAAGTAAAAGTAGAGTTTAGTAAAGAAAACAATACGGAGGCACCGCCTTTGTTTTCTGACCAACCGACTAACTCTCAAATTAATATATGGGACTGTTACAAACGTCGTTGGTAAAAACTGCGAGCCGAGTTACAAATCTCTGTACCGAATCAAATAAGTATTGCAATATGAATTGAGATTTTCTTACCTTATAAAGCTCGAATATACCATGTCGTTCAGCATATGTGCCAAACTGGGGTGGAATTCTAAGAGGCTTTTTAGTTTGATCCATTTTGCTAGGACAGTTGCAGAGGATTTTCGACCGATTCCGTTGCCAAGCAATACAAGTGTGCTGCCCTCTGCGTTGTTCCGCATCACATTGAAGCCTAGATTCACATCACAGACAGACTGAACAAACTTTTAGGAACAATTTTTGTCACTGCTTTCTTTGGAGGAGGATGTAAACAGGGGTGAAGGGCTACTTGTTCTCCAAGTAACAAACACAGAATATCATGATAATTCTCCCCCCCCATCCCCCTCCCATCACATGTTCAGTTCGTTTTCATATGTTTCATTCTTTTTGAAAAAAGAATTGAATCTGAAATATGTTCGCATTCAGATGGTATCGTTTCACTTGCTCTCCAAAATAATGATTTGCTTTGACTGCGGAATTTGTTTCACTTTTTTTTTATTCGAGTTCATCTCAATTTAAAGAATCGAAGATAATTTATCGAATCAAGCATTTTTGCAACAAAATCATCATCACAGGATCGAGTATTATCCACTTTTTTTTTGCGCAAACACAATAAATCTTAAATATTAATGAAGATGTATATATATATATTTATTTTTAAAAAAATGTATATTATCGATCAATCAATCAAGTGAATCAATCAACCAACCATTAATTTTCTTCACTTTCTTCCTCCCTCCGCTGATATCCGAGATCCACGCTCCTGGCGTAAGTGTACGTCAAATAGAAAAGTTATTACTTTTAACAGAGTGATCCCACGTCGGCCGGTGGCCGAGCTTTCTTTTTCCAAATGAAGTGAAACTGATCTATGGTGGTGGATTTTATGGATAAAATTCAGTATAACAATTAGTAAGTTGTCTTTCTCCACTGCTGGAAGGAACCCTTAGTAGGAAGAGTACTGCGAAGCAGAACTCGAGGGGCGTAGCTCAATCAAAGGCAGCGGAACCGCCTGACAGTATGTTTTTCAAGCGTTGCATGCCTCTGTACCGCTAGCACTGGGCAGTACCCGACGAAGTGGACGGTGTCTTCAGTGCAAATCAAAATCAGTCAATCAAAACGAATCAAGAATCATTGCCAACTATTCCTACACGGGCGACAGACCAATATAAAGACTAAAGGTTTGACTAAGTCCTGAGAAGGAGGATAAGACGGTGGCAGAAATAACAACCTCCTCTATCGGTCAACTATACTTGTGATTGTTTTTGTTTATTTTTTACTAGACGTAAATCCTGTTCGGTAGTTTAAAATTGTAGTTTGTACATGTACTTCTACTACGCTACAGTTTTAAAACAAAAAAAATAAATGCCATAAGATCACCACTCGCCATAGGTCTAGCTAGATATCATTGAAAAAATACATTTAGGAAAATGTATGTACACTATTTTAAAAGGTAACAGGCAACAAAATACTTAACAACCCACAGCCACAACTCAACTGTCTTCATGTACAATATTACTTTTATAATATAGAACACTTAACTTGAATCAATGCAGAACAGTTCTTATAATACCTGCCCATAAAGATAACCCACCATAACAGCTGCCGCTTTCCCTGTTATTATCATAAATACATAGGTCTATTCACAAAAGCAATTCGGATCAGAACATTTCAGGAAAGTCCTGAAGTTCTTTAATACTTTTGGGATAGGTAGCAGTATACGTATTGATAATGCCCTCCATTTTGAGCAATTTCATGATTCAAGATTGAATTACCCCCCCCCCCCCCAAAAAAAAAAAAAAAAAAAAAAAAGTGAAAAAGAAAGAAAAAAAAAGATAAAGATAAAAGAAAAAAAAAAGAGAAAAAGAACAACAATATAAGGGTAGGTACAATAAACGTACCAAAAAAAAAAAAGATGACTAACACAATTAATTTTTATTCATAGAAACCTTTTTTGGTGGGATCCAAAAAAGCAAGCGGCTTTTGAATATTTGACCCGCCATACGAAAATAGATATGAATGAAAGAATTATGTCATCGAGTCATAGGGAACAGCTTCGTGTTAGATCAATTTCTATGATGATGTCTGTAAACTTAATTTAAAAGGTGTATTGTTTCTTGTGTTTGCGTCATGTATTTTTTTTTAAATCCAGATTCACGGTTTAAGCTCATAGGTTTGTGAACAACGTGGTAGGCTACATTTATCTTGCAAATAAAATGATGTCGAATACATATCAAATAAACCTGTTCATCAACCCTCCTCTTTTGATTATTTCCTTTTATTTGTATTTGACAGATTTGTGGCAGACAATTGAAAAACTACACGCTTAAAAATGAAATGTTGAATTCACCCTTTTACTTGCTGAATTCACCACATTGAATAGGGGCGAGGAGTGACAGCGTTTTAAATGCTGGTTTACCCTTTTTGAAAGTGCTAAGAATACAGCACGTTTAAAGTGCTGGAAAAAACGCTGGATTGTAGCTTTTTTCCGCGTACACGGAACGGGGTTAATTAGCGTGTTGAATGCTGTTTTAGCGTATTAAAAATGTTGAAATTACACCCTTTTGAAAATGCTGTAAAAGGTGCTGAATTTTGGGCCTAGCTGCTCCTATATAGCCACGCACATACACCCACAATGTACATTCACATACACGCACACACGACACACACCCACACCCACCCAGTGCCTACACCCAAACACACGCCCGCACACACCCACACCCACGCACAAACACACTCACACTATTCGAAAAAGTAACGCCACTTGTTTGTTTTTCAAAATATTTTATTAGAGATTTCATTCAAAATAAATCATTACATAAAATAAATGCTAAATTTCAATCCAAATACAAATGTTCGTTTCTTTTCACACATGTAACACAGTGTTGAATTATTTACAAGACTAGCATGGAACAAATATGAAATCACTAAACAAATAATATATTAACAAACACAAACATAAAGCTCCCCCTATGTCCAACCATTTTAATATTCAATGCAAAATTCAAAATAAATGTTCTTTTCTTTTTTGTTATTTTCCTTTATTTCCTTTAAAGATCTCCTTTAAATGAATAAAGGGGTAAACAAAGAAAAAAAACGTGCACATGTACACACATACACATGAAGAAAAACCTAATTTCGCGTACACAGAAAATTGCTAAGAACAATTGGCTCAAAAATTTGCTGATTCCTTCCCATGACCTTTGACCTTGTGGTGACCTTCAGGTTATAGTATGCAACATCTGTCTACCAAGTTTGGTCACCACGGCATAAGTTTATCAGGTCAATATGAGCCATATAAGCTAACAAAAACCACCTCAAACCTTATGCATGGAAAATTATCAATAATAAATTGATGCATGTCAACCTACTGTAAAAGTGAATATTTTCGCACGATTAATTTTTCGCGCTCGGCAGAGTTAAGTGCATTCCTATGTTTTTTTAATTTTGCGGACGCACGAAGGCAAGAACTCCCGCATAGCAACATCATAAATATTCGCATGTTTTTAATCTCGCGCATGCGGTGCGCCGAGCGAAATGCGCGAAAATTTCCACACCGCGAAATATACCACTTTTACAGTATTATCTATTTTTTCAGCACACAGAAGACAAGAAACAAGTCACAAAAGTATTCATGCATTTTTCTTTACCATGATACTTCAAATAATCGATTGAAGAATGCCTGTGGAAAAAACAGGGTTATTTTTTCTTGCCATTAAGTTGATGGTCCAGTTTAAAGTCGTCTTTTAGGAATGTAATTTTGATATTGATATTTTTCAGACGTGACTCCCGCAACACTTACACGGAATGGCTAATATATTATGTAGCATGGCTGATGCTTGCATAATGAAATACATGTACAAACATACATATAAAAATTGATGGCATTTCTATAAAAAAAAAAGCTAAAATCCACTCTTATATCTAAGCTATTCCATGGATTTTCTTTGCAGATTTTATGACAAAGTACAATGCAAAGACTCCATACTGTTTGAGTAAATTTGCTCAGGCCTTTAAACATTTTGTGTGACCAGGGATACATAAGTCACACGATGCTGAAATCAAGAAATTAATTTTGGATGAATCAAGTACCTTTTATTTTTATTTGCTTTCAGTCATATTTTGATAATTTAGTACATATGAGGTGTCATGTTAAATAAAAAAAGTCGGAGTTCTAATGAGATCTGTTTCTTCTCCTTCAATAGGGCCTACGATTGTTTTGTATCCTAAAAGTTTAATCAAATTTGAGATTTCTTTGAACCAATGGAATTTTGGCTTACTCACCTTCTATTTTTCTATTTCAACTATGAAGAAAATTTGAATAGTGAGATAAGGATTAAATTAAAGTGAAAGGTCAGAGTTTTTCAAACATGTATAAATCATCAAGTAAATGATCTATTTTGAACTGGTAAAAAAAATTCTTTGAAACCCGATTTTGCTTTTCTGGGACACACTACAACTACACCCTGTAACACTGAGTGATGAAAATATGGAACATTCTGATAGAACTATAATCTACATTAGGGTACTAATAGTTCCATGCCAAAGATTCTCCACATCACACCAATGCAGATCAAGGATATTACTTGTTGCTGCTAATGGCCATGATGCTAGACATCAGCTCAGATGCACAAGCTGGGATGACATCCTTCAGCAGACCAACTTCATACACATAATGCTCCAGAAAGGCATAGAATGCCTTCAGTTCTGTGGCATAGTGGATGTTGAATTCAAAGTGTAACTTGAACATGACATCCACAGCTGATGAAACATCTCCTCCGCAAGGGTTGCCCGCTCATCAATGATGACAAAGAACTGGGTTGGAAGACGACAACTCCCTATTCCAAGCAGGTACGGCTGGCGTCTCTTGAGGTTTCCTTCCTTGCGCTGCTCTCTGGTGAAGGATTCGATGCTGGTACCAGGCTGAAAGAGAATGAAGAATGGCAGTGTGTTGGTATTGGCAGGTTCAACAAATTTACCCTGGCCGGGGCTATTATGAAATTTCATGAAATTTCCCCCCCCCTCCCCCCCCCCCCCCCCCCCCCCCCGATGAAGAATATTAGCAAATCAGATGTTAATGATGGAACATGGAAATCAAAGAATAAATGCATCTACATTCAACCACCCATCTCCTGAAAAAGAGACACCAGGATCGTACATAGTAGCCACCCATTCTCAAGTTAAGGAGCACCAGGATTGTGAATAGGAAAAGAAAATCTCATGAGATATATGAAGAATATAAGAAAATCAGATGTTAAAGATGGAAAATGGAAATCAAAGAATAAATGAATCTACCTTCAACCACCCATCTCCTGAAAAGAGACACCAGGATCGTACATAGTAATCACCCATTCTCAAGTTAAGGAGCACCAGGATTGTGAATAGGAAAAGAAAATCTCATGAGATATATGAGGAATGTTAGCAAATCAGATGTTAAAGATGGAAAATGGAAATCAAAGAATAAATGAATCTACATTCAACCACCCATCTCCTGAAAAGAGACACCAGGATCGTACGTAGTAATCACCCATTCTCAAGTTAAGGAGCACCAGGATTGTGAATAGGAAAAGAAAATCTGGTGAGATATATGAGGAATGTTAGCAAATCAGATGTTTAAGATGGAAAATGGAAATCAAAGAATAAATGAATCTACATTCAACCACCCATCTCCTGAAAAGAGACACCAGGATCGAACATAGTAACCACCCATTCTCAAGTTAAGGAGCACCAGGATTGTGAATAGGAAAAGAAAATCTCATGAGATATATGAGGAATGTTAGCAAATCAGATGTTAAAGATGGAAAATGGAAATCAAAGAATAAATGAATCTACATTCAACCACCCATCTCCTGAAAAGAGACACCAGGATCGTACGTAGTAATCACCCATTCTCAAATTAAGGAGCACAATCCAATGCTGTTTCAACATTTTGGAAGTGGTTCACTCCACAAGTACTATGGAAATCCTTTGTCTGGTTAACACAAAGAATGTCTTGGATAACTATCACCATGACAAAGTACCAGATTTGAAATTGTTTTCATTAAATATTATGGAAGATCACTTCACAAGACTTAAGTAATACTGTGATTACCATGATAATGGATTGTTTGACAAACCTAAAAACATCTACAGTACATCTCAATGTCATCATTTACCCAAGTTCCATTTAAATTTGCAGTGTATACAATCCTGGTTCCATTGATATTTTAATCAAATTCTGAATCTAATCGCATTGTACTTTTCATTATAGTGAATGACACATATGAGTGTTTGTGAGCACTGAAATGCACTTTGTTCACTCCATTCACACATGCTTTTTTTTCTTTTCTTTTTTTATTTCAATGCGTAGATCTATAGATCTACATGTGAAAACTCTCATTGATTTGGTTGGCAAATTAATTTCAAATTTCAAAATTGTAATCCCTTCCAGATTCCACGTTTCTAAAGAGAAGTGTAAAGAGAAGTATCAATACTATGTGGCAGATTTTCAAAATTAAAAAAAATCAATATCTTATTTAGAGATCTAAGTATTAGGTCTACTCATTTAACATGTTTCCTGCTGTGCTGGAAAACCATTCTGGTACTAGTTGTGGTAGGCCTAGGCCTAGTTGATTTTGATCAAAACATTACTTTTACTGTTTAGTGTTGGTATTGGTGCGCTTGCCTAAAACAATGTAAAACGGTAGGCCTATAAATAGATCTAATTGGTAAAAAAGAAATGTTATTTTCTTTTTCAGATAACCTAGCATTTAGCAGTAGCACACAAAATGCATCTGAAAGCTGCACGACTGGCCGTACCGGTTAACAGGAACCGGGACAGGAACCCGCGCGTGTGAATTGCCTGAGCCGATGTGTTGTTAAGTTAGACCCCGGGTTAGACAGAGATTAACTTAGACCTTCCAACTTTGGCACGATTTGCATTTTACATAGTTGATGTTACATAAATTGACAGAGGATTTATAAAATAGTGATAGTTTACCCTTAAAAATAAAGAAGAAATGGGTTGGGAGACTGATCTGCAGGCACAAGTATCTGAACTATTAAGTGCAAGGTTTCACTTTGAAAATTTGTTACACCAAATCTAATTTAGATATGAATATGAGCACGATACATGTACGTACATGTAGTAATGCAAGCAAACTGTGCACAAGTTCCGCAGAGTGGTTTCAAGATAAATGTTAAGACACCCACAAAACACTAGTTTGAGACTTCTATAACCTAAATATATTACCAAATTTAAAATCAATGATACCTTTAACTCTCAGTGGTGTAGATTTCTAAAGATTGGAGTATCACTTACCAGATTCCCGAAGATTAAGCAGGATGACATCAGCTTCGCTTGAAATTTTGCCGTGGATCGCAGCAAGGGACGCTTTTTGATGACGCTTAGGCCATGACGTCACATGTAACGTGGACCAATCAGTTTATTCGTGTGACCCAGCACTTTTAAATTGCCTAATCCAGCAAACTTATGAAAGTGTGAAATCAACGCATTCACCGTGCGTGACATATCCCAGCCATTTCTTTAGCATTATAAGTGCTACATTAGCGTTTTCCTTTTTCAGCACGTTTGAAAACGCTCGATTCAACATTTGATTTTTAAGCGTGTACAATTACATGGTTCATAATATTTGAAACGGGAGTGCAATTATCGCTCTCTTCCTACTAGTTATAAACAAATTAATTGAGTTATTATCATCCTTTCCTTAGGGCTAACAAGAAACTTATTACAATTTATTACAACTTATTACAATTTACTTATCGTTCAATTTGTCAGGCTTGTATGATTTAGTTGTAATAATTTGTTAACAAATTGGTAACGTTATTCAAAAATTGACACGTAGCTAATAGTACAACGATTACGGTTTGAGTAATGATTGATGTATGGTGTATTGTTTTAATAATTGGTTATACTTAAATACTGTCTATATGTAATGCGTAGGTATGCCTGTATTTCTGTTAATCTACAATTGTGATATCATTTTGTCGATAATATGTAAGACCGATAAAAGCCAAATATCTCCGTGATACTGTGGACCACTCGACCACTTATTCATCATGTTATTTGTTATAGGGTATTCCCCCAATAGGGGGCGTACTACTTCTTCTCGATCAAAAATCGTAAGAGGAGTTCCCTTTCACGTTTCGCCTGGACACATCCGTGCATTGTAAAATCGTATGCACTTTGTCAACACAAAATCAACCTCACACTCTGCTACAGTATACGGTTTGGAAGTCTACCCAGGATCGGTATATTGTGATATAAATGTACACTACCGGAAGTATAAAACAGCTTGCGTCTGTGTAGTTTATACATCGTCATCGAGGAGAAAATGGGGAGTCGATTGAAGTAAGTAGGAAACATTCAAATTATGTGAGAATATTCGTTTGAATGACTGTGTGTGGGCATGTTTTGATGGTACGATCTGCATCTGAAGTCGTGTTCGGAAGAGCTTAGGTTAGAGTGTCATAACACATGACATACTATTGACTGTAACGGACTATGGACTACGTCCAAATCATAAATTATGTGGCTTTGACTATAGACAGCAGACAAGGGGTGTGTATTATGATTGAATACCTTCACTAATTGTTAGGAAATTTAAATGTTATCGGACACAGCATATACTATCAGTGATAGTATCAGCCTCCGTAGTTGTAGACCGTTGGGTAATCCTGGGTTTTAGGGGCCTAAATTACCGACCGTTGGATCCCCTGACATGCCTGAGATTGCATCTGTTGGCTCCTCTGAAATGAACGACTTCTGATAGGCCGTATGTCAAAAAATGATTAATGAATGCTCTTGAATGAGTCGGTTATTCCTGTGTAGCTCATTAATAATGATCATCATTATAGTCTTCTACTCTCTCTGCCTCTGGTGGTTTAACAGATGTGCTAGAATTTTTGAAAATACATACTGTGTACAAAGGTTTTATCGCCATTTGGTCCAATCCCAGTTGGTCCACTCACCATTTTGTCTCCAAGGAACCCCTTAAAAATACTGTTTTCGATTAAAATACTGGGTTAACTTATCAACAACTCTAATCTACACCATAACCTCAACCATAAACCCTAAGCCAGACGGTAAATTCATCCAGACTACCTACCCTAACCCATACATATCAGCATGTGATGGTAGACAAAATGGTGAGTGGACCAAATGTGATTGGACCAAATGGCAAATCACCGTACAAAGGAGGATGGTTGTTATTGTTGTTAATTGGTTATTTTAGGAGTGTTTCTCAATCAAATTTGATAATGTACACGCCGGCACTGGTGTGTCCAGTACAGTTTGCTTGTATACTTGCTCATAAAAGAAGATGATGGCTATAAGACCAATGCTTGTCTAGTCTATTCTTGAAACATTTGTTAAACTGGAGTAGCAAATATTACAAACTTGGTAAGACTTTTCCAAAGATCTACCACTCTGTCGCTAAAGAAATGTTTCCTCATACCAAGTCTAGAGTACTTCTTTAACAGCGTGTTTCTACAGAAAAATAGTGGAAAACAGTTTATCTTTTCTGGAATTGAAAAACCATGTCGCCCTTAAACCAACCTGTTTCTACAGAACGAATAATCTGATTAACTCTGACGGTCCATGACGCAAATAATTGGTTAATTGGAAATTGGGGAAATTCTATCTGTGACCTCCCAATGCATTGTGGGCAACCACACTGACTGATCTCTCATTAGTGGAGAGATCAGTGGGCGCACCAGTGAGCGCGAGCCCTACTTCCGCCAGACCCGATACGCTTTTCGCTATGTGTTTTTCTACAGAAAAGTTAAATGGATTAACACACCAATAACCACCTCTGGAAGGTGGTTATGAGAAACCATGTTTGGTCAGATACTGTTTATCGATAAACCATATCCCGTCTGTTTCTACAGAAAAGTTAAACAGAATTCTGGCTACATACATGGGTAATGCCGTTTGAAAGTTTTTCTGTAGAAACATGCAGATACATGTAGAGTTTCATGTTGTAGATTTCATATTGTAAATTATACTGTGAATTACACACACCTGTCAAATACTTAAGAGCACAACATTCTTACATCACTTTTCAATTCCTAGCATTCATGAGCAAAAGCTAGTTGGTAATTTGAGTTAAGTATTAAAGACGTCCCCTATACTACAAATGTCAAAATCCTGGAAACGTCTTTGTTGCCCTGCTCTATTTTTCTGCTCACCTAGATATGCTTCCTGATCATATACTGAGAGAGGTATGATACGACCGTTGAATGAAAACAACAACAACATTGATACTACAAGACTCACAAATGTCCTTCTAACAATACCTAAATCTCTGTTAGCTTTAAAAGTTGCATAAATGGGCTAAAAATGAGAATTAAACCAAAATCATGAAAAATAGATGTTTATTTTGAAGCTACACATATTTTTGCCACAAGTAGCTTAAATCAATTTGTCTTTGCCTCATGAAAATTTTAAGGGCAAGTCTTTGGAATTATTTTTTGTTAAAAGCTTGAAATTGAGGCTACCAGCCAAGTTGATCAAAATTTCAGGTGTTTGTGCGACTTCATCATGTCCCCATAAATTTAATCAGGGACCAATCTGTATTCAACCATTGCACTGTTCTGAAGTAATGATCTCTATAAACTGATTTGAAAAAATGTATTTGAAGATGTTCTGATTTTATAATGAATATTTCTTTTGATGATGATTTCATCTATGGTACGCTAACTACGCTTAAAGGGGGTTCCTAAGATTAAATTACAGTCGTGCGCTCTCACCCCATGCAGTACAATGTAGTTTTCCCTATGTCACTATCCCCATTGCATACTCGAAAGCTCCCATTGTTCATAGTCTCTAATTTCCCATAAATAAAGCACTGTATAATGATCTTGTAAATAATGATTGCAATCCTACTTAATCACAGGGTTCTTGCTAATTTATTTTATAGCAGGTAACTCGTCATTCACAGGCAGTTACTTCCCAAAACGCAGCATGGGTCTAGGGGCTGTGAAGCCCCCAGCGAGGTTCAGGGGCAGTGCCCCTGAAGCCCCTAGCTTTTGCAAAAGTGGTAAGGCAAAACCTCATATTCTAGATAACCTTAATGTACAAGGCAATTACTTCTTTTAAATAAAGAACGAGGCAACAAATGAATTAAAAATGCCGGCTCATATAAACTTGATGCTCAGATTTAATGTTCATTACAAGGCAGTTACTTACTTAGCGGGATTCATGTCTGATGGGTAAGAAACAAACCCCGACCATCGTTTTGACCATTATACAGAACTAATTAGTAGTGGGATTCATGTCTGGCGGGTAAGAAACGAACCTCCAATCATCCGATCGTTTTGACCATTATACCGTTCTAAATAGCAGCGGGATTCATGTCCGACATGTAAAAAACAAACCCCCGATCATCGTTTTGACCATTATATGGAACTAAATATTCAGAGGGTTCCTTAATTAAAAATGTTGTCCGTGTAATGAAAGACCATGTGCATAGCGATACTGCGTTACAATGAACATTGTACATTGTACTGTCGACTTAACAAAGTGTTGTGAGCTGTACCTAGCTGGTCATTTATCTCTCTTAAGATCATTTGATTGATCTGTAAAAGCGATAAGGGGGTTAATTGTAGTTTGCTGCTCAAGCCCTTGTCAGTTGTTCAATTAGTCTGCGTAATTGTACATTTAGGAACTAGTATGGCAACAGAGATAGAGCACTAGTCTACAGTATCAAGACTCTAAAGTTAACACCATCAGAAATGTGTTTGGAAATACGGCTACAGACTGATTTGCATCTGGTAATGTACTGTATGGGTAGTCAGGAGAGACATGCGTGCAAACATTAACAGGTAGTCTTTGCATTTCAGACCTATTAATACAAACTCACTGACTGACATGAGTTTGTAATGTTGTGTATGCCTGCAGACTACGGACATTTACATGTACCTGGTCAAGTTAACATCTAACCTAATTACTCGGCTGTGGAGTGCATGGATACATGTAGATCAGTCTGATAACAACTACATGTATGTCTGGTAACACAGACTATGCCCTAATCCCCCTTGCTGGCCTACATGTATGTAGTCTGTGTTACCAGACATAGTTATTGACCGACTCAGTTGTGTCTGTGCAATCCACATCCTACATGCAGTCTACATGTAGGCTAATGTTAACAGAGTATTGGCAAATCATGCTGTAAACTAGTCTAGTCTTAATTTGCAGACCCATGTTCAGAGTCTTTCAATTTGAATCTGCTTCTACAGACTATTGATTGGCCAGTCTGTCTTCCTGTCGTTTCAAGCACTACTGGAGTACTGGTAGTGCGCTACATGTACATGTATGTCTCATATGCCACCTGACGATTTCTAGAAAGCACCATTAATTAGCATTAAAACACTTCTAATTTGTTTATTTGATAAACAGTTGCAAAAGACCCCCCTCAGGCTCTGAGTCTGTATTTGAAGTTGGACAATGATTAACCAAATAATGAAATGCAAAGTGTGTTTTAGACTAGAGGATGCCTAGTGGTTCATTCCTGCAGTTTTGCTCTTTGCTTACCTACGGGTGTAATGGTGTATATTTTATATATTTTCAAAAATTTACTGTGATTTGAAGTCATTTGCAGAAATATTTACTTTTAAGATGGGGATAGGGTTGATATTGATAAGGCTCACACAAATGTCATGAGAAATTGAAATTCAAAACAAGTTTCTTCCCTCATAGCACTCATCGTACAACAATGTACAGTAATTTTGTATACTTTGAGTGCACATTTAGATTGTGCAAAGAAAGCAAACAAAGAAATAATGAAACAGACTTTTAAACAACAGACAGGGAAAAAATTCAATTCAAATTTTTTTGGGGCTACATTTTGAGCACAACGGCCGATTTGGCTTTGATTTTACCTTGTGTCTATGGGAATTTGGGGGGCCATTTTAACAATTTCCAGGGCTGTTTAAAGCATTTGGGGGGCGAAATTTCCCTGAGACACCGTGTATTTTTTCCCTCGACAACAGGTGATATCGATTGATGAAATATTGTTTGTATCAGAGAAAAATGAAATAGATTCAGTAACTTACGATAAACAGACAATGATATTTTTCATCATTCCCTAACGAATCAAAATCATCACCTGTATGAATGTTTGGAACATCTGTTTAATGAATGCAGCATGTACAGGAATTCTGTGTCTTGGCCTCTTGGGGAGACAAGCCTGTGTTTGTTCATTCAATATTGACTTGGCATGTTAGTGGTTAATTAAGGCTTGGGTATCAATTATTGATGTGTCTCGTCTTTGTTTATAGCACTCTGTAATTAAATTCTCATCAGTGATGAGAAACTAACAATGGACTGGAGATCCTTACAACAATAGCAGTGGATTGGTATCATTTTGCAAAGTACATATTGTACTTCATAGTTTCATACATGAAATTACATGTACAATGTAAGTTGATTTCAATAAAAGCACAAGTATGAAAGAACCATATAAGTGAAGGTTTGACAAAAATCTGTCTAAGGGTAAGAAAGTTATTAACTTTTGAAATTCTAATTTTGTGACATCATGTGTGAGGTGCTTTCCCCATACATGTATGTGTGCTACAGTACATTCCATAAATTCCTCTCTTTCTGTTTTTGATGAAGGAATTTTCTTTTTCGTAGAGCTATGTGTTTAAAAACCTGTTTTTAATGATGTATCAAATGCATAGGTAAAATGATGCATATCCTTTTGAGAGAATGGACATTTTCACAAGAAATTGTACACAACGAATTTGAGAGCAACTTGCACGCGACGTCAAAAACTCAAAACTTTAAAGATCATAACTTTCTTACCCTTTGACAGATTTTCATGAACGTTCACTATTCTTTTTATGTTTCTGCCTTTATTGAAACCAACTTATTGTTAGGGTGAACTATCCCTTTAACTTTTGGCCAGAAATATGTGAAGTGGATATTGTAGTTTCAGTTTGACTTGCATCTTAAATAACCATAATAGCTTGATCCCAGTTGGGAAACAGAATAGGATGTAATTTGTTTTTGTGTAAGTATCAAAAGTTTAAATTTCCCTCTAATGGAATAAACAGATTACACTGGAAGTTATAGAATGGACCTGTTGTAGTAGATGTTGGTCCACAGATCTATACGCTTAAACTGTAACTGCCAACCCATCAGAAACAATACATATACCTGTAAAACAGATCAAAGCATGTGTACAGTACTAGTTTGCACAGTGTGATTTTCATTCCATAAAAAGGCAATCAGTCATTGATGAGAGAGAATTGGGTTCATTTTGTGGCATGTAAGCAAATGTGGCTAGAGAATGCTTAAATAGATAGTTCACATTGAAATTGAGTTGGTCCCCCCCCCTAAAAAAAAGACACATGAAAGAAACATATGGTGAAGGTTTGATGAAAATCTGTCATAGGATAAGAAGTTTTGATTTTGTGACATCACATGTGATGTGCTCTCCCATATGTTGTGTACAATTTTTTTTAAATGTTCATGTTTTAAAAAAGATTTAGTATGCATCCTTTTACCTGGGCATTTGATATCTTATTAGAAATATGTTTAACAGATACCTGTATGAAAACAAATCATTCCATTGTCAAAAATAGAAAAAGAGCAATTTATAGAATGATGCTGCACACAACATACTTACATGGGAGAGCACCTCGCACGTGACGTCACAAAATTGAAATTTCAAAAGATCATAACTTTCTTCACATTTGACGGATTTTGTGTCACTGTGAAATTCAGCGAAAATTTGTATTGGACATATTCTACCCCTGTTGAGGCCCAAAACCCACTCCCCTAGCACTTCTGAGGTAAAGGCGGCCTCAAGCTTGCACCTGAGTGAACATTCTTGTGGCAGGCCTTAGATGAAGAGAGAAAGGTGTGTGACTTCAAGCATGCATCATCAATCATGCGACTGGGACTGCAGTGTATGCATCACTAGAAATGGCTTGGAAGTATGGACATGGTGTTATGTACACATCACATTTACTCAAGACTATATATGCTCTATGCTACATTATCAAAGGGTGGCAGTAGGACTAAGGGAATATTACAGAAATGTTGAATGCCGTTATGTTGAATCACGATATTTAGGTAGTCTGACCACAAAATAAATGATGACTAGTTGTACCTATTTCAGCTGGGCTGAGGATCTCCCACATGAAGTAAGTTGGTTTAAAAGTACATGTAGCAGTAGTTGTAGTAGTACATGTAGTATCAGAAGTAGTATTGGTAGCAGTAGTAGTCGTCGTCGTAGTAGTAGTAGTAGTAGTAGTAGTAGTAGTAGTAGTAGTAGTAGTAGTAATAGTAGTAGTAGTAGTAGTAGTAGTGCTGGTACTAGTAGAAAAAAAAAAGAAAGAAAAAGTTGATTTATAGGATTTTAATGTATATGCAGCCCTTGTGCAGGTAAAAGAAAATCAAATTGTGTTAAACTAGAGAAAATGGACAAAAATGTCAGTCTTTGAAGAATATTGTAGAACTTTCCTCACAATCTATCAGTCAATATATTTCTGTTCAAATTCAGTTTCTGTTCTATAATTTGGAGGGAGGTTCAATATGCAGGATTTGCTTGAATTTTCCATGTTTTTTTTTTTTTTTCACATGCGCCCTGTCTTTAAGGTCAGTCTAGTGTAATGATTTAGGGTGAGATGACAGGGAAGATCATCAGGAGATCATCACGTGTAGCTGGCATTTGTGATAAGTGTAGGGCAGATACCAGATGGGGTGTAATGACGGTGACACCTGTCTTAACAACCCTCCGCTCTCATTGTCATCAAGACATAAGAATTCTCCTTGATAGTCTTGATATTTCAGACTCTGTAGAAGGGGTATTTCACAAATGGAGACTTGTCAAAGAACAGAGAAGTATGAAAGGAATTGGTCAGCACAGTTACCCGATGACCACACAAGGTCAAGGGACTGATGATGATGATAAAGGCTATGTGTATTTTGTCTTATTGTCTCAAACCAGTCTGCCAGCGATTGCCAGACCCTTAATAATGTTCTGTCACTGTATGTATGCTCATTAACTGCAGTGTACATTGTTCATGTCCAGTATGTACATGTACATGTCTTGTTAGACTTGATATTAAGTTGATACTACCCATGTGCCCCATTCAGATAAGATTTGATTACATATAAGAAAAGTTGCATTGTATGTATTGGTCAATCTGTGTCAGTATATCACATAGGATAAAACCTTCGCACTCTCTTATAAATACTAGTGTAGTTTTTAGGCCTGCACAAACTCACATCAGTTGGGCAAAAGACTAGCTGCCATATATATATGCCTCCTAGCTGGCAAGTTCTGCACTAGTCTTATCAGGCAGACACGTGTTTTGAGACAGTGTCACAAATTTGCTGACTACTGTAATCTGAGAAAAAGAAAATGTTCATTCACTTTTATTGCAGTAGCACTTAGTACAGTGTGCATAAACTTGAACTGTACTTCCCATACACATCTTTTTAAAAGACTGCGATTGGATGTGCAATATGTAATTGATGATATTGTTCAAATTTGATGGAGCATACGGTGTGCAGCAGATTATTTTGTATGATCCTGCATTTTGTGCTTGTGTAGAAACATGGTGCTTAAACCTTTATGTGGCTTCATATTATGACCAAGTTTAACATGCTACAGAAATCATGTGTAGTGTAAATATATTTATCTACACTGTACCTGTTACATTTCTATCTGTCTGTCTATCTATCTATCTATCTATCTATCTATCTATCTATCTATTTATCCATCTATCTATCTATCTATCTATCTATCTATCTATCTATTTATCTATCTATCTACCTATATCTATCTATCCATCTGTCTACTTTATATGTACAGTATCTAGGTCTTATACTTAATTGATCTACCTGCAATGGATACTACAGTGTAGCTAAGGTACATCTACACATGTAGTACCATTTTTTTCTAAGAAAGCTCATTGTACATGAAGTATTACAGATGTATGGTAAATATATACTACTAAGTACTATTATGGAAGACTCAACAAGTCTACAGAGTCAATTGACAATGTGAAAGTATAGACATACTTGTAGAGTATGCATGATGCATGTATTGCCCATCCATCGTCTGTGGTTTCACTGTGTTACAATGTACAGCTAGAGCACTAGATTGAGAGTATTGGGCGTGCAAATAAAACGGGGCATGCATTTGCAAGCCAAGCTCAAATCATGGGCAATGATCATAATGCAAGTGCATGTGCGTGTCTTGCGTGGAGGAGTGTGAAGGAGCGCTTTTGTTCAAGTGATTGTACAGATACATACAAAGTACCATATAACTACTATACCATTGGTCAGGTGCACAAGAACCTGTGAAGACATGTACTGTACAGGTTTATGTATGTCAAATCATGCGCACATTGTAGATTAGGAAGCAGGGATGCTCTATATTTAAGACAAACAGTTGAATTTTACCCATGATTTAAGGTGCACTTCAAACTATTTTCTCTTACTGACATCTGACAGTACATGTATAGATAGAGCCTACTTTTCCAATATCTACAATCTTCTCAAGCTCAAGCTGTTGAAGATTGTGCATGTGGTCATTTTATTCAAAGGAATATTTTCTTAAATGATAGTACCTGTACATTTCTGCTGTACATGTTTTGCTCAAAGGTTCAATATCAAAATAGCAGTTAAGTTCATAGAATTATATATTAATATTTCTGTATTTCTTCCTGTCGATTGAATATTGCAATTAAATGGTGAGGTATTTGATTTACAGTACATTAACATTTAAATATGCTCATCAAAAGAGTTGACATGTTTTGGGTTTAAAGACAAGTACAGTTTTCCATGCTGTTGGTTTTAATCTTCATTTTTCCATGCATGATCTGCTGCATGGGAAGGAAGTATTAAAAATTCACACTTGGATGTAATTACTTCACTGTACCACTCCTCTCCAGGTACTGGAGGTATTACATGCTATTTTAGTTTCCAAGTCACTGTGGAGGGGGGGGGGGGGTGGTGGTGGGGAGAGTTTACATATAAGAGAGAGAAAGAATGAGACAGAGAGGAAGAAAGAAAGAGGAAGGGGAAATGTGGTGGTGGGGGAGGGGCAAGTGTCAAGAAAGAGAGAAGAAGGGGGGGGGGGGGGGTTAGTAAATGGTAGTAAGATGCAAAACAAACAGTAGATGAGAGAATAAAGTAAGAGAGAAAGGAAGGTAGGGAGGGAGGGAGGGAGGGAGGGAGGGAGGGAGGGAGGGAGAGAGAGAGAGAGAGAGAGAGAGAGAGAGAGAGAGAGAGAGAGAGAGAGAGAGAGAGAGAGAGAGAGAGAGAGAGAAACCCTGTTCATATACACCGCCTATCCGCGAAAAAGGCGCAACATTTGCGGCAATTTTGCCGATGCATTACCGATAGCTGCGTATATGAACGGGAATCGCTCAAATAATGCGGTATTTGCTTCCTCCTTTTTTGCGCTTATTTTGCGGCTTTTTCGCGGATCGAGACCTAGTAATAATACCGCAATATTGCAGTAAGCGAATCTTATAAACTGCATCCGCAAAATAGGCGTAAATGTTGCGCCTTTAGCATCGCGCTCTGGCCTGTTGGTCGCTAATCCTACCGCTCGTATGGCTGAGCGGAGCATGTCACCATTGGTTTGAAGAGAGTCCAGCTGTCCAAAACACCGCAACATTCCGGCTTTTGGGGGTGTATATGAACGGTGCTTTTGCGGCTCGCTGGAAACTTGCTTACCGATGTGCATCGGTAATAATAGCGGTATATGGTATATGAACGGGGCTATTGAGAGGAAGGAAGAGAGAGAGAGAGGGGGGGGGGGGGGGGAGAAGGTGAGAGAGTGAGAAAAGGAGGGAGGTAGAGAGAGAGAGAGAGAGAGAGGGGGGGGGTTGTTTCCATAAATTGCTACTTTTCTGTTTTTGATGAAGATATACAATTTTTTTCATAGAGGTATTAAAGGTAATATTCATAGGAAATAAAATCAAATAAATATAGTTTATCTTATAATTGAATGAGTTATTAAAGCAATTTATGCAGCTAACATGCCATGAAAGTGTTCAGTTTTGTGTTAATGAAAGTCAAATTTTACTAAATTGACTCTCTTCCTGACCTACGAAATCGCCTCAGGGAAAGTGGCGTTGCGTGTACGTCACAGCCGGGATACGCTTCACAATGACCATTGTGTATCACACCTGTTAATCCACTAGCAACTGCCATCACAGTTTCATTAACAATGCATGATGCTTCTGGCAGAAAAGAAGCTGCGGATTGGCATGTTTGATGCACAATAACGCCTCCCTTTTCTTACGTCAGACCTAAAGGCCGTTTCGGATGACAGTAGGGCAAATTTGTCCCCGAGAATACGGTGGTTGTTTTCACCCTAATTTCGCTTTTTGGAAAGGGATATATTGTTTGAATGTCATCCGAGCTCATTGTATGGCTTATAAGCTTTCTGTAGATGAATATCTTCATATTTTTGGATTTTCTATGAATATCACCTTTAAACATGTCATTAGTGATACATTAAATACACAAGAAAAATGGTATGTATCCTTTTTGGAAAAAAAAAAAAAATTCAAATTACATTGTAGTACACAACATATGGGAAAGCAACTTCTATCACAAAATAAAAAATAAAACAAGTTGTAAATTTCTTATCCTTGGACGGATTTTTGTCAAACCTTCACTAATATTTCGTTCATGTCAACTTAATTTCATGGAGGACTTTCCCTTCACTCGTCATGTGCCAAAATATGGCCATGGCTTAAAGATGGCCCGTCCCTTTTACAAACATCTGCAAACTTCATGAAAGTTTGCACATATTTAGCATGTATCTTTGGGATACCAATTGTGAAATTGTAAGGTCAGACTCACTAAAACTCCCATAGAATAAATGAAAATCTAACTAGTTTTCACTGAGATTTGACTATTTTCGTGGTACAAAAATAGAAAGCTTGATCAGTTATCGAAGATTATTTCCTCAAAACCGAATATTACTCTTTGTCGCTTCCAGGGAAAGGATATAGCCACTCTCTCTCAAATGATGACAAAGTCAGGGAACTTTCAGAATTAGGTCTGCCAAAGGGACGGGCTACCATTAAGGGTTTGATTCTGGCTGAATTGTCATCTTGTGTGCAATTTGTACTGTCTGTGAAGGGGTTTTCCCCAACATAGGTGTTGTGCATATTATATTCCATCATCAATACATTGGATTTTGCCACAGGCTATCACACCCACATGATGGTGGTACATTATGAAAACTGCTCTTGCTGAGAAACATAATTCTAATTTAACATTTTTAGGTGGATAAACTCCCTCTAGAATTAGTCCCTTCCCGTGCCAGTCTTGCTGAAACTCACACTGATCTCACTGATCTGTCCCTTTATTTCCTAGTGCCATGGACCCTACCTTGCAAGTACTATGAAAATCAACTTGTTTTGGAGTTGTTTTTTTTCTCCAGAACCAACTCAATTTATTTTCAATGCTATGAATTTCCAATTGATTGTAAGTTCTATACAATGTAACTGGTAACACTTAGACGTGCATTGTTGAAACTTATACTGTCCTTACAAATAAATACAACAAAAAAAGTAAGTTCCCCCCCTCCCCCTAAGCAAAACAGCATAACTTTTTATTGAAGAAGTTTTGGGCCAAATAATTTGGCAGGATTGTTCCTTAACTTATTGACTAATTGTTCATTTGAGAAACTTAGTGAAAGTTATTTGCCCTCACATGATCCATATTTGGAGTAATCAGTGATTAAATCACAAATCCTCAAAAATGTTCGAGCCAAACAATTTGATCGGCACAAATTAATGACTGAGTACTCCAAATGTGGATCATTTGAGGACAAATAACTTTCAGCAAAGTTCTGAAATGGACAATACATGAAATTAAGACCATTGGCAAGAAGCTTGCTCACAGTCACCTTTTGAAGGCATTTTGTCTTCCCAGTACAGCATATTCCCTTTAAAACATCCCTCTCCCTGAGTCCCAACTGTGAATTTTGATTTTAAACGTCACAATCTTTTGCTAGTGGAAAGGATTGCACTTTAAAAAAAATCCCAATTGTAGAAATTCTTTTCTTGTGATTCATATGTTCCACATGCATCCGCGTCCACGTTTTCTTTTTTAAATTTTATTTTTTAAAAAGTAATTTTTTTTAGTGTAAAGGAGCCAAATATTGCAGCTTTGATTTGAAAATAATGCATGAGTTGCTATTCCTCTCCAATGTTCAACTTGCAATGTTGATTGATCTATACACACACTGTTCCCTTTTCACTTCATGTGCACTCTAGTGTAAACATACTGCACATTCTATATGTACAAGCACATCATACTCTTTACATGCTTGCATGCTCATTGTGTTGGACAAATGAGGAAGTAGCTGCAAGAAGTGCAAGTGTGCCCCAAGAAATCGCAATGTATGTAAGTGCATGCGTGAATATTGCACAGTATTACAGTGTAGAAGTGTACTGATATGTACAATGTACATGTGCATACTGTACATTGTATGCCAACAATACATACTGCAGTTGTACTTTGCACATTCAAGTATATTGATGAACTTTGTACTTAATAACATTCTTGAAATTAATGCAAGCTACACTCATTTTAATTGTTCACATCAGTGATCATCATGTTGTACATTTACGCACTTGTACAGTATGCATGAAGCTTCTTCTATGCAACATATGTACATGTAGGTAGAGTCTGAAATGCACATACCAGGGCCCTGTTGCATTTATGATAACTTTGCTACCAATGCCAATTTCTATGGCAGCCTTGAATTTGATTGGCTGTCAAGCAATGTTACCATGATAGTTGCCATTGATGGCAGAATAACCATTAATGGTAAATTTCATGCAACAGGGTCTAGGACTGAATGGTGATGTGCAGTGTGACTACGGTACATAAATCCCCCATAATACCCTACAAAGGGGCCATGCAAAACGGATAAAAGTTGCCATTAGAAATATCAGCAACATTTAATTTGCCTCATGTTTCTTTCCCTCACCTGTTGTTCATGGTTTGATTTTTTTCTGGCTTTATGAACCATGGTTCAGTTAGAATATCAACATTTGCTATGGAACTCTAGTAACCAAAGGGGCGTGGCTTAATTGTGCCCTATAAGGAATTTCATAGCCTGTCGTTTGTTGGGTGTACAGCAGATTACATGGGAGTTGCGTTGCTCAGTATCTGAGCAGAGAAAACCCAGCTCACAAATCATAATGTATGCGGTTAAATAAAAAACAAAGCTAAAAGAACAATGCTAATATTTTGTTCCCATATATATGAGTTAAAATTAACTATGACAGCCAAATACAGCCCCTCAAGTTGTGAAGGCCAGTTCCATTGCTTATCGAACCAGAAGAGACAACCCGGTAAATAATAATCCAGAGTATTGTATGTGCATGTACACAAAATACATGTGTGTACATGAAGTGTAGTAGCTATTGAGTAAGGAGGCTAGCCCATATCTTACAAGTGTGTAAGGATAGACTTCCTTCCACATTCTTGTAACCTACACAAACAGTTGCTGTAGGGCTACATGTCAATTTAGATACACAGTATGTAATCTAGTTGTACTTGTACTTGTACCTGGATTGTGCTGTTTTGCATGGTTATTTGTACCCAAGTGTCACATGTGTGTGTGTGCATGCAAGCTAGTACCAGTAACATGAATAGTGGCTGTTGATATTAGAATTGACCTTATAATCGGTTTATACTTCATGAACAGAAAAGGAGTTGCCAACTCTTTCTGTAAATATTAATGGAATGGAATGTAAAGAAGTGGTAGGAAAGTCACATCAGTGAAAACAAACGAACATGGTTCTGCTGGGAAATTTAACCCAGCAGCAGTAGAGCTCAATGAGAATGGCACTTATTTCAAGTAAGTCTGAAATTTATCGCTAACTTTTATATTCATAGCTAAATTGTGGTTAGCGATTATTTTCTTTGCGAGTGCTTATGGGCTCTAGTAAAAGGAGGCAAAGCCATTGGTAATGGAAACCTCATCACTATTAAAGTTGTCAAATCAATTACTTTAGCAAAAATATGTAAAATCTATGTGTAGTTAATTACTGAGATACATACATGTATCTAAATGTATTATTTTTGTTGATGTTATGTAACTGAGTATCTCATAATGATAGAATTGAGACTGAGTCAACTTAACTGTTATATTTAGCTCTGACTTACATACATGTAGAGCTATAATGTAGACTTCTTTGTATCTTGCTGGGCGCAGCCATCTTGAATGGTTGATCATGATATTTACTGTCTAAAGACCTCTTTGGTGACTTCATATCTTCACAAAACTTAACAATAGGCTCATTCATCAATGTATAGGCTCATTCATCAATGTTTAATGTACTTTTTGTCATTGCTTTTTGCAATGACCCTAGTGAAATCCTAACCCATCATTTACAACTTTAGCGAAGATCTAGCAATTAATTTTAGTTAACAAGGGATTCAGTGATGATTGCTAAAATAAATGTTAGTGAAATAGGCCCCATGTCATATTTCAGGGAGTTAGTTTCATGATATAAGGCTGCACGGGAGCCTCCACAATTTTTTCCTCTGGATGTGACCTATAGTGTCACAGCTTACAGAACTGTTCTACTTTGATCAAGGTCTCTGAAGGATTCTTGCTTCAAATTAAGTTAATGTGATCTATACCTCAAATCCTCAGAGGTTTGTCAAACATAGCAACAACTATTAACAATCTTTACATTGGCACGCTTGTCCTTCAAATCAAGAAACACAATTTGTGGAAAGCACATGGAGCAATGTGTTGTGACCTGACTAGTAAAATGCTATGTACGTATGCATACCAATCTTCATGCAGTACTCTCAAATTGTTCTATTGCTTGATTATATTATGGGAAGTGTGGTTTTTATAGCTCAAGGATAGTGTCTGGGAGAACTGTGCAATGAAACCTATTCAAGCAAGGATAGGCTTGGACAATGGAAGGTCCTTTACGGTATAAGGCAGTGCAGTTTAATGGATTTGTTTTGGCCAGATGTGGGAAGCAAATCCTGAAGTTTATGATGCGGAAAGTATATCAAAATGGAAGAGTCACACATTAAAGTAGGTCACTGTATGCCATGAATTCAGGAAATCATAGCTTGATACTTGCTAGTACATGTGAAATATTCACACTTTCTTTTAATTCTGTGAAATTGTCAATAAATCTGTCATTGGTGTCATGTAGTAAAACTGTTGGCACTTCTTAAAAAAAAAGTTACAAATCAAATCAAGCTGAAATTGACACATCCTAAACTCATGGGATGTCAATTTTTTTAGAAGCAGTTTTTTTGTGACATTTTATCATTTACTTTTCTTATAATTATCCTTTGAATATTTAATGAGATTTTCACGTATGGACAAATTTGGATTTAAACATATATGCGTGTATAAGACAACAACAGCTATTGTGCATCACACATGCCAACCCATTTTCTGTGAGAGGGATCTGTGAAGAAAAGTACTACAAGAGTTAACTGTCTAACTACCATGGTCTCATTCACTGTATTATAAATCAGTGGTACTAAAGGGGTGTCTTCATTAGCCCGATGAGGGTGAAATAGCGAGCTTGTTCTGATCGGGTTAGCTAGCCAGATCACGAAATAGCTAGCTGTTTGCGTCTTTATTAGCCAGATCAGGCAAAATAGCTCGCTTTTTTGTCGAGAAAATTTCCCAAGAAATCTTGGGCCAGATGGAGCTAGCTTGGAGCGTCTTCATTAGCCTGAAAATTTCTTGATTCCAGCATGCATCAGCGCCCACGAGGCATTGTTTACGTAATAGGTTTTTATACACGTGTGCGTGAATGCGTGCTCAGAACCGAAGCCATGCGGTCGTGGCCTATTCCCGTCGCACACTGCTGGTACATGTATGTGCGAAACTCAGGATAATTTATGCATCCCGAGTTTCGAGCTTGCGTATCCCGAGTTTCGAGCTAATGAAGACGCGATTGCAACTTCAGGCTAGTTCCCCGGATCAGCAAAATAGCTCACTACTTTGTCTGATCAGGCTAATGAAGACTCACCTTACGAGCGTTAATATATTCTGTTGATTGTGAGCACAAACATTTTTGTCTGCTCTCTCTTGCCAGGACTGACCCAGACCATCTGTATGAGTGTTTCTTTGAGGTAGCAGGCCCGAGTGACGAGACACCTGGTAAGTTGCCGTGGCGATTTCCTTCCTCTTTCTAAATAAGGTCGGGAAAGGGAAGTACAAAGAATTTAAACAGATTGATACTGAAGGAAGTACAATACAATGCTACGTTTGTTCATTTTGTCCACTTGGTTTCATTTTTTCCCTTCATTGAATGCCAATTTTCAGATGAAAGTGAGAAATATCTAGGTATGCATTTACCAAATGCAGAATTAGAGAACCTGACATGTAAATGTGATGTCATATGCATTGTTATCATGGCTTTATTTCCTACTTTTTATTATTGATTTATAACCGATCATCACAATAACATTGTCCTTTAATTATGTTATTGCATCTTGATAAAATATGTCACACATACTGTAATCTGTATCCATTAGTGTGCTCGCTTGCTTTGTTAACATGGGGCCTGTTTCTGCATTAGAATGCCAGCGACATCTGATTTAAAACTCACGTTAGCGCCAATGATGCTTAACTGATTCTCGAAGAGAATGTTAAGTTGGATATCAGTTACATCTCGTGTATCGATACCGGATCGGAATTTTCCGACAAATTGATAGCCTTCTCACGAAACTCCGCAATAATTGATAAAATACTAGGTTGAAATAATTATGATTTTGTTAAATATGGGGCAAAGTATTGTTTAAAACGTTGAGGCTTGCTGCATAACGCATCATTTTCATGAAGATTGGTGTGCTATCAATCTCTCATTTTCTTCTGTTAAATCAATTCATCGATTTTCTTCAATGCTTTCCATTTTGGTCATATTTGTGTTTAAAGATACCATGTAAATTTTAAGGTCAGAGGTACTATAACGCCCGTAGAATAAATGAAAATCTACTTGTTTTTCACTGAGATTTGATTATTTTCGTGGTACGAAAAAAGAAAGCTTGATCAATTATCAAGTATTATTTCCTTTAAACCAAATATTAAGCTTTGTCGATTCCAGGGAAAGGTTATATAGCCACTCGCTCTCAAATGATGACAAAGTCAGGGAATTTTCAGAATTAGGTCTGAAAAAGGGACTGGCTATCTTTAATCCTTCGGCCTTCTTCAGGGATATGACCTGTCTGGGTTCCTTCATTTGAATTGTATAGTCTTGTGCTTCATGTTCTTCCCCCTCAGGCCCACACATTGTGAACACATTCCCAGATACCTTCAAAGATGACGTGGTGGCAAAGGAACTTCCACGATTCTGCTTTCCATGCGACCTCAGCAGGTATGAATTTTAAAGACAGAGTAACCCTTTTGCAGGTCAAAAAAATAATTTGGTAAAAAACACATAAATTGGAAGAAAAGAATGTTTAAGAACTCCCTTCCCAATGATGGAACTGGACACTGACAGCTTGAATGACAGTAGGTTTTAAGGATATCAGGATGTCATTCATATGCAATGCACGTATGTGCATATGATGGCTGTGTTCAGCATGAAGCTTTTATAATTTGTGATCTTGGGAGCAAGACTAGCATTCATATTGAACTAAGACTTCAGTTTCTGTTTTCTGTGCAAATATCACTGTCTTATGCACACATACTATAAGAGGTCATATTTCAGGTCCCTGTGACCTTGGCTGTTGTGAAAAAATGTGCACTCCTACGTGTAAGTACAAGCCATTGGTGTTTGTGCTCTGAACAATGAAAAGTTGATATTGATGAGAAAGTTATGATCTTTGGAAATTTAAATTTTGTGATGACAAATGCGAGGTGCTCTTTCATATGTTCTATACAGAATGATTACATGAATTGCCCTTTTTCTGTTTTTAGCAACAGAATGTTTTTTTTTCATACAGGTACATTTATGTGTGTAAAAATTTATGAAATGCACAGGTAAAAGGATGCATATTGAGAAATGCACATTTTTGAAAAAAATTGTATACAACATACAATAATGGTAGAGCACCTCGCACATAGTATCACAAAATCAAAACTTGATAAGATCATAACTCTCTTATCCTTTCACGGATTTTCATGAAACCTTCACTAATATTTTTCTTTCTTATGTCTCCTTTTATTGAAACCAACTTAATTCCAAGCTGAGTTATCCCTTTAAAGGGAATCCATGTATACTGCACTGGGAAGAAAAAAATCCTTCAAACAGGTTATCGTGAGCAATCTCCTTGCCAATGGTCTTAAATTCATGTGTTGTCCATTTTAGAAACTTGCTGAAAATTATTTGCTCTTAAATGATTCACATTTTAATGATTAAATCACAAATCCTCAAAATATTTGGCCGGACAATTTGAGGATTTCTGATTTAATCATTAATTACTCCAAATGACCAATGACAAGAAGATTGATCACGATCACCTTTTTGAAGGCTATATTACCTGTAATAGCTTCTGGAGCTTCTATTTTCATAGTGCTGTGTATATGAAGAGCTCATTTGCAAAAGGGGTTAGATCCATTTTTTCATCAAATTTGATTTTTTTTTGTCTGAATGTATAGATTTGAAGTAGCTTTATAAGATGATACCAAAGAAAAGTTGAAATTCCCATCAAAAAGTGAACATAAATGGCAAAGAAAAATCACTTCTTTTTCAAAAGGGGTTAGATCTATTTCAGTTTGTTTGCAAAAGGGGCTAGATCCACAAAGGTAATTTGGGGGAAAATATATTTTACAAATACTGTATGAAGACAAATAGATTTATTTTATACCCAATTTTATGTTCACATGGTAGGGTAGTATATCATGACAATTAAGTTTCGCTTAAGAATATTGCAATATAGAAGAATAAAAGAAGTAGATTTTCTCAGAATGGTCTAAAGTGGATCTAACCCCTTTTGCAAACAAACTCTTGATATATGTAGGTAGGTCACTCGGAGGTTGTATTGAATTAATCATCGTGGCTCTCCCAGCATGACTGTGACCATGTGTCAACTTGTACCTCTCTCCTCTAGTGTTGTGTTCCAGGTTGTAGGCTACATGTATGTGGTGCAGTTCTTTTCTTGCTGATGCAACACAATCTCAACTATAATGTCTGCATACATACGGTGCATCTGCATTTGCCCGATCAGACAAAATAGCAAGATAGTTTGCTGATCCGGGGAACTAGCTTGAAGTTGCAATTGTGTCTTTATTAGCTCGAAACACGGGATGCATAAATTATCCTGACATGCAATGGAAATAGGCCACGACCGCATGGCTTCGGTTGTGAGCTCCCATTCACGCATGTATAGAAACCTAACATAAACAATGCTGCAGTGTGTGCTGATACATGCTGGGAATCACTCAAATAATGCGGTATTTGATTCCTCCTTTTCTCCGCTTATTTTGCGTCTATTTCGGAGATGGAGACCTAGTAATAATACCGCAATATTGCGGTAAGCGAATCTTATAAACTGCGTCCACAAAATAGCCATGAATGTTGCGCCTTGTGCATCATGCTGTGGCATATGAGTTGCTAATCTCACTGCTCGTATGGCTGAGCGCAACACGTCACCATCGGTTTGGAGATAGTCGAGCTATATTACGGCTTTTGGGGTGTATATGAACTGTGCTTTTGGCGGCTCGCTGAAAACTTTCTAACCGACATGCATCGGTAATAATGCGGTATTATCATAGTTCTGGTATATGAACGGGGCTAATATGTAGCAGCCAGGAAGGATGCAGCTCTATAAATAGCTAACACTAAATCATGATAAATCTAGACAAATACAATGCTAAACAACCCATAATACAGACCAGTAACAATGGAGGAAGGAAAACAACCAAAAACTCAGTTGGTGCTTCTCCTATTTGGTCTCATTCCAATTTTGTACATGATCTCAACCTGGAGTTAAAGGGTTACTATATAAATAAGTTCTATTCTATGGTCTATTGTCTCCTCCTAAAAATTTGAGAAAATTATTGAATATTTATTTTCAGAGGCTTCATTTTAACCCTTCACATGTAGGTGCCACGTGGGTATTTTTTACGCCAATAAACACATGAATCCCATAGAGCAGCATTCAGTCTAGCACAGGAAGGGTTAAGCCTAATGTCGTGAGATGGACACCATAAATGCATTATACCCTTTAAGGTGCGTCTTCATTAGCCCGATCAGGCGAAATAGCGAGCTATTTTTCTGATCCGGGGAACTAGCCTGAAGTTGCAATCGCGTCTTCATTAGCTCAAGACTAGGGATACGTAAGCTCGAGCTCGGGTTGCATAAATTATCCTGAGTTTCGCACATACCAGCAGTGTGCGACAGGAATAGGCCATGAGTTGTGAGCTCGCATTCACGCACGTGTAAAAACCTATTACGTTAACAATGCCTCGTGGGCGCTGATGCATGCCGGGATCGAGAAATTTTCAGGCTAATGAAGACGCTCCGAACTAGCTCGAGCTATTTTGCAAACTAGCTCGAGCTAGCTCCATCTAGCCCAAGATTTCTTGGGAAATTTTCTCGACCAAATAGCTCGCTATTTTGCCTGATCTGGCTAATGAAGACGCAAATAGCTAGCTATTTCGTGATCTGGCTAGCTATCCCGATCAGAACAAGCTCGCTATTTTGCCCAGCTCAAGCTAATGAAGACGCCCCTATAGACATGGTATATTAACAGGGGTGTGTTTCTTATTTTTGCCGTTGTTGGGGTTATATTGTAGATTGACCAGGGGCATAGTGTCCAATTATTGTAAATTATTATCAATGATAACTACTATGACAACAGCCAATGAGCTCTCATGATTGCACCTGTTCCCATGGTAGTGACCATTGATGGTAAGTTACAATATTGAAAACCTATGCAACATTGCCCAGACCCCCTTCATGTAGTTCATATTTGCATTTGTCTATTCTTCACACATTTGACTAATTGTTTTTTGCAAATGCTGGCCCTCAGTCTGTATAGTACAATGTAATGAGTTATAAATGTATAATGTATGCATCTGTAACCAATAGACCGGTTTACTATCATATTCAAATTTTATGCATACCAGTTCAACAAAGGTTGCCCCTGACAACCGGAAAGCTTGCCTGAGGTTTGCCCGACATAGCAACACCTAATGTATGCAAAGTGGATTCCAAGTACTGACATACCATTGTTAATGGAATACTGTATACGCCATATATTTCGTGAATCAGGACTTCTCGACAATTTCGCGACTGGTTAATTTCGCGATCGTGGAGTACTACATGTAGTACTATTAGTACATGTGCTCGTGCATGTTGTATTCATGTTTTCGCATGTTGCTAAATTCGCGAATAGCACCCGGCTCGCGAAATTCACAAAAATAAAAACCTGTGAAATATATAGCGTTATACAGTAACTCGTTACTAGGCCCTGAGGGAAGAAACATCCATAAACTGGTCTATTCAGTGCTGACCAATCAGTAGAGGGCATACTGTGAAAGCAATGGAATGCAGGTGACATATTTGTAGTTGAACTTCAACTGAATACCCCATGCTGACTGTAGCCCGGACCCATGGTGACCAGTTGGAAAATTGATCTGAAGTTTTTCTTATCTTTACTCTCATTAGTCCTCAAACAGGCAATCTCCCGTCAAAAAATCAAAGGGAGTTTAGAGACAGGATAGCCCATTGCAGGTCAAACAAATACAATTTTGTAAAAAGTATAGGAAATGGAAGCAAATATTTTTTTTCTGCATAAGAACTTCCATACCAACGATGGAACTGGAAACTCACTTTGAGTGGAGTTATATTGAAAGCTAGATTGTGAGGGTTTTTTTTTTGTCGTCCAAAAGTGGTTCCTAAGAGCAGAGACCGTAATAGAGCTCATCATGGCTCTCAGCTCTGCGTTGACACGTTGAGGCGAATAGTGCACCACAGAGCGGGATACTCAGTGCAGTGCAATATACTGTACACGCCATATATTTCGTGAGTCTATATTTTTTTCGCGAATCAGGGCTTCTTTACATTTTCACGAGAGGTTAAATTTGCGATTGTGGAGTAATAGTACAATTAGTATATGTGCTCATGCACCTCGTATTCATGTTTTCGCGTGTTGTTAAATTCACGAATAGCATCCGACTCGCAAAATTCGCAAAAATAACAACCCTGCGAAGTATGTGGCGTATACAGTAGTCTTCTATGGTTACTACGAAATGAGACATTTCAAATGTAAAGAAGGATGGTTTTTCACTTTTCCTGAAAATGTTTGTGAAGCTATAATTGTTAGATTTCATACAAGTTATTGTTAGGGTACACTCCTGATTCCTGCCATGTCTCATGACTTTTGCCAATGGGCCACCCTGTTCTTAGAGTCACCACAAGTCTTAAACTTGCAGCCCCAACGTGTGGTGTTTGTAAAATCATAAGTGCAGAGTGAAAGTTGCTAGGCAACTACCCCAAATACAGCCCCCCAAAAGTGTCGTTTTTGCTGAAGTAGTATTTTGACTGTAAATAAGCCTAACCATAGATATTCTATAAGTTGTTCTCATTGGTGTGCTGTACAAAGTGTACAGTGTACTTTCCAGTCAACGTTGCCAGAACTGGCATAATTATGCTTTCTGGCATAATTTGGACCCTTTGAGCATAATCCATTATGCCGGCATAATTTTGGCATAATTCAGCTTTTTTGAGCAAATAATCTGGAATAATACGAGCTTCTTTAGCATAATTTTGATCGAAAAATGCATCATTTTTTCACATTTTGTTTTACATTTTTCACATTTCTACTAATTAATAAACGGCGCCAGCACCGACAGAAGTGCGGGAAATCGTTCAACATGCACACGGCGATTATATCAGGGAGTGGGGATTGTATGTATGTTTTTGTCCGTGCAACTCACAGCCTACCGAGCTCGGGTCGATGTATATATGTACTGTGCGGCCACCGCGTGCGGCGTGCGGGTGGCTGCACTGCATAGAGTTATGGTCCAAAGTTCCAAACTTTGAGGCTGATTGATCTACACATGGTAAATAATGAACACAAATCATGAACAATGTTCTTTAATGCTCTTCACTAAATGTATAACATTATGTTATGCAATGCCTATAATGTATATAACAAGCAAAGAAAACTCAGGATATATTCTCATATGGGCCTTGTTTTTAAATGTGTGACATATTTTATGCAACTCCTATTCGGAAGAAAAGGAATATTAAGACCAAAGAAAACTCAGGATGTGTTCTCAGATGGGCCTTGTTTTGTAATTTAGTTTTTGTAATAAAACACATTCCTTACTTGACTTTTATACCAAAATCATTATGTTTGTTATCTTAAATGTTGTTAAATTGGTTCAGAAATATTATATGCAGTGCCTTTGGAAGAAGTTGTATATAAGAAAAGACAACTCAGGATTGTGTTCTCAGTTGGACCATGTTTTATGTTAGATGTTTTGTACTTGTTTTTGATAACAAAATCACAATGCTCCTGATTGGTGTACCTGTAATTTATAGAAATACATCATTGATCTTATTTACATTATTCAACGCTCTTTACTGAAAAGACACATAAGCGATAACTTCTTTATTTAATTTCCTTTCATCGTACAGTATACAATGCTTTTGGAAGAAGCTGTACAATAACCCGAAACAACTCTGGTTGCGTTCAGATGGGCCTTGTTTTATATTAGCTGTTTGTAATAAAACAAATGCCTTGATTTGGGCCAGAATCCTTGCCTTTTATGCCAAGTTCATTATGTTACTGAGTGATCTATGCATGTGCTAAATAATGAACATAAATCGTGAACCAGGATGTTTTGTGAAAAAAAAAGACAAAACAAAACTTGCCTTTTATTAGTGTTGTGGGTAAGGTGAAAAATTGTGCACTTTTATCTACAAGCACCAAATTTGGCACAAATGCACAAAATCATATTTGAAACAATATTAGATATAGAAGCATCTCAAAATATTTTCAGGGTTGTGTGGGGGTAGCCCCCAAAGTGCCACAGGGGCCCTAATGTGTTATTTTGTTTTTACTTCTTTTCGAAAACGCATGGCTGGACTTGAAAACAAATTATTAGTAATCAATCTCAGGTAATAAGGACCTTGCCTTGTTAAAGTGTGGGTTCACAAGTGGCAAGGGGCCGGGGGATAGCTCCCCAAACGCCCCCCTATCATGGGCAATTTCCCCTTATTTTTTAAAGACTTGTTCTCAATAATAGATAACTGGATGGGAATCATCCTTAGGTAACAGGGAACTAAAGTTGTTAAACTTGGGGTACACAAGTGGCAGGGGCGGGGGGGGGGGGGGGGGGGTAGCCCCCAAACGCCCCCAGGGGGACATTTCATCAACATTTTTCGTCTGAAAAGTTGTCTTTCTCCGACAGTTACCATAGTAACAGTCAGAGGTTAGTGCCTCTTAGCCAATCAAAGCCGAAGATTTCACTGAAATTGTCAGCACTGCCTATTTAGTCAGTGCTGACAACTTTCATGAAATGCCCTCCAGAAGGAAACTTTCTCTTATTTTCTAAAAAAAAAAAAGTTTTACTCAAGAATAAATAACTGTACTTTAGCCACTTGATAGGAATCATCCTTAGGTAATAGGGACCTTAGCTTGTTAAAATAGGGGTACACAAATGGCAAGGGGCCGGGAGGGGATACCTCCCTCCCTCCCCCCCCCCCCCCCCCCCCCCCCCAAATGCCTCCAGTGGGCAACTTTTTTTTTGAAGAATAAACTGATTGGCTGATAAGAATCATAATGTGAACTTAAGTTGTTAAAATGGTTGAGTGTGTGCGTGTGTGTGTATTGTGTGTGTATTGTGTGTGTGTATTGTGTGTGTGTGCGTGTGTGCGTGTGTATGAATGTGTGTGTGTGCGTGTGTGTGAATGTGTGTGTGTGCGTGCATGTGTGTGTATGTGTGTGTGTGTGTGCGTGTGTGTGTGTATGTGTGTGTGCATGCATGTGTGTGTATGTGTGTGTGTGTGTGCGTGTGTGTGTGTATGTGTGTGCGTGTGTGCGTATGTGTGTGTATGTGTGTGTGCGTGCGTGTGTGTGTGTGTGTGTGTGTGTGTGTGTGTGTGTGTGTGTGTGTGCGTGAGTGCATGCGTGCGTGCATAGACGTGCGCGCACGCACGCGTGTTACGTAACGTGAGGGTCCAAAAGGGTTCGGCATAATTTTTGGCTATTTAGCATAATTTCAAGGGTCCACACGGGTTCGGCATAATTTTTGGCCATTTAGCATAATTTCGCTGCTCCCTTGGCATAATTCGATTTTTTTCACTGGTCACACTAATTGCAAATAAATGGTTATTTGATGCACTTTGGCAGGCCTTATTTGTGCTTTGACATTTAACAAGTTGCTATATATGATTGACTCTTCTTACAAGGGTCTTCTTTATCAGTAATTGGGTTAATGAGCTAGACCACAAAATAGCCAGCTGTTTGTGTCTTTATCAGCCTGATCTGACATAATAATTGACTATTTGGTTGGGAAATCTTCCCCTCAATTCTTGGGCAAGACAGCAAAATAGTGAGCCATTTCTGTGAAATGTTGTCATTAGCCCTGCATCTGGCCATAGTATGCAACTATGCTGGATCAAAAAATAGCTAGCTACAGTTTTTTTTTTGCTTCGTTTGTATTTGCTTGTATTAGTCTTTCTTTGATATATGTTTTTTTAAGTATGTTTTTTTATGTAATTTGTGTACTCGGGTTCATCTTACTGTATGTCATTTAAATAATGGATTTTATACTTATGTGTTTTGAACCACATGTTAAAGGTTATCACACCCCACAAGCCATCGGCTTTCTGGTGATGCCTTATATTCATTGTTCATGAAAGTTGTTCATTCTTGTTTGTTAAAAGAATAAAGAATTGAATTGAATTGACATGGATTGCCTCAGCTTCAGTCTGAAGCAGATGCACCCACAGTATACTGCCGCAATATGATAAAAGGAAGCAAGTGACAAATTGTACACATTTCATAGTTTTTTATTTCTTAAAGACAGGAGATAATTTTCCACACACTTTGGACACTTCAGCCGTGTAACAAATGGATTGGAGTTCCTATTGAAATATTACATGTATCACCCAAATTTCTTTTCTTATGGGGAGTTTTCACCTTAATTTTTGCAAATTGGGGTCAGATATTGGGCTATTTGTGCGTTGCAGAATACCAATTTAGCTCATTGACATAAAAAATTTATCTTGGAGGCTCATTTACATAAAAATTTTATCTCTAGCTCATTTGAATAAAAAAATGTATCTTTTTTCCCAAGTTGGCTTTTCGGAATACCAGTCCCTGAGATACAATGAAATTATTCCTAAGTTTGTTTTCAGAGTACCCCCCTGTCCTCTCCTCATCCTGGCCAGGCCAGAGAGGGAAGTAGGGCGTAGTCTGTGTTACTAGACATAGTTGTTACCAGACTCCATGCACTCCTTAGTCTAGTAACAAGGCTATAGTCATCTTTGCAAGTCATGACCTCTGTTGGATGTGTGCTGTGTTTCACAGTGGGCACTCGTGACTGGCTGGCTGGCCAAGGTGAAGGAGATAGGAAACATCGGGATGAGTCATGTGTCTATAAAGAGATGATATATGTGGTTGAGAGGCAGCCATGTATAGCTGGTGTTATCAAAATCATTTTTGTCTTCTTTTCTATTGTAAGTTGTGGTGACACTGGAATGCAAGATTGTGGTATTTTCATAGTTTCTTCACCTTTCAGTGTGTACATTAGGGTGTTTGATTATCTCAATTGTCATTATACTAAAATCAAATGTTTCTCATCAAGTTTTGTTTCATTTTCTACAGTAGGGCCAGAGATCAACGTCACAATCAGCTCCATACATTTACTGCAGTCTGACTGCAATAGATTGCAATCAGCTGTGACGTTGATCTCAGGCCCAACTGTATATACAGGTAATTGTAAAGCGCTTGATATTTATTATGAAAAGCGCTATATAAATAGTAAGCAAATAATCAACGTCGGTGAAGGTAATGGGACGAAATATCACTTTCGAGGCGATCTGGATGTAGCTATCTTTCCGAAGCTTTTAGCTGAGGAAAGATAGCGTATACATTCAGATCGCCGAGGAAGTGATAGTTCGTCTCATTGCCTGAAACCAAAAGTTGATTATTTGCTTTATATTCCACATCTGATACCAACAATCTATAAAATAAATGACAATTTAACGTACAAAATCGATCGTGTCGGTGCGGCTACATATTCACGCGACGCTCCGAAACCCGGAAGCAAATTAACTTTGTGCAAGTTACTACGTAGACTCTACAAATTCCAACGAACACTATGACATAGTGACGCTAATTCGTAAGATTTTGACGGAAAAGCGAAAAGTAATCGAAATTCTCTTACCTGTGCGGTATCGGTGAGAACATAGATCCTCCGAGAATACTCTTCATAATTCTAATAAATTACAGGAAAGTGAAATTCTAGGTCAATTTTGGTACGAGTTGGTAGAGAATTGCACACTTACTTTGGTGAAATACTGTGTGGGGGAAATGGAAGGCTTGCACTGCTTTGTACGTACGCCCGCGGCGCAGCTAGCGCGCTAAATCCAAAAATTTCAATTTCCGCGCACGTACCGCGGTGTCGTCTGCGCCGATAGTACGAGCTTCGCACTTAAATTTCGCGCGTACTCAAAATGTTGATCACGCGTTAGGACTGTGAGGAGTGAAGAGATCAGCGAAACCAAAAAGTACTATCACCTAGAGTGTAACGAACTTTCCTTCTCAAAAAAGTACTATCACCTACAGTGTAACGAACTTTTCTTCACAGGTGATCAGATGGGAAAAACTACGCTTCATCACGTGATCAACTCTTGACCAATCATATAGCAACATTCTTAGTATGTGGAATATAAAAACTATTATCATTAACCTTCTCAGTCCCATAGGCACACATATTTGAAACAAACCAATGGTGTTTTCATACATGTAGCTTGGTACCGAGTCCCATGGGCTCACACAAGATCAATGGGGTTTTCATACATGTAGCTTGGTACAGAGTCCCATGGGCTCACACAAGATCAGTGGGGTTTTCATACATGTAGCTTGGTACAGAGTCCCATGGGCTCACACAAGATCAATGGGGTTTTCATACATGTACATGTAGCTTGGTACCGAGTCCATGGGCTCACACAAGATCAGTGGGGTTTTCATAGCGTGATACTGAGAAGGTTACAAAGTTCTAGCAAAAATGCATGACAGCAACTTTGAATTCTATGTGAAAGAATCCCAGGGCCATATTCCTGAAATCTTACTAGGTAAGCCTACAGTGTAGTCTAATGCTACTAAATGCATTCAGCTATGCATTTTTAATATCTTATTAGGCTACAGGTGTGGAAAGGCTTCAGGAATATGGCCTCAGTACTCTAGTACTGCACGATCGCGAATTTAACCACTCGCGAAATTGGCAGGATGTCCTGATTCCCGAAAAATTAGACGCACGAAATATATTGCGTATGAAACATGCAGTAGCATGCAATTATAGACTGCCCTGAAGTACCGGTACATGGTTAAAACCATAGGCACTAGGTGATCACAAAATAATACTATTATCATAAGACCGTAAGCTGAAGGATAATAGTATTGTTTTGAGATCGCCATAGGCCTATAGTTTAACCATGTCCCGAATATCAGAGCAGTATGTATTTGTTTAGTATACCAAATAAAATAATGATAAATACCTATGTTATTTTTAGCCCCACAACCATTACATAAAAGCAGAACTTTACCATATTGTCATCAATCAAAAGCACTCATTAGTGCTGATGTTGGATTATACTTAGTATTTTCATGGCATATTGCGCAATGCTCATTGCCTATTTGTTCAGTGCGCATGCAAACAAGAAGAATTGTGATGCAGGGGAAAAGATCATGGGGGCTTGGGACGATTTCTCCCCCGAAATGCTTAAAAGAGCCCTGGAAAATGTTAAAAAGCCCCCAAAATTCCCACAGACAAAATGTCAAATTGTAGCTAAATGGGTAATATGCTCATAAAGAAGCCTCCAAAAGTTTTGAATTAATTTTTCCCCTGATTATTGTGATGTCAGCTCGCCTGACATTGCTGTTTGCAACTACTTTCTTCAAATTGGCCACATTAATACACTTAAGTCTATGAGGTTTTTAATGATGGTTGTGCAAATGGGTTAACACACAAACTCCCATAGGGACTCGAGCACAAGCTGGTCATCACTCATTCAGCAAATTTATGTTAGAAAAGTACTATTGACTGCTATTTATGTGAAAAAAGTACCATTGACTGCTATTAATGCAATTGAAAGGAACTTTTAAAATGTAGTTCATGCCTTTAAAAAAACCCAGGCAACAGGATAATCGAGATGAGATTAATAATATGGTTTGCAAATGCTAACAGCCTCCCCCCTTTTTAAACTCACAATTTGTTGTTTCCCTTTTTTCATGCCAAAAATGGAGAGAGGTTTGGCTGGGTGTCAACTTTTTCTCCAAAGTCAGCTCAAAGACTTTTTCCAGACCTTCATAGTATTCGGAGTAAATATTCAGGAAACCACACAGGGTTTGCTTGTTTTCACTTTCGATGTGAACATTCTAGTATTGGTTTAAAATATGGTATCATCAAACCAAATATACTCAAGATAAAAGTAATTGATCATCTGTTATTGGTGTTATTATTGTTTTGAAATGTTATAATTTACTTCTGCATTTTTAATAGTACGACAACAAAAGAATGAAATATATGTACATGTAGAAACAAAAGGAATGATGGAGAATTGCTACTGCTATTTGTTATATCTTATCCGTTATATCTTGAATGTGAACAGAGAGTTGGTCAGGGCAGAAGGAGGTTAACATGATTCCTGTGGTCCACAAACCCTGCTACAAAAAAACAAACATGAAAGTATTACATGAAAACTTGTTTGATAACATTAATTTCACAAAGTAGTATTTGACCAAAAGTTGATTCCTCCTTGGGTGAGCTATATATGCATGAAGCATTATGCAAATCAGTTTTAAAGGAAAATACTGTACTAGGAAGACAAAAGCCTTCAAAAAGATGATTGCCAATGGTCTTAAATTCTTTAATTGTCCATTTTAGAAACTTGCTGAAAGTTATTTGCCCTCAATGGTGCACATTTGGAGTAATTAGTGATTAAATCACAAATCCTCCAAGTGTTTGTCCCATACACATGAGGATCTGGGATTTAATCACTAATTTCTCCAAATGTGGATCATTTCAAGGCAAATAAGTTTCAGCAAGTTTCTAAAATGGACGATACATGAATTTAAGACCATTGGCAAGAATATTGCTCATGATCACCTATTTGAAGGCTTTTGTCTTCCCAGTACAGTATGTGCCCTTTAATCAATACTGATGTTTGATGTGATCACTATTTGAAATCATAAATGCTGTGTTTGCATAGGTTTGCACACTCAGGTATACATTGTTCATGTACTGTGTACTGATATAACCATGCTGAAGCAAGGAAGTTCCATGCGTGTAGGAATGCAATGCGCAATATTCAGCTTTTGGAAATTACTGTATCAAATGAAAAGCTGTTGTGTCTATCTTTATCCATCTACAGTAATACATTATACTACATGTACATGTTCATCTATGATTGTTTGTGTTTATACATACACATAGTACATGTATTTTATACATATTGATTGATTAGTGTTTAAATCAACTACAAATGTATCTATTTACTGTATCTACCATTGTCATCTCTATCTATGTTTAATAACTTTCAGGGACTCTTTTGATGTCAAATTTGGGGTTAGATCTCGCTTTGAGCTGCTATGTGATTTTTGCCACTGTCAGGAACAAACCGCCCACATCATTCATTCATGCCCCATAGCTTAGGCTTCATGGATACAAGGATGTATGGTACAAGTATGATGCTAGTTTCATAATCCTTGAATACACACACACAGACACACACAGATACACACACACACACACATGTCCGTGTAGTTTTTGTCAATCTGAGGTTAGAAAGTTCTACGCTTTCAGGAAAAGGAGGAGAGGAAATCATTATTCTGATCCAGTCGGTGCCAACATGTGGTCGGCTGACTAACAAGTGCAAGGCACTTCATGTCCGTCCGTGTCAATTTTTGCACGGGCGTGCACACTGCTTCTTTTAGATCAGACAGTTAGATTGCAGAGACATCCTACGTTAGATGCACTTTAGGTCTGCTTTATAGCCCGAAGCTGACGAAATAGCTTGCTGTTTTCTGAGCTGGGAAATTAGCCCGAAGTTGAAGTCTCATCGTCTGTAAACCTGTTGCTCATGGTTAGATTTTCTGGCTTTGTGAACCCTGGTTCAGTTACTGTAGGAGGTCAAAATTTGCCATGGAACTGTAGTAAGCAAAAGGGTGTTGCTTAATTATTCCCTATAAGGCATTTGAAATGTATTCATAACCTATTTTATATCGTCCTTACAGCAGATTATGCGGTTATCACACTGATCAGTATACATTGTATGAGTGGAGAAAAGTAAGCCACAAAAAAGCGAGCCCAGTAAAGAACAGGTTAACAGATAGAAACAAGCAAGCATGTTATTTTGACTGCGCAAAGCAGGGCTGATAAGCTGCTATGTACAGTAGCTGTTGCTGTATGTAATGCTGTTCACATTATGAACATGGTCTTTTGTTACATGAACAAAATTTCAAGGGTTCCTCTTAAATTTTGTCCGCGTAGCAAAAGACCAAATATGTGTGGTGAGCTCATAGCTGCAGACAAGAATTCAGTCTGATGGAAGGACACCGCAAAATAGTGCGCTGTATGGCAAATCAGCTGGCTGTTTATTCACAACTTTCCCTCTAACTGCCTGGTGACGTGTTACATTACATTCACCTGTACATGTATTTCGTGATTCAGTTTCAATGGATGGAACACACTCTGAATCTATTAGTTGTTGCTACTAGGACAAGTCTCAAACAAGCTTTGGGGTTACCATTTGTAACATATTTTTTTATGGCGCTGTCACACCTTGGCGTTTTAGACAGCGTATGCCCGACGTATGAGGAATTTGGCGAATACGCTGGCGTACGTCGAATACGTTACGGGTAAGTTCTGCATACGTTAAGAGTACGCTAAAACACGCTGGTATACGTCGTCATACGGCGAGGTCGTCGAAAAATTTTGTGCAAGCACAAAATTTTTCGACGTATGCCAGCGTATGGCTCATACGTCCCGCATACGCGGGCCATAAGCTGTAGGCAAGTTACGCGATTGTTGATACACGTTGACACACGTTACTCGTAAGTTACTCATAAGTCGATGTACGTCGAGATAATGTCCAGCGTACCCTAAAACTTACATCTAACCTAAGGGTAACGTGCTTTGAACGTATGTGTAACTTAACTCCAACGTATATTGACGTATGACGACGTGCTCCGGACGACCACAAAACTTACTGAACGTGTTTATAACTTACAGCTACTGTATAATGGCATTTCTTTGGCATGGCGGTGGTGTTGATACGGTGATGTATTGTGCGGTTATGATTTGAATAGTCGAGCGGCAGCCTTTTTATAGGCTACGACACATGTTCGTCAGCGATACGCTGCCGCGCGCTATGCGTAAGTTAGGCTATCGTAGGGCATAAGTTGTGTACGCCAGCAATGCGCTAAGCATTCGTTGGAATACGTTACTTATAAGTTAACGAAGCGTTCGATATAAGTTACTGATACGTTATGTATACGTCTAACTCGTTATGAATACGCTAAGTATACGCCCAGAGTTGAGAAAAAAAATCAGAGTTCAGCGTATGTCGACGTTTAAGAGAAATTTTGATACGTCGGGCATACGCTGTCTAAAACGCCAAGGTGTGACAGCGCCTTTAACAACGTGACTAAACTTTGCATACATAACGAAAATGGTCTATTGGTCAAATACCTCTCTATTTAGCCAGTGTGGGCTGATGTACACGTATACCCCAATAGCTCGCTGTTTTTGCAAATAGACCGGTTTACTGACATATTCAAATTTTATGCATACCATATGCAGCTTAACAAAGGCTGCCACTGACAACCAGAAAGCTTGCCAGAGGTTTGCCTGACATAGCAACAACTAATGTATGCAACATGGATTCCAAGTCCTGAAATACCATTGTTAGGTATTAATGGTAACTTTTTACTCCCCGAGGGAAGAAACATCGATAAATTTGACTACATTAGTAAACCGGTCTATTGAGGCTGAAGGAGACTGCCCCATTGTGATTTTCCATTAGATGGGGTTTCAATCTTTATAAGGCAGGACTCAGGCAGGACCAAATGTTCCCCCAAGTGTCTGACGGAAGATTCTGAAATATATTGCCCCAAGGTCAAATGGTTGCTAAGTTACGGTCTCCCTTAGCAACCAATGCGTGATCGAGCAACTGAGTTTAAATAAAATTTGCTATTTTTGATTGACCGCTGCAGCCAAGTTAGATGAGTTACATTGCTCATTTCCTGTAAATTGAAAGAACTTTATAGTCTTAACATGCACAATGTATTGTGGTGCCGATCTGACTACCCGTTATTATACATGACGTCACGAAAAATGGTGTTAAGCGTCAATGGCAATGTATTTGGGTGCATGTTTGGAAGCTGATAACTTTAAAACTCAATTAGTTTAGAACCCAATATTTTGCAGCTTTATAGTCTATTACTTGCTCTACCCACCTACCAAAATTTGATTAAAAAATATGCATTATTTTCTTGTAGAGCTCCCTCAAAGTTTGATTTGTTTAAAAAGTTGCCAAGTTCAAGGTCTCAAATGTGTCATTTTACATAGATTTTGGGGTGTTTAGAACTATTTTCGAATGCTTAAACCAGCTATTAAACATTTCGGTCACAAAAGTGTTTAGGTACCCTATAAAAATATAGGTCAAAGTCTATCAACACACCGAAATTGGAGTCGATCCTCGATGGGACGAGTGGTGATTTGAGACCTTGAACTTGGCAACTTTTAAAAAAAATCGAACTTTGAGGGCGCTCTACAAGAAAACGATGCATGTTTTTTAATCAATTTTTGGTAGGTGAGTAGAGCAAGTAATAGACTATAAAGCTGCAAAATATTGGGTTCTAAACTAATTGAGTTTTAAAGTTATCAGCTTTCAAACATGCACCCAAACACATTGCCATTGACGCTTCACACCATTTTTTGTGACGTCATGCGTAATAACGGGTAGTCAGATCGGCACCACAATACATTGTGCATGTTAAGACTATAAAGTTCTTTCAATTTACAGGAAATGAGCAATGTAACTCATCTAACTTGGCTGCAGCGGTCAATCAAAAATAGCAATTTTTATTTAAACTCAGTTGTTCGATCACGCATTGGTCGCTAAGGGAGGCCGTATCTTAGGGACCATTTGACAAAGGGGCAAAATATTTCAGAATCTTCAGTCAGACACTTAGGGGAACATTTGGTGCGAGTTTAAAGAAAATTGAAGGGGGTCGGGTTAACACCATTGATTGATTTGACGTGGATTGACCCTTCTATAAAACAAAACAAGTAATAGTATTTTTGATTGCTGTATCATTGACCTCTTGATGAAACTAAGAAAACAAGCAGAAGAAAAATTAGTTAATGTTACATATGCATGTATATGGAGAGTACCAATAAAAAACAAAATACTGTGCATATTCATTGATTTTCAAAACTGGCAAGATAAAAAAAAGCCTTTGAAAGGTGATTGTGAGCAATCTTCTTGCCAATGGTCTTAAATTCATGTATTGTCCATTTTAGAAACTTGCTTAAAGTTATTTGCCCTCAAATGATCCACATTTGGAGTGAATAGTGATTAACTCACAATTCCTCAAAATGTTTGGCCCAAATATAACATTTGAGGATTTGTGATTTAATCACTAATTGTAGAAAATGTGGATCATTTGGGGGCAAAAACTTTCATCAAGTTTGTAAAATGGACAATACATGAATATAAGACCATTGGCAAGAATATTGCTCATGATTACATTTGAAGGGCTTTTTGTCTTCCCAGTACAGTATATGCCCTTTAAAGGGACACAAAAAAAGTGGATGCAAGGTTAGTTTACACGCAGTGCTTCAAGTAGAGCTTGCACTGCATGGGGAAATGAATGCGGCCTCGATAGATGATAATAAGGTCATGTTGTGTGTGTTAACTTCGCAATAATAGAATGTGCCTAGCCATGGATAGAATGTACAATCAACATGTAATAAGATATTGTTCAGCGAAGGTTCCCCTTTATGCAATGAAGGTTTCCTCTTTTTTGTGTGTGTGTGCATACCATTCGTAATAGCATTCCTAATCCGTGCACAATTTTTGTAAATAATCAGGAATGAGAAAATCCTAAAATGCCACTTAATGTTATGACCTGTAAATTCATTGTGTCTCTTTACATTTAGATCTGTGATTGGAATGTTTCATGTACATGTATGTTTCACTGTATTGTTACTAAGTAATTGTTACCTTTAAGAAAAAAGTTTCACACACAAGTATACCTTTTTGTTTTTTCTGTGTCAGATTATTCAGCTCACAATGAAAGTTGTCCTTCTAGGGGCGTCTTCATTAGCTCGAGCTGGGCAAAATAGCGAGCTTGTTCTGATCGGGTTAGCTAGCCAGATCACGAAATAGCTAGCTATTTGCGTCTTCATTAGCCAGATCAGGCAAAATAGCGAGCTATTTGGTCGAGAAAATTTCCCAAGAAATCTTGGGCTAGATGGAGCTAGCTCGAGCTAGTTCGCGAAATAGCTCGAGCTAGTTCGGAGCGTCTTCATTAGCCTGAAAATTTCTCGATCCCGACATGCATCAGCGCCCACGAGGCATTGATTACGTAATAGGTTTTTACACGTGCGTGAATGCGAGCTCACAACCGAAGCCATGCGGTCATGGCCTATTCCTGTCGCACACTGCTGGTATGTTCGAAACTCGGGATAATTTATGCAACCCGAGCTCGAGCTTACGTATCCCGAGTTTCGAGCTAATGAAGACGCGATTGCAACTTCAGGCTAGTTCCCCGGATCAGAAAAATAGCTCGCTATTTCGTCTGATCGGGCTAATGAAGACGCACCTTTTAGGAAATTGTTATGTGATAGTCCTTTTATCACTCCCACGCCCAAATAATGTTTCCACGTTAATGACCACTTTCCAGAAGCCAATTACCCTCAAGGTTATAGCTGACCCGGCTTATGTGGCTAGTCCCTGAATAACATTTTTATGCCTCCGCCACGAAGTGGCCGGAGGCATTATGTTTTCGGGTTGTCCGTCCGTCCGTCCGTCCGTCCGTCCGTCCGTCCGTCCGTCCGTACGTCCGTCCCGAATCCGTTTAGGCAATATCTTGAGAACCGTTAACCAGATTTGCTTCAAACTTGGTAAATGTGTGAATTGCATAAAACCAATGAAGTGTGTAAAATAGGGGTCAATTCTGATTGAGGTCAAAGGTCAAAGGTCAATGAACTTTGTGAAAAATTGCCCCAAATTGACCTTTTTCACAATAAAGCCAAATCCAAGGATCCAATTCTCATGAAACATGGTACAAAGATGGATCACTACTTGGGAATAGACTGGTGACATTTTTGATAAAATTCCTGAAAGTTCAGAGGTCAAAGTTCAATGAACTTTGCCAAAATTGGCTAAAAACTGCCCCAAGCTTTAAATTTTTCACAATAAATCCAAATCCAAGGATGCAATTCTCATGAAACATATCAAAAAGATAGATCACTACTTGGGAATAGACTGGTGACATTTGTGATAAAATTCCTGAAAGTTCAGAGGTCAAAGGTCAATGAACTTTGCAACAATTTGCTAAAAATTGGCCCAAAATTGATTTTTTTTCACAATAAACCCCAATCCCATGGTGTAATTCTAACCAAACATGGTACAGAGATGTATCACTTCATGGAGGTAGATTGATGAAAGGTTGAGTAAAATTCCTGAAAGGTCAAAGGTCAATGAACTTTGCCAAAAATAGCTACAAAATTGCCCCCAAAGTAATATTTAAAAAAAAATAAATAAATCAAGATCCAATTGTGCGATACCAACCAAACATGATACAAAGATGGATCACTACTTGAGGGAAGACTGATGATATTTTTGGTGAAAATTCTCAACGGTCAGAGGTCAAAGGTCAATGAACTATGCCAAAATTGGCTAAAAATTGAGCCAAATTTAACATTTTTCACATTGAATGCAAAACTAATGGTTCAAATCCAATCCAATTCTAACCAAACATGGTACAGAGATGTATCACTTCAGGGAGGTAGATTGGTGAAAGTGTGTGTAAAATTTCTGAAAGGTCAAAGGTCAATGAACTATACCCCTAGATTGGCTAATTTTAAACAAACTTGATACAAGGATGGCTTTAGACGGACTGATAAGATTGGAAGTCAAAGGTCAATGAACATTGCCAAACATGGAAAAACAGAATATGATATTTTCATTTCACATGGGAATTAAATGGTTCATTGCCCACCAAACAGGTTTTCTGAGAATAAATCTAAATAGAGTTAGCATAGAGGCGGAGGCATATTTATCGACTGCGCGGCAGTCGAATTGCTCTAGTTTGGAATTTAGGATGACGTAGGTAAGGTCCAGTTTCTGTGAGATTATCACACATCCAAGAAACTGACCTTCTGTGTGAATTTCACCAGAATTGTTTACTCCATACTTAAGACAGAAAGAGTAGGCCTACATATTTATAGAACTCAGATAGTTCAAGGCAGTTATTTCCTGAGTTATTTCAGGAGATTCATCAGATTCAGAGTTTGAGATTCATCATCACACAGAGTTATTCATCAGAGTTGTTTTAATATTAAATGTACTGCAACGTAATGTACCTCGAGTCCATGAGTCCTCCTTCAAGTTCAACTCAGAACTCAGAACTATCGACAACTTTTATACTTGGTCCCGCAACACCAACCCAGTACACGACAAAAGATATATCTATGAAAGAGAGTTTCAAAAGGCCACATAGACATTGCCAGTGAAAACCTTCTTAAATATGAATGCCTTGTGCTAATACCCATATCTTAAAAACCCAAGTACACTATAGTGTTTCATTTGTTTTGCAATGTTCAATATTTTTTTAATGTTCTGCATGCGACTACACATGATAATCGACAAAGTCTTTCCTGTTAAAAGCATAATAAATTGAGTATCTCATGTTGTTTTAAAAAATACCAAAGAGTTGTCAGACCCTGCTGATACACACATATATTTGTCATAATTTGCCAGAAAGTGACAAATCTAGGGAATTATTTCAAGGATTATTACAAAAATATGATGAAGTATCACAAATCCTGCTCCCCCCCAAAAAAATTGACATCATTTGACTTTTTGATGTTTAAATAAAATTGATTCATGTTGTACTTTCCAGAAATATTAAATGCTTTTTTGAAAACCTATTTTATTTTACTTCTGCTTTACCTTCATTTTATATTTACATTGAATGTGTCTTTGTTTTCTCCTGTCAACCCCCTTCCATATCTCCCCCTCCTCGTCCAGGTACAACCCTGCCGGTCAGCTCTTCACATTTGTCTTGACCGGGATGGACAACCTGCAGAGGTTTGGCTTCTGTCGGCATCCCCCTGGGGCCAAGACTGCTATATGTTTCCTTAGGTAGGTTCATACCCCCTCCCAAATCACCCCCCCCCCCCCCCCCGATCAGCACCCTCCCCTTCCCCCCTCTACCCCCTCTCATACTCTCACCCCACATTACAGGTAATTCATTTGTTGCAACACATAGTGTTAACCTGTTGGCTACAGTTAGATTTCCTGGCTTAGTGAACCCTGGTCCAGTTAGGATGCTGTGGAACTGCAGTAACCAAAGGGGTGAGGCTTAATCCTATATAGCCCAGGCTATTTTGAAATTGCATAGCCCGGGGGGAGGGAGGGGGGGGGGGGGGCAAGAACAGTCCCCCCCTAAGATTTTGACCGTTGATCATGCGATAGCGACGAAAATTGGCACGTACGCCACCCATGACGTAATCTCCACAATTCAATTATATTGAATAGCGTATTGATCGAACAACATTAATAAAATTTACATGCATAATGAAAGTGGTTATTTTAGTATGTTTTGCTTATTTTCTTAAAATTACATGATTTGTGCAGATGAACAAATGAAGGGGTAAACGGATGTGGAAATATGGAAAAAAAAATATCCAATTCAGTTCAATTCAAATGGGCTGTACAAAAGATGTCATGCTTGACAAGAATTGTACAATCATTTCAATACAATATGACATGGTTAAGATGACACATGTACTTGAACATGTCAGACTGGTGTAGGTTTGTCTAGGTGCGTAAACCAAAGAGTCATCCATCCCCTGATTGGTTTACCAGCAGTCTCCTATTAAGGGTAGGCATCACATTCCAAGATCATGACAGTTGTACTTTCTATTCAGCAAGGCAGAGCTTCAGTGCCCGACAGGGAATCTGAGGGCAGCTGAGGCCCCCCCCCCCTCTCCAACCATCCTATATCTACATTGTCTGCAAACATATTTGTGTCAAGTGTTTGTAGTTATAACACCCTCAGTACCAAACAATGATAGTCTCATGTCAAATACAACACATCTCCTTGCCAATGGGACAGAGAGGGTTGACACATTGCTTGGTATGGCATAGAATTTCAAAGTGGTGCTGTCATATGAGCATGTTGGCAAGACAATTGGCTCCAAAAATATTCACTCCAGTTAGAGGTTTAGCAGTCCGATATTGTCTATCAGGATAGTGTCGGGCATTCCCAATTACAGTCCCTGCTGTGATCAGCTGTGATCACTGCTGCTTGCTGTACCCGCATTGTTTAGAACCTGTTGTTTTGACAATAATGCTCAAATGACGTCACACTTTGGTACTCTTGGGGTGTTCGCTTCACGACAACATATTTTTAATGATATAAAAAAAGTATATACAGTATAACATTTTCTGGAAAGTGTGCATCTCCCTCTGAATGTCTGTTAATGTTTAAAGATGTATAAAAAAGGGACACTCAAAAGCACTCTAAAGATGGAGAACATACCCTTAAGATATGATGTATCTATAATGGTACCTAAAGTAATTACAATCACTAGTAAAACAAATAATGACTTTATCAAGGTGTTTGTTTTCTTGTCGATATCGATGTAACATTGTTATTTATATTTCTCTGCTGTTAAAAAAACAATATTCTTCAGTTTTTGTTCTGGGATAAGCAAGTTGTGTGTTGTATTTTCAATATTAATATAACTTTTCTCTTTATATTTATACTGTTAAAATAATCAACTCCTATTTAGATTTGTGTTCTTCTTGATGACCCTTGTTTGCCACAGCTACTTGCCATGGTTCGACATCTTCTACAAAGTACTCAACAAGCTGGCGAGCCTGAAGAGTAGTTGTGAGCCGGCCGCAGACGCTCTCCTCGAACAGCTCTATCAGCTTGCTGTGCCCAGTCCTGGCAAACAGCTGAGGATAACCGTCAATGACGGCAGCAGCACATCAGTGAGGGCAGCATTTTTTATTTTCGTGCTAAAATACCGTTGTCGTAATGTATTCACAATTACACCCCTCATTGATGTATTCCAGTTCGTTGATTGGTTAAAAGTGTGTCACATGACCAATAAATGGGTCAACTATTTTTGAGTGAGAGAGTGAATGAGCTCAGAGGGAAGAAAAAGACTATTTTGTGACATCATATGGAAAAACACATTAGAAAAAAGTCACCGGTTTCCCTCTGACTCAAATTCAGTACATTCCTTGTAAATGCGCAACAAGCAACGCGCATTGCTTTCACTTCTGTGGAGTGGCGGACTGCTATGGACGAAAGCGCAAAACAGTTTCAGGTCTCCGGTCTCTAGGCTAATGGTTTCAGAACAACCTGCCGAAACCTTCTCAAAATCTAGCGAGCGCTTTAATTAAGTCAATTTCTAGTTAGATTATTGGGAGGGAAGTTTTGATACAGTATCTTCTTCTATTTTCCGTTGTTTTTACAGTTTTATTTTTTTTACCTGCAAGAGGGACACTCTGTCTTTAATTCTCTATGTGCCCAGTTTGGAGTCTAAGTCTAATGCTCATTAAAATGCAAATAGGACAAGGCCATTTCATGCCTGATCATGTGTGAGCGGCCTGTAGGAAGCGCATTGTGCAAGTTACTAGTAATAGGATTACAGGATTTATTAAACCACTTCTATAGTTGTTATTGACTTGATAGAGATGAGTGCCCATTGGCAAACCAACCAAAGAAATCGTTAGGCCAATTGGTGAACAACCATTATATTTTCTGTGAGTCTAATATTTTGCGAAGCAGGATTTCTCAACAATTTCGCGAGTGGTTAAATGCGATCATGGAGTACTAGTACTATTACATGTAGTATATGTGCTCGTGCACATAATATTCATGTTTGTTAAAATGGCGAATAGCATCCAACTCCTAAAATTCACGAAAATGAAAGCCCAGCGAAATATATGGCGTATACAGTATCGGGTCAAACCAATCATTATTGTAGGTGGAAAACAGAAATGTATATCAGAATGCACTGGCAAAGTTTAATCTCCTCATTCAAATTCAAAGACAATCATTCAACAATATTTGTCTGCATTTCTGCCACTAAGAGAGGATCTTTCCTACAAATGTCAAAACTTGAGTTGCCCATGCATATTTGCCTAAGTATGAACCTATAATTTTCAATTCAATTTTCAATTTCCCATTAAATGAAATGAGACACAAACAATTTGCTGCTAAAATACACATATTCTTTATATCACTCCTTGATGTATTTCCATTGCAGGAGATGCTTCATACTTGCCCAGATACTACATCTACGCTACCTAGTATACCAGAAAATGTAAGTCCACTCAATTTTCTGAAGTAATACTTATTTTCTCTGAAAGTAATTGTCATTCTTGAATACAAATGTATTTGTAGCACTAGCACTAGGTCCTTACAAAAATTGAGCACAGCATTATTATCATTACCCTAATGAATACCCAAATATTCAAATCTATTGATATCTCTGGCTGTGGTTCTGTAATTATTTTTTTTGTGATGTGATTTCTTTTTGACAGCACATTCTTGTACATATAAAAGAAAGAAAACATGATTGTGAAGTAAGATGAGATGTATACAGGAATTTGTAAAAAAACACACAAATGTTCATCAACAATAACACATAGCTCAGTTCTAATACTTTTTGTTTTGTTCTCCCTAAATTTAGATCAATATGACTGAATATTTCAGTGCAATTACACCAGAGAACATGATCATCCTCTTTGCAAGGTAAGAAAGTATCATTTTTAAGGAAGAAAGGAAGGAATGGACAGGAGGAACGAAGGAGAGAGAATAAGCGAGTTCATAGTTCATAGCAAATTATTACTTGTACGAATTCGGGCCAATAGACCGGTTTACTAATGTATTCAAATTTACGGATGTTTCTTCCCTCGGGGCCTAGTGACGAGTTATTCCATTAACCTGTCCCTAACAATGGTATTTAAGTACTTGGAATCCACTTTGCATACATTAGTTGTTGCTATGTCGGGCAAACCTTGGGCAAGCTTTCCGGTTGTCAGGGGCTACCTTTGTTAAACTGGTATGCATAAAGTTTGAATATGTTAGTAAACTGGTCTATTGTACCACTCACAGAGTAAAATGGAATTTCCATAAATAGTGGACCACATTTATGTAGATATGACAACAGCGAATCAGCTCTGAGAAGGTAGTGAAAGAGCATTCCACCATGTGCACCTGCTTCTATTATTGATATGGGCACGCTGTAAAATAACACACCTACACAGCTTCGTGATCAAATCCCTAGTCCTTCTTGATTCAGTGGAGTAGCTGGCCATGGTGTAACTATGAACTGGCTTATTGTGAAGAAGAGAGAAAGAAAGAGAGAGAGAGAGAGAGAGAGAGAGAGAGAAAGAGAAAGAGAGAAATGGGCTAAGAAAGAATTTTATTAATTAAAATTCAGACAGTGAGAAAGAAAAGGGATTGTTAATGGAGAGATTGAGCGAGAAAATTGAGATGAACAAAGAGAGACAGCCAAACAGACAGACAGAGGGAGAGAGGCAGAAAGAGGCAGAAAGAGAGAGGGGGAGAGAGAGGAACAGATATGATATGAGAGATTCAAAGTATCTCAACTCATCACTTTTCAATTTTAATACCGGTACTGGTAGTCCTATCATTACAAATTTATTAACCTTGTGCAATCATGGTCTCTGCGATTTCTCTTGCTCAACAGTTTACTACATGAGAGGAGAGTGCTGATTACATCAGACAGACTACATAGGGTAAGACGTAATCAACATAATGGGCTGCAGGGCCCTCTCCAGGATTGGTTATGGGTGTGGTACAGTATACATGTAGACTCCACTTGGCATGGAGTTCCAAATCAACCTGATAGAATTCAGCAGATATGCTCAGAACAGAGATGAGTGGCACAGAAGGGTCACCTATGTCATTTAGATAACAGCACTAGTAGAACAAAATGGCTTGTTGGTCCAGGCCCCTGTCTTATAAAGAGTTGCGATTGACCTGAATCCATCACAAGTCTAATCCCCTATCTATTATATACAAAATTACAATTCATGGCAGTCGCAAGTCCAGTTGCGATCAGTCACAAATCTGTCTTTAAGACCGGGCACAGGAAAGGAAGATTAGGAAGCAGACGTTTGTACTGTATATACAATACGTATGTTGCAAAAGAAGTTTGACTTGTTTGCCTGAATAATGTGGGCAAGATATGCGTTCCATGGGCAAGCAATACTGGTGGGGGCACAAGGACCTTTATTCTGACGGTTGGATCAAAACATTGACTGGATACTTGAATAAATACTTGATTATCAACAATGATGTGTGAATTATTGATGAACAAATGTGACTGGCATATTAATAGTACTGTAAAACTGGTAATTTTCGCGTAATGTTTATGGCCTAGCGTGATCTACATCGATCAAAAGTCCAATCCCTGATGTATTATGTACAGAATTATGATTAATATTAATCGCAAGACAATTGCTAGTTGCTAACAATGCATTTCGCTGAATGTACTTCAGCAACTTACTAGGCTCAAGATAAGGTTTTGTCCATATGGTGCCATATGTTGTACATTTATGTGAAAAATTGAAATCTGACTACACCTGTATCTGTGTTCCTTGTTTTTTTCGCTGCTAGTTAACGGCATGCGTGCACGGAGCCGTGTCGATGTTGTACCCCCTCCATTGGCAGCATATCTACATTCCAGTCACCCCGTCACACCTCATCGACTACTGCTCCGCACCCATGCCATTCCTGATAGGGGTACACGCCTCTTTCATGGAGGTGAGTAATGAGGCTGATGAGCTTTGTGTGTTAACCTTTTCAGTACCATCATTTGATAATGTTATGTCAATTACAACACAGCGTATTGCCTTTGGGACTGAGAGAGTTAACCCTTTCAGTACCATCATTTGATAATATTATGTCAATTACAACACAGCGTATTGCCTATGGGACTGAGAGAGTTAACCCTCTCAGTACTTTCATTTGATAGTCCTTTGTCAATTACAATCCAGCGTATTGTCTATGGGTTGAAAGAGTTAAATCCTCTCATTTCATAAAAGCATTTAGGTATTAGATATTGACCAACAAATATTTCTTACTGAAGAAGAACTGGGCTTGCAAATGTTGATGTTAGCAGTAGTTGCCATAGTGCTTCCTGACACTTTGTGATGCTTTGTTAGAGCAGTTTAGTCAGAAGACAATAAAATAAAGTTAAATGTTCTTTGCATGTTTCCATGGTGAGAGTGTACTAATAAATACTATTTAGAAAATAGTAAAACTTTTGGTAACACCATGTGGTTGTATTCTTTCGGATAATTGACCCACTTATGGGGTGAAGAAAGGAAAAGGAAAGTGAAAAGGGGATAGGTGATTTTTATATTTTAAAACACTTGCACAAGACTATTTTTAGCTTTATTTTTTGGTGTTTTGAACCGAAAATAAATGGGATGAAATGGAGGTAGAAAAAGAGGGTGGGTGGTGATTGAGAGTTGTGAACTCATCACAAAGTAGTTAAACAGAGAAAAAAAAGGAGAAAGAAATGAGAAAAGTGTATAGAAGTTATAGTAAGTTTTGCAACTAACTATAGGTTTCTTTTAAAATCTGAAAGAGAGAGTATCAGTCTCAACGTTTTGGGCAGTGTGCTCTGTCCGTCATCCAGAGAATAACTCCTAATGTAAGTAAATTGGGCAAAATACAATGGTGACATTTTTTACTACGACAAGTTTTCTTATTCATATATGCGCAGTAACAGTTTAGTATGTTCAATTCAGGTAGTCTTGCAAAAGGTCCCTATTGGCTCTTGAGTCAGGCGAGAGTGGAAAATATATTAAAAAGCTGTTTGACGGTTGAATATAACTTTGTGCTGAACACTTGTGGACATATCAAACAAATGCCCTTGAAAGCTCTCAGTGGTGGTGATTCAGATTTTGACAAATAAGTGGCTTTCATACAAACTCTTAAAATTTGTCCGATTTCCAGCACAAAAATATTACTTGTCTGTTAATTTTGTCTTCATTTCTATAACCTGCTCTTGACGTTAACCCATTGCTCTAGGTTTGAATTTCTGGCTTTGTGAACTCTAGTCTAGCTAGGATGTCAAAATTTCTTATGAAACTGCAGTAACCAAAGGTTAGCGGTTTAATTGTGTCCTATAGAGTATAGAGTATTTAAAGTTTATTCATATCCTGTCATCTATTGTCCAAACAGCAGTCGTGCTGCTTAGTATCTGAGTGGAAAAAACCCACCCCGCGTATATGAGTACTCTGGAAAGAACGAGTTTAGGTTTATGAACTCCATGGATATCTCTTTCACCATTACAGCAAGTCAGAAGGATGGCGCTGGATGAAGTAGTGATTCTGGATGCTGACAACAACTCAATAGAGACGCCGTTTGACGATTTGCAGTCCCTTCCGAGCGAGGCAGTAAGTCCAGTTTTAAACCTCTTACATTTTATTCAGGGTAATCCAAGCATGTGAACGTAGTCCTCTGCTTGACTCTGATTTCAGCTAAACTGCATGGCTACCATTCACAAAGATGTTAAGTTTAGTCTTTAGTTAAAGCAGAATTAGCGCATATACTTCAAGTAGGTCCAACAATGAACAAGTGTGTTCTACTTCGGGTGCTAAATTCATGCTAGTTACAATGGTGAGATGATAGTTATTTGCTTAAGCTTTGGTTTAACATGGTCTAAATCATAGCAACTAGAACGAATTTCACACCCTGAGCGGAACATGCACATTCTTGTTATTTGACCTTAGTGGATGCACTAATCAAACACACTTATTTTCTTAAATACCACAAAATTTGCTTAACCGTGGACTAAATCCTAAATTCCTTTGGGAAACCGGGCCCCCAAGTTTCAAAAGACTATTTTGATTGTGTTGCATAGAACTATGTAGCTCACAATCGATGCAATGTTTTTTATTTCATAGTAATTACAATTTATCATAATGTACAATTGAGTTTGTGTGTATATACTTAGTATTACCAGTAATTAAGAGAAGATTGACAGAAATCATCTGCTTAAGACTTTTCACAATGACTACTTTGTAAAATCGAGGAATAATTCTTGCTTAAAATCAGACTTCCTGTGTATGACAGGGACTTTCAAAGTTTACTCAAAATGTTGGAAATATGAAGTATTTATTTATTGTTATATTTCTTTGATTTCTTGACACCTATAGGTAAATCAGCTCAAGCACAATCTGAAGAATTCTAGTCAAGTCAGCGGCGACGGAATGGCCAGATCCTTCCTCAAGACGATAGTTTGCCTTCTAGGCAGCTATAAAGAAGCACTCCAGCTAGAGGTAACGTGGAAGTGATTGATGAATTCTTTCCCCATGAACACAGCCTTTTGTTAAGCAGAGAAAATGTGGAAAGGTAGCCTTTGAAATGTTGTCTGCATAACAAAGACCATGTTCATAATGTCTATACCACATATAGGGGAGAGTCGTCTCATACTACACAGCGCAGCCACGTTTGGGTTTTGTTTGCAGTCATGTCTTTGTACACTAGACCGGAAGCGGACATGACTACAAGCAGAATCCAAATGTGGCTGTGCAGTGCATTATGGGTAGACTTTCCCCTCTTTGCGTTAAAGGTGGTGCATTTTTTTTTTTGGCAACAAAACAAAATGATTTAAAACTCCGTACAAATCACAAGAACATCAAAAAAAAAAATGGAAAATTAAAGTTGATGCAAACAGCGATATCATTCTTTTGCCTCTATAATGATGTATTATGACACACAAAATATCACTGCAAGCACCATTGATCACTTAGTTAATTTGATGGGGATGTTCAAAATGAAATCAGTGTAAGGTCTGCAAGCATTAGACTAAACTTTATTTATAGATGACCTGCCAACAAATGTAGAAGTCAATGTAAATCCAATGATATTCATTGTTCCAATTCTCAAAAAATTTATTTTCTTGTACATTCAGTGGTATTGTACAACTTTGTATTCCAGACCTGCAGAAGACATAAACCAAGTTTAATACAGCCTGTAACTTTTATCATTAATCATATCGACCATTTTGAATGATTTTTTTCACTGGATGGCATTGGTCAGATAGTGTTAACCAAGTTAGTGTTAACCAAGTGTTAACCAAGGCCAGTTCATAGCTAATGACTCTTACTCATATTTGTAATTATACTGACTGTTTGAATTATTCTTTCACAGGATGGCAGTGGTCAGATTGTGTTTGACCGAGACCAGTTCATAGCCAACGGCTCCAAGCATGAGATGTCTTTCAGGAATAACGTGCTACAGCTCCAACATTTCACACAGGTATAAAGAAAAAAAGATTGGCCCCATTACATAAAACTTACTTTTAATGGTAACTCTGCTGTCAATGGTAACTACCATGGTTACATTATTTGACATCCAATGGAATTCCAGGTTTCCACAGAAATTGCCATTGGTAGCAAAGTTGCCATCAATGGTAAGTTTTATGCAACAGGGCCCTGGTCATAGGAAATAGATAACATTCTCTTTACATGTGTTGCACAATTATGACAATGCTGTAGTTAATCACCCACAGACTCATATGCTTTAATTCCACATGTACCACTGATAGATTTCTCAAAAACTAATACACACAAGACTTGTAGAGCAGCAGATTATCTGGCTTACAAGGGGTTAATTGAGTTTATTTTCTTTTACATCTGTATCGAAGAGGGCGAAAATTAGGTTGAATTCTACTCCTTTTTTTTCCCATTTCTCTTTCCCACACAGTAGGGCGTTTTATTCAATAAAGCTTCAGCTTTCATAGTCAATATACAAAAATTATCAGCTAATGAGAGTTTAACAGTAATACAACAATAACTGATAATATACAATCTTGCCATGAAATTTACAGTACAAAATACATAAACAAATATATAGAGATCAGAGAGATAAAGATGCAAAATAGTATCTAACAAGCTGATTAAAAATCTTTTTGACATTAAAAAGATAAATGAAATTTTACCAAAGAAACTTGCCTCAAATTTTCACATGAAATAGCTTTCTCATACAAAAAAAATAATGCTTTACCTCATTGAGGATTTTCTGTGGCATAAGGCGAATTCCAGCCAATTTTACTTGCTTCTATCTCAATTTTGTGGACTATTACAAAGTCATGTTCAAAGCATAGTGTCGCCATATCAAACACTAAGCTGCTTGAATAGCACCAGCTCTTGATGTCATGAAAATACTTCTTAAAAACTAGTAAACAAGCATTGAGATCTGTATCAATAAATGTAGTCCTTAACTAAATAGCTATTTCTACTTCATTTCAACAAAAACAAGTTCTCACTCTTGTTCTTTCTATAACTGGTGCTGGATAAGGAATGAAACTCTTATATTCATCAAAATGTGTAATTGAGCATTCTGTATAAATGATTGAGCTCAATATTTCAGTTTGCATTTGTGATGAATTCATACTTTCCTGCAATCTTGTTTGTTTTGCACCATTAGTTTGTAGAGAGTCGGGTGACGGCTCTGAATGAGGACAGGATCATCGATGATCTATTTGAAGAAGAGCTGGACTCTCGCATTGCTTCAGGTGAGTGCTGTAGTCTCTGATCAAGGCTGAAGGGTGTGGTGTGTTTCTTTCTCATGCATGGAACTTCCAGTTACAACAGTTTTTGTTGTATCTTGGGTGATATAAATGTTAAAATGCGACAATACAGTTTTCTACCAGCTAGTATTGTTTTGTTGTATCTAGGATGATATAAATGGTAAAATACAACAATACAATTTTCTTATCTAAAGAGAGCGGTGTGGCTTAATTCTCTGTACTGCATACAGTAAAAAACCAAAAAAATATATTTTTACCTGATCATGTACACCCTGCAAGTCCTAAGAATGCCTGAAAAGTCTGGAAATGTATTATATAGGGTTGAAATGAAATTAATACAGTTGAAAAGATATCTACTTATTAGATTTAATAGACAGTGAGTAAGTTTCCTTCATACGTAATAAAAAAAAAAAAAAAAAAAAAAATACAGGGGAATAATGCACCACGCAGTGATATCCAGATTTTTTGTGCAATCATATCTGCTTCAGGGGTGGTGTTTCAAAAATCCACAGAGATAAAATTTTTATCTCCCTTAAGATTCAATGTCCTTAAAATATTTTGTCTTTGGTATTCCGAAAAAATTTTTAGGAAGATTTTAACTAATATTAATGAGCGCATGCCCTGCGCTCTCTATCTCCGAGGCAGCCTGTAATAAACGTCCTTTCATGTCTTTTGCATACATTAACACCATCAAGCTGATGGTGTGATGTCATGAAACTAAAAGGGACATTGCGCAGCGAAGTCTATCAGCACGCCTTATTGCATTTGATGCGCCAATGTGCAAAAAGTTGAATGCGCAAATTATTTTTGCATGTCATGCAATGGGCCTAGGCGCGTACGTCTGGAGATAAAATTGCTTGGGAGGAGTTTTATCTTTTATCCTAACTTTTTTTTCTAAGTACGCTTCAGAATACAGATTTATCTCATTTGCATAAAAATTGTATCATGGAGGCTCATTTACATAAAAATTTTTATCTCTAGCTCATTTAACCCTATGAAGCCCGGCTGTTTTGAAATTGCATAGGTTCCTCCATAAAGAATTTGGTAGGGTAAGGGTTATTTGTTTTGCTGATTTCTTCAGGTTCCTCCAAGCTGCAAGAGGGCATTAAGCGGAAGCTACAGCAGGCCAAGGCCAAGAGTACCGTGTTCTACGGTAAGATCAAGGACAAGTCGAGAGACGCCAAAGACAAGGTAAGAATGAGAAGAAGGAAGAGAAGAAGGAAGAACTGTTCAATCACCACCGCACTAGAATAAACTAGTCATTGCCATGTTTCATACAATACAGCTCCAAGCTTTAATTGTAACTTACCATTGATTGTGAATACATTGGCGACGGTAGAGCAGCGTGGTTCAAATCTTAGAGAGTTTATCTCTCAATGGCAAGGCCATGGGTTCCAGTCCTACACAAGTCCTTGCAAAAGAACCAGTGTTATGTGTTTTGGCACCTCTCCCTTTGTAGAAAAACACCCTGTCCCTAGGATAGGACGTTAAATGGAGGTCCCATGTTTAGAAGAGCCATACTCTATGCATGTTAATGAACCCACAATACTTCTTGATTAAGAGCAGAGTGAAAACCTGGTGGAGCTGACAGAAAGACTATCATGCAAACTGGGTGAGACATGCCAATCCCCTGTGGTTCACCCTAGAAAGCTATTTAGCCTACAAACAGTATCAAACAGGTACTGTACTCTGAATGCCATATGAAATGAAAAACCACGGTGATATCTGGGCCCCATTGCATAAAACTTACCATTAATGGTAACTTTGCCATCTACCTTGGTAACATCGCTGGACAGCAAATCAAACTCAAGGTTTCCATAGAAGTTGCAATTGGGAGCAAAGTTACTTTAAATGGTTAGTTTTATGCAATAGGGCCTAGGTGTGATCATTTCACAACATTATAGTTGAGAAGTAATCCCTGTAATTCTCGATTAATTTGCTTATGTCTCGCAAATATTTATAATATAGGTAACACTCATGCATCTCAATGAAACAGTTATGTTAATGAGTCAGTTATGACAGTCAGTGTCCATGCCAGGTGGTTTAGCTTTGTGTATTTTCTGTTTGTATGACTGATGCATAAGTATGACGCTGAGTACTTTCGTATTATCCGACATTATTGCAGAAACATCGTGAAGGAAGCAAAAAGGCAAGGTTTTATGATCTTCCAGGCATAGGCAAACAAAATGTCTTGTGCACTATCTACACTGTAAGACAGGGTGTCCCATGTGCAAAAGTCAATGAAACTTGGCAGGAATCAGCAGCAAACCCTAAGGTGTATGAAATCTCAGTCAAAGCTTCACAAACATTTTCAGGAAAAATTTCAAGAAAAACTATCCTTGTTTGTGTTTGAAATGCATTGGCCATAATCTACAGTTATAATCGTATTGTCCCTGTCAGGGTGCGATGCAAGCAATGCTCCCATTGAACGCATTCACTGTGGAGCCAACTGTCACAGACCATAAGGCTCACTGGTCTCTAGGGTATAGGTTTCGGGCGATCCCCCCAAAACTTCTCCAAAATCTAGCGATTGCTACAATTTCGCTTTAAGTCAGTTTCCAGTTCTGTTATTGGTAGGGACGTTCTAATACAGTACACTCTTTCATTATCTGTGGTTTTTACAATGTTTGTTTTATTTATATTGACGTGCAAAAGGGACACCCTGTCTTTAAAGTATTAGACTAGCATGCTAAGCTTGCAGTGCGGAGGGGCCTCTTCCGCTACACACTAAGATGTTGCATGCTCTATACAATGACACTACTTTTCAAAATCACATTCATTTCGATCACCACTGTGCTTTAGTATATGTATATGGTAATTTGGGATGCTGTTTTGTTGCTGTCGCATACTAAGCTGAACTTGTTCAATCTGTCCTTGCGGTCAGTTCTATTTTTCCTTTAGGGGAGAGGCTTTAGGGCGTACTAACATGAAGTATTTTCTTTTTTAAACCCTGAGTACCATACCAGGTAGTATTTTGTGCCACATTTGTAACTGTTTTTTTGTTGGATTAGACACAATTGGACAGTGTTCAAATCGTTGTAAGGTACACTGTAGGGCATTGGGAAGAATTTTGAGGTGCTGCTGTTTTTTAACGCTTAATCTTGTCAACACGCAAGTTCGGAATGCTATTTCGTAGAAGATTCGGCTGAGCACGCACATTTCGTTCTCTCTTTAATGCTATCGTACACAAACTGCCAGTGCTGAATAAACCAGGGAGATTTTTATTTTTGCATTTGATATTTCTTTCAAATGTCCTAGAGCTGATTTAGTCAAGGACTAATAAAAAAGGAGTTGTATGATTCTAGATTGCTTTGAGCTTTATTAAATTTTACACAATGTGTGTGTGTGTATGTGTGTGTGTGTGTAAGTGTGTGTGTGTGTGAGAGAGAGAGAGAGGGACAGACAGACAAAGACATGGATTAGGGGAAAGAGAGATAGAGATTTTAACTTTTAAAAATTTGAATGTTTTTTTTTTTATGTTATTTGTGATTTTGTTGTTTATTACCTAAGTACAAATGTACAGTTGAGCCCAGAAGTTTACATACACCCAGGAAATTCAAGGAAAATTTAACCCTTGCCAAATGTCATTAAATTTACTGTATCTTATAAAATATTTGTGCTATCATGACAAATATCAAATAAATAAGTATGTCATGCCCCTTTATCACATCAATTTGTTATCAGGAGCTGAAAAAAATTAGGTGTCATTTTTCCCCAGAAAATGGTCATATTTTAGACCAATTAAAATTTAAAACTAGACAAAAACATTTCATGTTTGTGATAGTTACTTCTCAATACAAACATTTCCGATCAAACTTTTTTGTTCAGTGGTAACATATCATGATAGGAAATGTAATATATATCACAGATTTGACATTTGTATATTTCTATGAAACAATGTTCGAAAATATAATAACAAACAATAGAATACATTTGGCACAAATACTACTTTTTTCTTCAAAGAAAATTCCAACTGAAATATAATTTAATCCCAATGGCATTCCAATCATGTGAAAGAAATTGATACGCTCTTTCATATGATACCAAATTCGTCATGGTAGTATTTATATTTCTGAAGCTTACATGTAAGTAAATTTTATGATGTTTAGCAAGCGAACCAATTTCACTGAATTCCATGGGTGTTTGGAAAGTTTTGGCCTCAACTGTATGTGTTCTTACATGTTTATATCAGTGAATACTGGTAATCCATTTGAAACATTGTATCCATGTTTGTATGTTCGTACCACTGAATTGTGGTGTGGTTACTACATGGGGGTCATGTAAACATTTCAACTGTTGTTGTGTATGCAGTAGACAGGACAAATAAGAAAGCAAAGGTACATAAGGAATGATGCAGTCATATTGTGGATTGCCTTGCCTTGAATCTACATTGTGTGTCCATTTCAGAGAAAGTGAGAAAAAGAGATAAGAGAGGGAGAGAGAGAGAGAGGGGGAATGAAACAGAGAGAAAGAGAGAGAGGGAGAGAGAGAGGGAGAGATAGATAGAGAGAGAGAGAGAGAGAGAGAGAGAGAGAGAGAGGGGGTGGGGTGACAAAGAGGTAGTGAGAAGGAGAACAAAAGTACTGGGAAAAAAGTGGAGAAAAAGGAAGTGAGAAAGTGAATTTGAAAAATCAAGAGAAAGAGAGAGAGAGAGCATGAAAAAGACATAGATAATGTCGTACTGTGAATCGTCTGTGCTTCCATATCATGTCGAATAAGGTGTTCTCAATGAAAATTCACACAGAAACATTTTGCTTTTACTGCTTGCCAGTATTGCGTTTGTATTTAAAATAGGAAATATAAAAAGTGGCAATTTTTAAACTATTGCTATGGCAACATTCCATTATCATCAGACTGTAGACAATGTGATCCAATGGGATTATTGTGACAGTATCAAAATGTGAGAGTGTCAAAATACTTTGGTGTGAACGAACCTATATCCATCATCCAGCAAGTTTTGTTTACATTGTCTTTCAACATTTCCTCGCATGCCACACACCGTGTATAGGTCATCAATGCAGGTGTCCCGTTTAAAGTGCCTGTAAGTCATCCCACTCTATGTTCTCTTATCACGTATTGTTCAGTATTATGTCACCTAAATGTCATTCTCTCTCATGTTTTCTTCAGTAATATGTCACCCAAATGTCATCTGGCTTTAAAATTGTGTAATACTAGGTGTTAAAAAAACATATTTGACACTCTTGAGAAATAATAACAAAGTTTCAACTCAAATCAAGCCAACATTTAACCAATTACTCACGGTGAGATGTCCTGGCTGGATGTGACGTACATAAAAGAAGAATTTTCAGGAAGGCTGTACCAATGGTGCCAATGATGTCCTGGAGAGTTGTTCCTGGCAGTGAATACATGTCAAATGACAGGTCCTTTCTTAGAAGCATTGAAAAGAATAAATGAATTGTGATGGCAATTGCTAGTGGGTTCACAGCTTGATTTGAGTTGTGAGTTTTTTGTTCTTATTTTTGAAAAGTGCCCAATGTTTTTTTTTGGAACACCTAGTCCTTTTGCACTGTACAAAGTGGGGTATGATGAGCTTGAGATAGACTTTCCACTGATTGCACTTAAATTTAATAAGCCAGTGCGTAGTTGCAATGTGGGCATGATAATTGTTGATACAAATGACCTCAGGTCAATTGTACCACTCACAGAGTAGAATGGACATTCACTAGATGGTCGACCACGTTTATACTCATTTTCATGCAAATATGACAGCAGTAATTCTGCTGTAAAAAGGCAGTGAAAGAACAGTCTGCAGTCTAGTAGTATTTGATTCAGTGGATTGTCCAACGATGAGGTAGCTACCAACTGGCTTATTCAATGCAATGAGCTTCATATGTCTCTGCAAATTGATTGCAATCGATTGCTATCAGCTGGGAAGTTGATTTGCGGCTCCAATGTAGGCTACATGTGCTGTGGTAGTGTACTGTATCCCATGTGATTTGTTTGTTTTCCAGGGCCCTATTTCAGCGTAAGTTACCCATGACTTTATGCACGACTGGTGACCTGTTCTTGTACTAAATGAGGTACCCCAATATGTTACTGTTTTTTTTACAAAGTGGGAGTGAATTTCCTCCAATCATAATCACATTTGACAAATTATAAACTTTGCATTTAGATGCTGGTTAACAACAAGAATTTTAATCTACAAAGATCAGATTTCAACTTTAGCCAATGGGAATAAAAATCACTGAGAATCTGATTTGGCACAAGAACAGGTCACCAGTCATGTGTCAAGTCATGCATAACTTACAAACAGCTTGGTGAAACACCCCTTAGATTGTAGACATGTTCATGTACTTTACAAAAGTGCAATGTAGCAACTGTATCCCTGTTCGTACATACCATATACCGCTATTATTACCGATTCTTATTGGCAAGCAAATTCCCAGCGAGCAGCAAAAGCACCGTTCATATACACCCAAAAGCCTTAATATTGCGGTGTTTTGGACAGCTGGACTCTCTCCAAACCGATGGTGACATGTTCCGCTCAGCCATATGACTGGTGAGATTAGCTACCCACATGCCAGAGCACAATTGCACAAAGCGCAACATTTACGGCTATTTTTTTGGCCGCAGTTTATAAGATTCGCGTACCGCAATATTGCAGTATTGTACGTCTCAATCCGCGAAATAGCCACAAAATTAGCGGACAAAAGGAGGAAGCAAATACCTATGAGTTATTTCCATTCATATAGGCATCTATCGGTAATGCATCAGCAAAATTGCGCCTTTTTTGCGGATAGGCGGTGTATATGAATGGGGATATTGATGTAAACCTGCATGCATATGTGTACCATAGAAAATTATGTTTGTGTGTGTAAATGTAGAAGCATGTATTTGGGGATATCATTGTGGTTAAAATCAATGTCTACCAGCTATGATATAACAATTGTTAACAATGACTGCACTATACAAACGGGGATATCTTGTACAGTGCACCAGATACCAGCACGGCATACTCATGATGATGATGATGGAATTTGCATGTGCAACGACATGTACAATATAGGAATTTACTACACATTACATGCACGTCTTGTCTGATACAAAACACTTAAGATATTGAGCTTCCACTATTTACACAACAAGTTTATCAGTTACGTGTGTCATAACGGTATGTGTAGTCCCTTGTATTTCTGTGTAATATCGCATCAAATTGCATACCAGAGTGGTCATCATGATATTTCAATGTCATATTCTATTCAAGTGATACTTTATTTTACAATGTTTGTATGGAAGGTAGTGTGAGGATTTGAAGAACGAGTATTAGAAAGTGTTTGTCCTAAATTTGTATACCGGTAGGTCTTAAGAACATGGGGCTGTAAAAAGGAAAAGTTTAATATGGGCTCTATGGGATAAAAATAAATATTTTCTCATTTTTTAAAAATAAGATCCTTAGTAATTCACCCCCTTTCAAATAATAAAATTTGTTCAATTCTCCAATAAATTTATAGGATACTCATTCCAATGGTGGATTTTTTTTTTTTTTTTTAATTTGTTACTATTCATAGGGAACAGCAGTATAAGGCATGGAAAATAACTGTTGAACTGTGTGCACTTGTATATTGTATGCCAGTTATGCTCTGTCCTTGTGCAAAGCTTTTGAAGATTGAAGAAGAATGTAAATAAACAAATATGTTGGTCATGAATGTGCACAATAAAAAATATAATGTATGCTGCGCTCTAATGGTAACTAACTTAACCCATTTACTACTGGAACTGGGTATAGCCGGTCCCTAGAAACATTCCGACGTCAGCTTGTTTGAACTCTGCTTTAAATACTTTGTCATTATATTTGAATGCAGTTGATGTGTGCAATCAGTAGTCAAAGTGTTTAGCTAGCGTTCAAGATCCTATTTGTAGAACTTCCTTGGAGAAATGGTGTTTCAGAAGGCTTCATGTAAAAAATTGTATATTTGTCTCGGAAGGTATGTTTATACCACAGTACACCTTGCATGCACTGGCAGCACCTTTTTTTTTTTTTTCTCCAATGGAGACACAATGGCAATGCTCACAAGCAACCATTTATGATTGATATTCACCCTTTGTCTATCAAAAGTGTGACACACAGTTTACACATGTTCATTGGCTGGGCATCTCAAAATAATCTTGTTTTAGGCTGTGCACGCTTGTCTCAAAAATTTGTAGCAAAGAGGTTAAGCCTACTGTATTAAAACAGTATACTGACACCTACAGGTTTCACAGTTGTAGTGGGGTACTGCTTAATAAGCAAATAATCAACGTTGGTTTCAGGTGAGGGGACGAACTATCACTTCCGAGGCGATCTGGATGTGGCTATCTATCCGAGGCGCAGCTGAGGAAAGATAGCGTATACATTCAGATTGCCGAGGAAGTGATAGTTCGTCCCATCACCTGAAACCAAAAGTTGATTATTTGCTTTATATTCCACATCTGAAACCAACTATCTATACCAAAAATGACAATTTGACGTACAAAAGTAATGTTTACTTCAATACCTAACCCCAAGCTGCTGCCATGGGGAACATGCGTTAGGATGCGCATTACTAGGACGCGTAACGCGTCAGGAGGAGCTACTGTTGATAGTCCGAGTGTAATGAACTTTTATTTCGTGCGTACTAAAAATATTGATCACGCGTTAGGACTGTGAGGGGTGAAGAGATCAGCGAAACCAAAAAGTACTATCACCTTCAGTGTAACAAACTTTTCTTCTCAGGTGATCAGATGGGCAAAGCTACGCTTTATCATGTGATCAACTCTTGACCAATCATATAGCAACATTCTTAGTATGTGGAATACAATATTGGCTATCTTTTAGTGGATAGAAGCTTGAATATTAATCAAATAATTGTAACAAACTGTACAATATGAATTGTGAACCATTTACCTGCAAGGAATAATACAGTACTCCAAAGAACACACAGTTCTCCAGCCCATTTGTGTGTCTATCACATATCCAAAAATCCCACAACAAACACTTTCCAACTAGAATTTAAGTTGTCCATTTTTAAATTATTACATTTTTGTATATTTTGTTTGCGTTCCAATATGTTACTCTCTATTTTAATGTTGGTATTCTATCAAACTTATCTGTGTGGGCCTATGAATGTGATGATCTTGCAAAATCGTATTTGTTGTTTGCTTTATGTAAATTTAAGAATGCTTTGCTGGTAGTTATGACTTGTCATGTTCTCTTGATACCACTAACCATGAAATGATAAATAGTTAGAAAACTAACTTTCATATAAATTTGTGATATACATTTATGAGAAGAGCGTATCAAGGGGCCAATTTGTCACAAAAGAAAGCGTTATTTGAAGCATGCTATTCAATGATGTGAGAGGGGGAATGAAATCAAGAGGAACAGTTATGTTTAAAATCATGTGACCAAGAAAGGATGAAAATGGAAATGAAGAAGGCAAGGATGGAGGTTAAAGGGCATGTACTGTACTGGGAAGGCAAAAAAAGCCTTCAAAAGGTAATTTTTAGCAATCTTCTTGCCAATGGTCTTGAATTCATGTATTGTCCATTTTAGAAGCTTGCTGAAAGTCATTTGCCCTCAAATGATCTACATTTAGAGTAATGAGTGATTAAATCACAAATCCTCAAAATGTTCGGGCCGAACATTTTGAGGATTTAATCGTTAATCATTAATTACTCCAAATGTGGATCATATGAGGGCAAATAACTTTCAGCAAGCTTCTAAAATGAACAATACATGAATTCAAGACCATTGGCAAGAAGATTGCTAAAAATGACCTTTTGAAGGCTTTTTTTGCCTTCCCAGTACAGTATATGCCCTTTCACAGGGAGACAAAGAAAAGAAAGAAGAAAATAGGAGGAAAAGGAGAGGAAGCAGGCGAAGAAGAAGAAGAGAAGTAGAAGATTGAATAATGAATATACAGGAAAAGGTGGGATTAAGAGGAGAGACAATGGGGTGAAGTGAAGTGATGTGTAAAAGAGGAATGAAACACAAAAAAGAACAGGAGAAAAAAGGGGATAACATTAAGAAGGGGGTAGGACTGACAAAATTTCTCATAGAAGAAGCATTACAACAATGATAAGCTATCATAAGATGACAATATGAAACCTAATCCTTTCTAAGAAACTTAAAATTCAGTGCAAATCATTTGTTTTCAAAACCATTAACTATTCTGTCATAACATTGTATGTACGGTTCTGTGTGTTCGGCATCCTCTCCTAAGTTCATCCATTTGAAGTTCCAATCACCATAAATCTTCTCTTTTTCCTGCTTTTCACATCCATTATGCCACATTCCTCTGTTTGTGTGTCTTTCATCAGGTGACAGTGAACCCTCAAGCAGTCAAAGACGCTTTTAACCAGGTAATTCGCTGGATAGCCCTATAGCCACACCCCAAACAGGTGCTACTGTACAGTGGCCACACCCCTAATCTGGCCACGCCCCTAAATAACTACAAAACAAATTGCTGGAAGGCTTGCTGTGAAAATATTTGGTCATTGCTGTCCTTGTCAACAAAATGTCTATAAAGTTCGCGTCTTCAGAAAATTTTGGGAGCAATGCAGATGAGTGCACATATGGGACTTATTGGAAATACCAGCAATCTTTTGCTTTAACCTCTCAGATTTCTATGTTTTTTTCACTGAATTTTTTTTTGACAAGGGACAAGCTGGATAGTTCTTGCTCTATCAATGGAGTTCTTGCTGGAATTCTTTTGCAGGGAAAGATATGTACAAAAAAATTAGCATTGTAGAAAAGTAACCTCACTATTAAATTTGGAGCAGTGGAGCATGAACTGTACCAGCTGTAGAGTGTACAGTTGGGATTTGTCTTAACCAATTGTTTACCAGATAAATTGCCACAATGCACATGAGAGTTAAACGGGTCTGGGCCCTATTTTACCGAGATGTGCGTATGTTACACCCAACTTAAAGCACGACTTGTGACCTGTTCTTAAGCTAAAGGAGATTTGTTCCTGTGTTAACATCGTGGGAGTTAATCTCCTCCAATCATAATCAAATTTGATAAATTATAAACTTTATATTCAGAAACTTGTTAGCAATAAGAATTTTAATCTACAAAGATCAGATTTCAACTTTAGCTGATGGGAATCAAAATCATTGAGAATCAGGGGGGTGTTTCACCAAGCTGTTCTTAAGCTAAGAATGACTTTATGCACGACTGGCGACCCTTTCTTGTGCTAAATGAGATACCCCACTTTGTTCCTGTTTTAACATAGTGGAAGTTTATTTCCAACAATCCTAATCAAATTTGACAAATCATAAACTTTGTATTCAGACACTTGTTAAAAACAAGAAGTTTTATTAGATAAACATCAGATTTGAACTTTAGCTGACGGGAATCAAAATTATTGAGAATCCGATTTAGCACAAGAAAGGGTCACCAGTCGTACATAAAATTGTTCTTAGCTTAAGAACAGCTTGGTGAAACACCCCCCCCCCCCCCTGATTTGGCACCTAAGAACAGGGCCCCGTTGCATAAAACTTACCATTAATGATAACTCTGCTATCAATGGTAACTACTATGGTAACAATGCTTGACAGCCAATCAAATTCAAGGTTTCCATAGAAGTTACTATTGGAAGCAAAATTACCATCAATGGTAAGTTTTATGCAACAGGGCCCAGGGCACTAGTTGTGTGTTAAGTTGTGTGTAACTTTCACACATCTTGGTGAAAAAAGCCCTGGGTTTGCTAAATGATGTTCTCTGAATCCTAGACCATGATTAGCAGCTTCACATGGTTGTACTGACCTGCCATACATGTAGAGTACTGAAGTATGATGTCACAATCATGAGCATGCTGTCATGACAACTGGTTCTACTTTATGTGGATAGAGCAAGCGGTAGTGCTCTCGTTAGACTGCAAAATCAGTCTCTGTTATGCTGTTGGCTCGGCAGAGATTGCATCTGGTACCTATGAACGCTAGATAACTTTGAAGGGTATGTCAAAACACATCCTGTTGTTAAAAAATGCACAGAATGCAAATTATTCTTGTCCAGGCTCTCGCTAACGTTAGATGTGCATTTGGTATTGGTGGTAAAACAGATTTTTTGGCACAAAAAAGGGTCAGGTTCGCATGTGTTATTGTGTGCTAGTTTGTACACATTTTTTTATGGCGCTAAAAACATTTTGCATGCAGTTTTTGTGGGGCCTCTAGACAGTTTTGACATGGTGTGCATACCATGTAAAGTCAACACTAGCAAGATACGTGATGAACTAGGATGATCATGGGGTGACTCTCGATTAAGAGCGCAGCCTGACGCTAGCCTGTCAGGCCATGTCGGACTAGCAAACAAACCTCATATTTGAGCGATGCTTTTGAGAACCAAGATCCTGCATAATGTTGGATGTGACAGCATCACTTCGGTACTCTGTTGGGCTTCAATGATGTTCTTTTCATACATGTATACACTACAGCTCAAAGGAATTGGCATAGGGAAAGGGAAAGGGAGGAAAGGGAAGGACCCGCAGTTTTAAATCGCTTTATATTTTGTCCAGTTCAGCATGAAACATGATGCTTTTTATGCTAAAGCATCATGTTTCATGCTGAACTGGACAAAATATACTGCGGTTTAAAACTGCGGGTCCATCCCTTTCTTCCCTTTCCCTATGCCAATTCCTTTGAGCTGTAGTGTAGAACCAGACATAGTATTCTATAAGGTTGCTACTGCACCCATTCTAAAGGAGAGCGCCATTATGTATATATATATCTCTTGACTCTTCCTGATCCAGATAATGCGGATTAATGGGATTAATGGGATTAATGTGCAATGCTAGTGGAAAAAAAACACGATACATACCATATAAATGGCCCAAATGCATAAAAGGAGTCCATGGTTTTAGCAAATTAAGTAGTGCACAGGCAAATAAGTACGCTTGATTCAACACATAAATTTCAAGAATATCCAATAATGAATGCACATGTTTCATGTAGGGTATTAAATTCACACTCATTACTATGGTTTCAAGTATGGATTATTGAAATTCATTTGCTTAAGCGGTGGTCTAAAGATGGTCTACACCATAGCAACTATCATGAATTTAGCACCCTACGCAAACATGCACATTTATTATTGGACCTGTTTGAAGTGTATGTGCTACATCGAGCATACTTACAGATGTATCTGCTTACATTGTATATGCCACAAAATTTGCTTTAAGCAGTGGACAAAGTCCAAAGCTCCTCTGTGATTGATTGATTGATTGATTGATATCGATATTTACATTGATTATGAATCTTGCTCTTAATCAGCCAGGATACTTGCATATCATATTGTATTTGTTTTTAAGAAGCAACTGCCGCTTAGACTATGAAGGAAAGTCTAATTCATGATCTTATTCTGTTTCTATTTTCTTTCAGACAAAGCATTTTGCCAACAAGAGGATTACTACTATGAAGGACAAGCTGAGGTTTAGGGTAAGCCATGTGACACATGGTGAAGAGGGGGGAGAGAGAGAGAGAGAGAGAGGGAGGGAGGGAGAGAGAGAGAGAGAGAGAGAGAGAGAGAGAGGGAGGGAGGGAGGGAGAGAGAGAGAGAGAGAGAGAGAGAGTGAGAGAGAGAGAGAGAGAGAGACACACACACACACAGAGACAGACAGAGAAACGACCCCAATACAGAGTTAATATCTTGATGAAACATCTATTCCTAGTAGGAAATCATGTAGAAACCGAGGGGCAATCTTTGACTCACGGATGACATTTGAGAAATTTATATCACAAAAATGTTGCACTGCATCATAATTATGCTCTTTATCAAATAGGAAAAATTCGAAATTATTTGGATAAACCTACAACTGAAAAACTAATCCATGCATTTGTTCTCTGTCATATTGATTTCTGTAACAGCCTAATTTTTGGTTTACCATAGTGACAAATAAATAAACTACAGACTATCCAAAACTCTGCTGCAAGATTAGTTACTCAAACTCGAAAATATGAATCAATCACCTCTGTACTACGAAACTTACATTGGCTTCCTGTTCATTCTCGTATTTCTTTCAAATTATTAGTTTTTGCATGTGAATGCTTCCATGAGATAGCTCCATCATATTGGACTGAACTATCTACTTTGCATCAGACTACTCATACTCTAAGATCAAGCACAAAGCAACTGTTTGCTATCCCTCTTCCATCTTATGGAATGCACATGATTTAGATAAGTTAAAGACTTCCTTAAAAAAGTATCTGTTTAACATGTAATAAACTCAGTGCCCAAGACTCTTTACTTTCTAATTTCATTTAAGTGCATAGGGACATGTATAGCTATGTGTTATGTGCTATACAAGAACTGAATATTATCATTATTATCATTAAATACCGGTTTCGATGAGAACTATTATTCAGCGGAAACAGAAAATGTGGTCTCTAAAGCAGGTTTCACTACACCTGATACAAATGACATCTTCAGCGGAAGGGGGCATATAAGGATTTGATATTTGATCTGTTTGTTTGTTCACAGGAAAATGAAGATATTCTCTCCTCTCCCAAGCCAGAGATCTCACCTCCCCTGTCAGGTGCAAGAAGTACCCCCTCATCGCCTACCGGTAGTCCAGTCTCCAGGAGGAAACTTGCAGCAGCACAGGTATCAGGGGTGGAGGGTTGGGTAGTGGGGGGGGGGGGGTAGATGGAAGGGTGTGTGGGTGAAAGGGTGGCTGGGTGGAGGAAGGGGTGGATGGATGAAGGGGTGAAGGGGTGAATGGATGGAGGGGTGAAGGGGTGAATGGATGGAGGGGTGGGTGAAGGGGTGGGAGGAGTGGGAGATACATGTAGGCAGATGGATGGATGGATGGATGGCTTATTGAGTGTATGGAATGAATGAATGATTAAATGGATGGATGGATGGATGGGTGGATGGATTGGTGGGTGGATGGGTGGGTGGACGGATGGATGAGTGGGTGGATGGGTGGATGGATGGATGGATGGATGGATGGGTGGATGGATTGATGGGCGGATAGATGGAGAGAATGAAAGGAAGAAAGAAAGGTGCAAGGATGGATGAATAGGAATATGGATGGATAGGTGGAGAAATATAAAGCTGGATAAAATAAATTATTAAGGTACCATATTCCTGAATAGATAAACATCATATATGGATATACAAAGCTTCAATACCTCAAAGTATCAATTTCACAAGGATTGTGGCTGTACCTTAATCTCACTCAATACAAACAGGTCTCTATAATCTAAATGATTTTATACAAGAGTTTTTGCACACTTTCTGATGATATGATCTTCTCTCTTTTTCTTGAAAGGGGGTATTACGGGAAAATACAACTTCATATATGACAAGAAAGCTATAGATAGAATAAAAGCCTTATGTACCAGAATTCAATATTGAAATTGTTGTCTGTATAGCTTAGCATTCCACTGGGAGAGATCATATAGTTTATTAAGAAATCATGAATATTCCATGCAGTCTTTTCAACTGAACCCGAGGAATAAAACGAGTGCAAGGAAAGGAAGATTGCAACTGAAATGTCTGAGACCAATGTTCGTCCCTGCAGGTATCTCCTTAATAAAGGATAATGAAACCCTGATTATAGGTAATACAATCAAACTTGTATAGAAAGGCCACTCAAGGGAAACAAGATATACAACCTATATTAGCAGGTGGTGTTTCTGTACAGATTCCTTTCAATACAAGTTCCAATGGTGTTCAATAGAAACAACAAATATGGTTTATCTATACAGGTGGTCTCTAAAGCAGGTTTCACTGTACTAAGAAAATCCAGAGAAACAGATTGGCATCTGTTTGAGAAAAATGTTCACTATGGAAGTTACCATTTTTTTTGGTTGAAATTTAAAATCGCCAAGTTTCATAGGCACCTCCCTTATCTGCACTGCAGGGGGAAAAATACATGGGGGCTTGGGGCAATTGTGCCCCCGAAATGGAAAAAATGAGCCCTGGAAAATGTTAAAAGAGCCCCCCCCAAAAAAAAAAAAAAAAATTCTCATAGCCCCAGTGTACAATTGCAGCCAAATCTTTCATGTGATAAAAAAGTAACCCCCCCCCCCAAAAAAAAAAAAAAAAAAAAAAAAAAATTGTATTTAATTTTTTCTCTGCTGCACTGACTCACTGTCCCAAATGTTCATTGTACAAGTATGTATCTGTGTACCATGCGTAAACAGACAATACATAGGACATCACATGTCTTTCATTTCATACAAAGTATCAGATAACAATACGCATAAATATATACTGTATTCTATGATACAAATGACCAGAAATAAGAAGAACCAATATTTGCAATTAACATAAAAGTATGTACTTTAAAAATACATCAAAGAAGAGCTTAGACATCCATTAAACACATACACAAAACAAAAAAAATAAAAAAGAACATGATAAACATGCAGGAAATGTCTTATTTTGTTTAAACTATTCCCAATAATTTGTTTTTGTTTTTCTTATTGTATGCACTTGCACTTATTAAAAAGGGTTTCATTCTCCTTGAAGAGAGAGAAGGAAAAATACTGGCATGGTGTGAGGATTAAGGACATTGCAAATAAGCTGCAAATTAAATCTGTAAGGAGATACAATAAATCCTTTGTAATGTATCATCTCATCCGGTGACATTTAGATGTATCATGTGGAATCCTTTAATAATGGAAGTATTTGTTAGTTAAAAATGAAATCCAGTGTAGTATTGTTTTGAAGTCTTCTTTAGGAATAAAGGGAGTGTTATTTCATAATGACTGCTGTTGTGTACATTTTTTTTCCTGCGTTTGTGTCACCATCTGAAATTTTATGGGGGGATAAAAAGGTATTTGCAAACTTTTATGAAACATAAATTGTGTGCAAATATTATACAAAAGTGTATGTAAATCAGCGTTTTCTGTGCCATTTTTTTTTCTTCCATGTGCAAAGCCAATCCTGATGCGAGGATTGGTGAAATATATTTGCCTCCTATAGTTATTGATTTAAACAGATGTCTGGATAATCATGGAAATATCTTGCAATTGTTGTTTAAATTTCCTTTGCTTGTTGATGCAACTTCTGTC